>JAREIK010000574.1:124525-163701 GCA_029783825.1 Sapria himalayana
ATATAGTTAGAAAGTGGATAAATAGTAGATTGATTGATGAAAAAACAAATAGATAGATAGATAGACATAAAGATAGACAAGTAGATAAATAGATAGAAAGATATACAAATAAAAAAGAATTAAACATACATATATATCGACAGATAGATAAAAAAAATAGATATACAAATAGTTAGAAAGATTGATAGATATATATATATATATATACCAAAATATAGATAGATAGATTAATAGCTAGATAGATAAGTAAGAAAGACATATAGAATGATCGATAGATAGATAGATTGATTGATTGATTGATAGAGAAATAGATCTATAAATAGATTGATAGGTAGATAGGTGGATAGATAGATAGACAGATAGATATACAGATAGATAGAAACATAGATAGACACATAGATAGCTAGATAGATAGATAAACAGATAGATGGACAAATACATAGATATAGATAGATAGAATGATTGACAGATATGTAGGTAGATAGATAGATAGATATAAAGATAGATAAATAGATAGAAATATTGATAGACAGATTGATAGATAGATTAATAAATAGATTGATAGACAGATTGATTGAAACATTGATAGATAGATTAATAGACAAAATGATAGATAGATTGATATATACACAGATATAAAGAACTATAGATTAATATATAGATAGAAAGATAGATATATATTTAGAAAGATATATAGCAAGATTATTAGACTTATAGATAGATAAATAGATAGATAGATAAATTAAGATAGAGAAATAGAAAATTAGAGAGATTGAAAGATAGACAGATAGAGAGACCTATTGATAGACAAATAGATAAATAAAAAGATAGAAAAATACATATACATATAAATAGATATGATATATATATATATATATATTATATATATATATATATATATATATATATATATAGTTAGTTAGTTAGTTAGTTAGATATATAGGCAGATAGAGATACAGAAATAAATATAGATAGATAGTCAGATTTATCGATAGATATATTGATAGATAGATAGAAATATTGATAGATAAATAGATAGGCAATTTTGATTGATAAATAGATAGACCGACATAAAGATAGGTAGAATGATAAATAGACTGATTAAAAGATATATTAAGAGATAGATTGATAGATATATTAATAGATAGATTAATATGTAGTTTGATAGATAGATTAATAGATAGATTGATAGGATTTTGATAAATAAATAGATAGACCGATTGATAGACAAAAAGATAGAAAGATTGATAAATTAATATATAGATAGATAGACAGACAGAATAATACATAGATTATTAGAAAGATAGATAGATAGATTATTAGACAGATAGATATATAGATAGATAGATAGACATTAAGATAGATAAATAAAAATAGATAGATAGATAGATAGACAAATTGATAGATAGATAGATAGACAGATAGATTGATAAATATTTAGACATATAGATAAGCAAATAGATAAATAAAAAGATAGATATAGATATAGAAAGATAGGATAGATAAATGTGTTGACAGATATATAGATAAATAGGCAGATAGATAGCTAGAAAGATATATATATATATATATATATATATATATGTATGCAGATAGATCGATAGATATATAGAGAGATATATAGAAAGATTGAAAGACAAATAGATAGACAGATTGAAAGATAGATAGACATATAGATTGGAAGATTGATAAATAAATATATTGAAAGATTAATATGTAGATTGATATATCGATTAAAAGACTGATCGATAGAAAGATTAATAGATACATTGAATGAAAGATAAATAGATTGTTTGTTAGATAGATTGATAGTTCAATTGATAGATAGATTATTAGATAGATTAATAGATATATATAGAAAAATTGATTGAGAGATAGATAGACAGATAGACAAATGAATTGTTAAATAAATTGATAGTTTTATTGATAGAAAGATTAATAAATAGAAATAATGATAGACAGATTGATATACAAATTGATAGATATATTAATAGATAGATTAATAGACAAATTGATAGACAGATTAATAAATAGATTGAAACCAGCTTGATAGACAGATTGAAAGATAGATGTATAGGCTGATTGATTGAAAGACAAACAACTAGATTAATAGATAGATAGATAGATAAAAGTTAGTTTATTTTTATATATAGATAGGCTGAGAGATAGACTATTAAATAGATAGATAGTTAGATAGGCAGAAAGAAAGAGAGATATATAAGCATATAGTTAGATAGATCGATAGACATAATTATAGATAGAATGTTATATAGATAGATAAGAAATAAACAAATAGATAGGTACAAAGATAGATAGTTAGATAGAAAGATAGATACATTAAATGATTGATAGATATACAGATAGATAGATAGACAAATATATAAATAGATAGACAAATATCTTGATAGACACATAGATAGACAAATTGATATACAAATAGACTGACGTAGAGACTATTAGATAGATAATTTTATAGACAAATTGTTAAATAGATTGATAGATAAAACATATATAGATTGATAGACATATTGATAGACATATATATAGATAAATAGTTAGACAAATTGATAGATATATTGATAGACAGACAGATAGAGAGATAGAGAGATAGACACACAGATACAAAGAAAGAAAGAAAGATAGATAAATAGATAGATATATACACAGATAGATAGAGAGATTGATAGACATATTTATAAATAATTTTATAGATAGACTGATAGTCATTTTGATAGATAGATTGATAGATAGATAGATTGATTGATTGATAAACATATAGATAGATGTATAAATAATTAGATAAATAGATAAATAGACATATAGATAAAAAGATTGATATATAGGTAGATAGATAGATGGATAGATAAAGACATAGATAGAAATATAGATATAGATATATATATATATATATACACACACACACACACATATAGCTAGACTGATAATAGACACATATAGCTAGACTGATAATTTGTTAGTTATTTAGTTAGATAAATAGATTGACAATTAGATAAATATATGGATAGATAAAAAATTAGATAGATAGATAGATACATATTAATTTAGATAGATTGATAGATATATAGATAGTCAAATAGATAGAAAGATTGATCGACAGATTAATAGTCAGGTTTATAGACTTATTAATAGATAGATTGAGAGAAATATTGATAAATAGATTGAAATAAAGATTGATAGAAAGATTGATAGGCAGATTGATTTACAGATTAATAGATAGAGTGATAGATAGATTGATAGTCAGATTGATAGATAGTTTGAATGATAGATTGAAAGATATATTGATAGATTAATTGATAGATAGATTGGTAGACATATTAATAAATAGTTAAAAGACACATATAGATAGATTTATAAAAAGATAGATAGATGGATAGATAGAAAGATATATAAATAGATAGACAAATAGATTGAGTGATTGAAAGACAAACAGATAGATAGATAGATAGATAAAAGATTGTTTATTTTATATATATACAGACAGATAGATAGATAAATAAATAGATAGATAGTTAGATAGTTAGATAGGCATAAAGAAAGAAAGATAGATAGATAGGCATAAAGAAAGATAGATAGGCATAAAGAAAGATAGATAGATAGATAGGCAGATAGTTAAATAGATAGATGGACATAAATATATATAGAAAGTTATATAGATAGATATGAAAATAAATATACAGATAGATAGAAGGTTATATAAATAGATTTGTAGATAGATAGATAGTTAGATAGAAAGGAAGAAAAAAATATAGGTATACATATAGATGGATCAATAGATGGCTATATAAATAGATAGACAAATATCTAGGCATAAACATAGATAGTCAAAAAGATATATAAATAGACTGACATAGAGATTATTTGATAGATAATTTCATAGACAAATAGTTAAATAGATTTATAGACAAAACATAGATAGATTGATATACATATTGTGATAGATATGTAGATAGATAGTTAGAAAAATTGATAAATATATTGATAGACAGATTGATAGATAGAGAGATAGTGAGACAGAGAGATAGATAGATAGATATATACCAAGATAGATAAAGTGATTGATATACATAATTATAACAAGATTTATAGACAGGGTGATAGTCATATTGATGGACACATTGATAGACAAAATGATAGATAGATTGATAGATAGATTAATAGATAGATTGATAAACATATAGATAGATATATGGATAGACACATATAGAAAGATAGATATATAGAGAGATAGATAGACTGACACAGATAAATAGACACATAAAGAGATAGATAGATAGTTAGATAGATAGATAGATAGATAAATATTTAGATTGACA
Organism: Sapria himalayana; assembly: GCA_029783825.1. Classification (NCBI taxonomy): domain Eukaryota; kingdom Viridiplantae; phylum Streptophyta; class Magnoliopsida; order Malpighiales; family Rafflesiaceae; genus Sapria; species Sapria himalayana. The sequence continues at coordinate 128,860 of JAREIK010000574.1, forward strand.
GATAGATTGATAGATATATTGAAAGATAGATTGATAGAAAGAATGAAAGTCATATAGGTAGATAGATATGCAGACATATTGATAGAATGATTTATAGCTAGATTGATAGACAGATTGAAAGAAAGATTTATAGACAAATAGATAGATATATATATATATATATATATATATATATATATATAGATATATAGGTAGATAGACAAAAAGATAGGTAGTTAGATATATAGATAAATAAACATATAGATTGAAAAATATATAATTAGTAAGATAGATAGATAGACAGATAAATATATAGCTATAGATAGATACATAGATGCATAGATAAATAGATTGAGAGACAGACAGACATATAGATGGATAGAAAGGTAGGTAGGTAGGTAGATATGTAGGTAGGTAGGTAGATAGATAGATAGATAGATTGATATATAGATAGATAAACAAATAGATAGATAGATAAATCATTTGTTAGATAGAGAGATAAAAAAAGATAGGTAAATGGATAGATAGATATTCAAACGACAGATAGGGATATACATAAATATATAAACAACCAAACATTAAGATTTACGATATATAGTTCGATAGACAAATTATTAGGCATATTTATTGACAGATACATAAAATGTTTGATAGAGAAATATATAGACAGATATATAAAAAATATATAAACAAATAGATAAACATATCAATAGATAGATATATAGATATATAGATATTTAGATACTTAGATAGTTATATAGATATATAGATACATAGATTGATAGATAGTATTATATATAAATTGATAGATAGATTGATAAATAGATAGATAGGCAAATAGATAGAAAGATAGTTATATAGATAAACATATAAATAGATAGAAAGATAGATAGATAGATATATAGATTTATAGACCTTTAGATAGATTGATAAAGGCATATAGATAGACAAATTGATAGATATATAGATAAAGAGATAGATAGATAGATATACAAATAGATATACAGATAGAAATATAAAGAGAAAAATAAATAAAAATATTGATAGATATACAGATAGATATGTAGATAGATAGATACTTAGATAGATAGATAGATAAAGAAATATATAAACATATAGATAGATTGATTTAAAGATAGTTTTGATAGACATTGAAATAGACATATAGAGAGACCCATAATAGAAAAATAGATAAACATAGATATAGACAGATACATAGACAAATAGATAAATAGATAGATAGTTATAAAGATAGATAGACAAACATAATGAAAATAGATAGATAGATAGACAGAAAGATAGACTAATAGATAGATAGATAGATAGAAATAAAGATAGATAGAATGGTAGATAGAAATACAGAAAGATAGACATTTATATAAATAGATAGATTGGTATATTAATAGATAGAGATATAAACAGACATATATATATATATATATATATATATATATATATATATATATATATATATATATATATATATATATATTTATTTATTTATTTATATAGATAAATAGATAGAAATATAGATAGATAGACACATAGATAGATCGATAGATAAACAAATAGATAGATAGATTAATAGACAGGCAGACAGACAGATAGATAGATAGATATGTAGATAGACAAATATATACATAGATAGATAGATATAAATATTGATAGATATTAATAGATAGATTTAAAGATAGATGATTGATAGATTGATAAATAAAAAGATAGATAGATTGATAGATAGATTGATAGATAAAAAGATAGATAGATTGATTGATAGATAGACATATAGATAGCCAGATTGATAGACAGATTAATAAACATATTATTAGAAAATAGATAGAAAGATTATTAGATAATTAAATAGAAAGTTAGATAGACAAATAAATAAATAGAAAGAAAGATAGATAGATAGATAGATAGACATATAGTTAGACAAATAGATATATAGAAAGAAGAAAGAAAGAAAGATAGATAGATAGGTAGGTAGATAGAACGACTAAAAGATATATAAATAGATATATAGACAGATAGATAGATAGGTAGATAGATAGATAGTTAGACAGATAAATATACAAATAGATAGATTTATTGATAAATAAGAGTAGCCATATAGGATAGATGACAAATACTATATGTATAATTATATAAAATTAAATGAACAAATATATAAACCTACATGTATAAATATACGTTTAACTATATGTATAACTTGTAACTATCGATCTATTTATCTATGCATCTATCTTATAATATGTCTTCCTATTTGTCAATCTATCTGTATATTTATTTGTCTATAGATTTGTCTATCTATCTATATATCTTTCTGTCTAACTATCAATATGTGTATCTATCTATCTGTTTGTCTATCAATCAATCTATCTATCTATTTATATATCTATCGATTAAATTGTCTATCAATCATTTAAAAAAACTATATATCAGTCTATCTATATATGTCTATTTATCTATCTGTATATTTGTTTATATATCCATCTATATGTATATCTATATGTATAACTATATATCTATCTTTCTATATATCTATCTATCTATTTATCTATATGTCTATATATATATTTGTCTGTCTATCTATATATCTTTCTTTCAATCATATTGTCTACATATCTATATATATATCTATCTATTTATCTATATATTTATCTTTTTATATCTATATCTATTTATCTATCTATGTGTCTATCTATCTATCTATCTGTCTGTCTATCCAATTTTCTATCATTCTATCTATCAATTAGTCTATCAATCTGTCTATAATTGTGTTTATTGATCTGTCTATCAATCTTTATATAAATCTTTCTATCAATTTGCATATCAATTTGTTATCAATTTTTCTATCAATTTGTCTATTTATCAATCAAACAATCTATCAGTCTATCTATATGTCTATCTATGTGTCTATATATATGTCTGTGTGGTGTGTGTGTGTGTGTGTGTGTGTTTCTATCTATCTATTTATTTATCAATCTATCTATCTACCTTTCTATAAAACTATCTATCTGTCTATCAATCTATCTATCATTCTCTCTATCAAACTCTTTATCTATTTGTATGTCTATCTATCTTTTAGACTTGCTGCTATCTGTCTAATAAATCTTTTTCTACCTAATTATATGTCTAGCTGATTGTCTATCTATCTAGCTGTCTATATATCTTTATCTCTATGTGCATATGTGCCTATCTATTTGTCTATCTTTCTATCTATCTATCTGTATGTCCTATTTGTCTATCTATCAGTGTATCTTTTTGTCTATCTATCTATCTATCTATTTGTCAATCTATCTATCTATCTGTTTGTATTTCTATCTATCTATCTTTCTGCCTATCTATTTATTTATCTATCATATTATATGCATATCTATCTATCTATCTATTTGTCTATTTATCTATTTATCTATCAATATTTCTATTTGTCTTTCTATATGTCTACCTTTCTATCTATCTATCTTTCATTATTTTATTCTTTTTTTCTGTCCATCTCTCTATCTATCAATTTGTCTATCAATCTTTATATTAATCTATCTATCATTCTTTCTATCAATCTTTCTATGTATCTATTAATCAATCTATATATCTACCTATTTATATATCTATCTTTTTTCTATCTATATGTCTATCTATCTTTCTATCTATCTATATATCTTTCTTAATATCTATTTATGTATCTATCTATCTGTTTGTCTATCTTTCTATCTATCTTTCTATCTGTCTTTCTATCTGTCTTTCTATCTGTCTTTCTATATGGATGTCAATCTCTTTATCAAACAATATATCTATCTATCTGTCTATCTGCCTATTTGACTATCTGTCTATTTATCTGTCTGCCTGTCTATTTGTTTGCCTATCTGGCTACTGTCTATCTACCCTGTTATCTATTTACTTGATTGTCTGTCTATCTGATTATATGTTTGTATATCTGTCTATCTATTTGTCTATCATTTGTCTATCTATTACAATATCTAATTGTCTATCTATCTTTTTATCTATCTATCTATCTATATATCTTTTATCATATTTGTCTATCTATCTGTGTATCTATTTTTCTATATATATGTCTATCTTTTTGATTCTCTATCTATCTTTCTATCTATTTATTTATCTATATGTATATATATTTATCGATTTGTCATCTATTTATTTATTTATTTGTCTGTCTATCTATCTATATATCTATCTATCTGTCTATCTGTCAATCTTTTTGTCTATCTATCTTTCTGCCTATCTATCTATCTATCAATTTATCTGTCTATTTTTCTATCTATCTTTCTGTTGATCTATCTTTTTATCTATCTAAATGTCTATCCATCTATCTATATATCTATCTATTATCTATTTATATATATATATCTATCTGTCTATCAATGTGTCTATCATTATGTCCTTCAAACTATTTTCAATTTGTCTACCAATTTGTATATCAATTTGTTTATCAATCTTTCTTTCAATCTATCTATGAATCTATTTATCAATCTGTCTATCTATTTATCTATCTATCACTATAAATAAAGCCCGGGTGGCTAGGTTAATTTTTTAGCTATTATATGAAATTTAGTTGCTATAATATAATAGTGATGGAGTTAATATGGAAATTATCCCAAGCTAAAGTGTTCATCACAAAATATTAATGAAAAAAATATTTTCTTGGAAAATTTTTGAATAAAGAAAATTTACTAGCTAATTATATTCTTTCCTTGCTAATTTTTATTGTAATTAATAGTAATAATTAATATTTTTTATTGAATATATACAGAAAATTTCCTTGCTAAATTTGTTAGGGAAAAATCCCTAGCTATTTTTCATTCAAAACATATACTATATTAAATTGAATAAAAAAAAAGTAAAAGCTATTCAACATTTATTCTAATACAATAGTTACATAGTTAAAAAATATAACATAGGTTATATATTCATTAAAAACTAAAAAATCATCTTCATCATTAGTTAGTGTATTTGTGCTAACATCTCTTACGTGGTTTCTTTGTTGGAAGTTGGTATTCTATCTGTGACATCAAGGCCACTAACTGTGACTCCATATAGGATATTTGGTGTTGCATTGCATTCTTAATTTTTTCATCTCATCATTCACTTCTTTTATTTCCTACATTTCTTCCTTCTAAAGAATAATCTACTGATCTTTCTTTTTCATTTCTATCTTAATAAATACAAAACATTCATATATTTCTATTACTTGCTGTTCGACCACCTCATCAACCACTACTGTGATAGAGTAACTAGAAGAACATTGTTAAAACAAAAAGCAACTGCCTTCGAGCCGATGCCAAAGACTCACTACTTCTTCTTACCTTCTATGGTCTCGAAATAGATAGGATCACATTCAATTGTTTGAAGATCTATAGAACCCTAAACTAGGTGAGATTCAACTATTACACATACCTCAATTAGATCCTGTGTTAAAACATAATAAAATACTATGCTGGCTATAAATAAAATAAATCAAATATTTTTCATTCCACACAACTTTCCAAATTTATTATAGTATTCTAAAATTATATTAATATAATAGATTGTTATAGCAATCATCTGAGATTTTTTTTCAACAAATTGCCCATCCACTTTTTTCACATTCATCTTACTGAAAATCTTATAAAAATTGGGATCTCAACCCAATTCTCTGGCCTAAAGTATGTATTTTTTAAGTCAAAAAATAAATATGTTAGAAAATTTTAGCTAAAATTGTAAAACCATGCAAAGATTTGAATTATTTGGACTATTAGGCCAACTATTTAATATATAAATCTTTTAATGTTATAAATTGTACCAAATCTCAATCATGCTCAATGCTCGACTTTGACCCTCCTGTGTGGCAAGACACTTATGTACCTAGTCTAGCTACCTTAATCCATCTATTTTTGCTAGCTAACTCTAATTTTTTTTATTCTGGCTTCTCTCAATACGTAAGCCATCTAGGATGGTCATCCTCGTGGACAAAATCAAGCCTATCTTTTAGAATATTTAATTTATGGATAACTCTGAGTATAGTTCAGCAGCTTTGCTCTCCCACAATGACTGTATCTGTCCATCAAATTGGTGTGCCCATGTATACTTATTCTATATATAGAAAATTCACAAAAAAACTATAATAATAACAAGGACATAATTATTTTATTCTTGACTAATAACAAACATAATAGTTAACTAATTAGATAATTTTTTTCAATGTGTTTGTTTATTTTTTTTTACCTGAAAGATATAAAAGTTAGTCTCTTTTGTTGATACAAAACCATTCTTCCACGAGAATGCTTTGGAATCTACCAATTTTTTTTTTGAAAGACTATGTAATTATAGATGAACACTTGTGAAATTGAATACAACTATAAAAATAAACAAATAACATTGAAAACAAGTAATTTATATCTATAAATAAAAATCACTAATAGGGCCATCATAATATTTTATTAAAGTAATATTTACATATTACTTATACCTCTGATCCATAATCTCTATTACTAACTTAGCACTGCATGTAGAGAAAACCACATCAATTTATAATGTTGATGGTGATGTAAATGGGGTAAAAACTAATGGTGTAAAAAATGGTGTAGATGATGGTGATGGATTAGAAGTGAGTGAAAGAAGGATAATGGCTCGTGTCCTATCTGATAAAGGTGATGGTAAAGATGTCAATGATGGTGATGGTGATGATGATGTTGAAGTCTAGATAGGGTGGGTATTATATGATACTGACTATATAATAGGACAAAATACTAGATGAATCCCATCCATGTCTGCGTCCATGTCCACCTCCACCATGCCCACATCCTTTATGCACCATATACTATAGAAATTATAAAAAATATAGAACAAATAATAGAGATATAATGAAAACATAAATTGATATTGTATGATGAACAACCATGCATTTTAAAATAACACATACCATTAGATTGCAACAAAATATAGAAAGTCTTAGAAACTATAATATTCTAATACAATTATAATAGTTTAATTATTGGTATCAATATCATCTTCTAATAGATCTTCTAACATTTCATCTGATTCTGATGGAAGTTCTAACTTATCTTTAGATAGAAAATGATCATCTTCAATTTCTATTAGGCCACCATTTAAGTTACATAAGTTTTCAAGATCTTCGTCTACATGCATAAGCTCAATATTATTTATGTCATCTTCTTGAAATGCTAGTGCAATAGCAAAGTTTGCACTTCTATGTTGAGATATTTGTACTTCAGAATTTGATCAAGCTTTGATTTTGCAAATGACCCATCAGTTACTCTTATCATGAGATAAACTAGGATATGTTGAATAATACTAGAGTAGCTTGGACTGCTATAATAAATGGATCATATTAATTAAATCTACATTTATGGGTAACATCCACTAGCTTACAATCTGAATGAATCTTTGTACCCATATTTTGTGTAGGATCAAACCACTCACATTTTAATAATACAATCCGATTATTTTTGAGTCCAGGATTCTGTAACTCAATAACTTCTGCTATTTGACTATAATAATCTATCTCATCTGCAATATAACTTGAGCCTTTAATGCATACACCACTATTAATAGTTGCTTTAGAAGAACCGTACCCTATTATGTGAAATTTATATCCATTGACAAAATACCCAGGATAGGATGTCACATATCTAAATAGGCCTTTACTTAGATTTTGTGTGAATATGTTGGAGTCTCTATTTGAAGGATCATTTGTCTGTTTCAAAAATTTAACAAATAATGTTAAAAAATATAAGATACTAAAAAATCAAATTATTCAAAAAATTAAGGTTCAATAATTCTCATATTGTTCTTGAACCAATTCGCAAATTTTGTTTCTAGTATAGAATCGACCTCATGCATAGGAATGGTTGGTTACCAATGTTTTAACTGCTCAACATTAATAATGCACAAATATAAACAGAGGGAGAACAAGGGATACCAATTTTTAATTATTCCTATTCAGGACAAAGTTATCATATGATTAAACCAGTAACTATTTTATGTATACATACTTAATATATGATGCAACCTCCTCACAATTAAGTAAAATGTAGCTCCGAGTTACTTTGTACTCATCATCTATCATACATCTTTTCATTACTCTTCCAAATACTTTTCCAGGGTGGTTGGAGATATATAACTTGTGCTTTTCTACCATCACTTGACCTTCAACATTTTGATACACATTTTGATTCTTTGTATTAACATGGTCATCAAAATAATAAGAACAAAAAGATGATACTTCTTCTACTAAATATGCATTGCAAATGGAACCTTCAATTTTTTCCTTGTTTCTAACATTTAATTTCAACTTACGAAGATACTTACAACCATTATGTTAGATTTCAATTAAATAAATTACAATATTAATTTATGATTAAAAGAATAAAACATAGAAACTTATATTTATTTATCTCTCAAAATGATACATCAGCCTGTATTTCACTAGCCCTGCTATCCTTGCTTCATAAGCCAAATGGACCGGAAAATGCTCCATGAGTCAAAAAAGCTTAGTTGAAATATTTAATCAAGCTTAAAAAGAATGAGCGGTATGTCATTCTCCGGTCTCACCATGTCATCTTTTTTGATTGTGGTTGTGGTTGGCTATTTGAAGAACAAATTATGTTCTATAAGGACCTTCCAAACATTTAGGAAAAGTATTTCACAAAAAATAATTGGTATTAATATCTACATAAATACATGATAGTCATGACTTTCTATTCCAAATAACTTAAGCTTGTTCATATCTACACATCTGCCCATATTTGATACATATCCATCAAGGAATTTGAAAATTTTAACCCATTATCATAATCTCTATTTTTCCTTCTGATCAAGTGTGTAACAAGCTTTAGAATATTTTCTTGTAGCCTCATTCTGTTTCTATTTAGGATGCCGACAGTAATCAATCAACTATTGTCTTTATTTTAAAGTGTCCTTTGTTTTTTCAACTACATTCAGGATAGTGTTGAAAACAATATCAAGCATATTTTTTTAGTATGCATTACATCCAAGTTATGACGAATTGAATTGGACCTCTAATAGGGCAAGCCCCAAAAAATATTGTGTTTTCTCCAGCCAAATGTTTTTCATATTGGTCCATTAGTTCTATAAGTGTCCATTTAAGTTACTTTTTCAAACCCAAACTCTGAATCTCCATCAAGATATTATCTCTTGAATGAACAGTTGGTGGAACTATCTTCACTATTTTATTTTTTTCGAAATATAGTTCTATTTCTACGGAATGGATGATTTGTAGGTAGAAACTTACGATGGTTATCAAATGATGACTGTTTACCACTAAATTTGAGAGTAAACGCATCAGACTTGTCCATGCAATATGGGCCTACTAACCATCATGTAGTACTCCAACCCGATAATATTGAATATGTAGGAAAATCATTTACCATCTACATAAGGGCCTTTTTCATTAATTAAAATTTGCTTCTTTAAGATGTAATATGTATTCATGCCAACATTCCATAAATGATTTAACTCTGCTATAAGAGGCTGTAAGAAAATATCCAACATGTCTTTTGGATTTTTTGCCTCTGGAACCAATATTGACAGAAACACATATTGATTCCTCAAACACAAACATGGAGAAAAATTGTAAGGTGTCACTATCACTGGCCATGTAGATTACCATTGTCTAGACTGGCCAAATGGCTGAAAACCATCAGTGTAGAGACCCAATCTCACATTTTGACTTTCAACAGCAAAATATTGATGGATATGATAAAAATGCTTCCAAGCAAGTAAATTTGATGGATGATGCATCACCCTTTATTCAATCTCATGCTCAAAATGCGACCTCATATCATGTGCTATAGCATTTGATGCATATAGTCTCTATAATCAAGGAATTAAAAGGGAGTAATACATCTTCTTAAATGCAACTTTCATCTTCTATCATATTTCTGCAACACTATATGCCTTCTTAAACTGAGGATGATCACAAATCTTATAGCTAATTAAATCCATATCACCACACCAATATAAAAAACATCCATTGAAACAATAATCAAATTTTTCCACTGGTAGACCCATACCTCGTAGTAACTTATTAGTGTGGTAAAAGTTGTTAGTTACCAAATTATTATACAGAATAATCTCTTTCATTAGTTTTGTCACCTAATCAAATAATTTCTCAGATATATGATTTTTAGACTTCATGCTCAAAACTTGAGCCATAAGTGATAATTGCGAATATGTTTTACAACTAGGCCACAACCTAGTATCTACAGCTTTAAGCATATCATAAATTTTTGAGCTTTAGACTTAGGTGGTTCATCCATGTAATCTATATTGAAGTCAGCACCAGTATCTTCCTTGACCATTCTATGGTATGTGTTTGATGCTTCTTCACTACATACATAGGATTTAGTACTCTCATTTTGGTCAATGTTCACAGTCATTGTACTTTCTCATTGATAAATCCAAACAAAATAATTTGGTACAAAACCATATTTAGCCAGATGGTATCAAATAATGTTTACATCACAAAAAGACATATTATGACACTTGTGGTTATTACATGGACACTTAATTTTATCTCTGTCGATCCATCTCAATTCACTACAAGCAAAGTTGAAGAAAGTTTATAGCCCACTCAAAAAATATTTATTCAAAATTCTATTCATGAACCTTTTGTACATCCACTAACAATCTGAACTAATTTTTCTTTATTATATTTACAAAGAATTATGCTTAATCATAATTTTAAATGAAACTTATAATGACTACAAATATTTCTATTAATTAAATAAAATCACTTACAAATGAATATGCAAAGATAAAATATTGTGATTATCTAGGCAATGTGTTTGCATAATCTACATAAAGAAATAGAGAATTAATTAGCACGCTAAAGGTGAAAAGATATCATGCTATTGCTAGATGAAGGTAGCATGTCTCTTCTAGTGCACCAATAAAAGCCACACAAAAGGTGAGAATAAGGAGAACACAAGAACCAAGTGAAATGATGATCAGTTTATCTACATATATACTGTAATATATGTACATATAATACTACAACATTATATGTACATGTATACTGAGTATATATGAACTTAGTATAAATGTACATATAATATTGTAGTATATATGTACATATACTATAGTAGTATATGTAACTAGTGAAATGCTAGTATATATGTACATATATACTGTAGTATAAAATATTTATCAAAACATAACTTTATTTATTTATTTATTTTGATTTAATTGACTAGTTTAAATTTCATATTGATATGGTACGACATTGTTCCCCATACGAAACTTATATAAGCGAAGGGATTTTTTACTAGACATTACATGTCGTGACTATGACAGCTTTGTCGTAGCAGAAAGATGGTGACCGGAGGAGTTGGGGGACAAAAAGCAATGTCAATTTAATGGATAGATTATATTGTATGCACTATATGTATGTATATGTATTGAACTTTTATCCTGTACAATCTTATTGCAAAATTTTTGTGCTTTGTGTTTCCAAGTTCGATGTAATTTCAAATAAACAAAGATGATTTTTGTAGCCCTAGTTAAGGTGTTTGTTCATTTTTTTATTCTTATTACATAATATATAGTTGTTTGATATTCATGCTCCATAATAGGTGTTTACACTTTACTTTAATGTAAATACTTGTACATTTATACATATATATATATATATATATATATATATATATATATGTACATATATACTAGTATGTATCTACATATACATATATACTGGTATATATATACAAGTATTTACTAGTACATGTGTATATGTAAATATACACTATAGTATATGTACATATTTATATGTATATATAGATGCTTAGTATATGTACATATATATACTAAAAATATGTACATATACACTACTGTGTATATGTACATACATATTGTAGTTTATATGTATACACAAGTATTTACTAGTTTATATGTACATACTTATACATATACACTGTTGTGTATATGTACATACATGCACATATATATGTACATATATACTGTAGTGTAAATGTATACACATATATGTACATATACGCTGTAGAGTATATGTACATATACTAAGTTTATATGTACATATAAAGATATACTTATACACTACACTAAGTATATATGTAGAGTATATTTCTATACTAAATATATAAATATATACTTATATGATGTAGAGTATATGTACATATAAGTATAAATGTACATATATACCAGTATTTATATTCATATACAAATATGCTAGTGTATACATATACACTACACTATATACATACACACACACACACACACATATATATATATATATATACATATATATTGTAGTGTATATATACATATAAATACTTGTATATATATATACCAATATATATGTACATGTACATATATACCAGTGTATACATATACACTACAATATATATGTACATATATACTGAGTATATATGTACATAGTATATATGTACATATAATACTATAGTTTATATTTACATATATTGTAGTAATATATGTAACTAGTGAAATGTGTGTATATATGTACATATAAATTGTAGTATATATCTACATCAATATTGCAGTATTATATATTTATCAAATCATATCTTTTTTTATTTATTTATTTTGATTTGATTGGCTGGTTTAAATTTCGAACAAATATGATACCGCATTATTTCTCGTACGAAGCTTTTATAAGTAAAGAGATTTTTTACTAGACATGATGCACCGTGACTCATACATCTTTGTCACAGTAGAAATATGGTGATCGGAGCAGCAGAGGGAGAGAAAACAACGTCAATGCATAGATAGATTATACTTTATGCATTGTCGGTAGATAAATTGATGAATATGATGTAATAAAATTTTGTTATGTTTTTATTGAATTATGTAAATTATTGAATCATAATAATTTTTTAAATGATTTTATTTTTTATTAATTATAAATTATCATTTGTGGTTTATGTTTTAATTCAATTTAATATAAAAATATTAAATTATATAATTAAATAATTTGAAAAAAAAAATTCTAAAAATAGTTTTGGAATGAAAATAGCTAGGGAATTTTTTCTTGCAAATTTAGCTAGGGATTTCCCCTTACTATTTTAGATAGAAAATTTATTATTTTAGCTAGGGATTTTTCCACTGCAAAATTTATTTTGCAAGGGACTATTTTCCTTACTGATTTTTAGTGACGAGCACTTTATATTGGGAAAGCTTCCATTGTTATATCTGGTTAGCGATGGTAACTCTACCTTATTAATTTAGCTCGGGAAATTATTATTTTAGCTAGGAATATTTTTGTTTCTAAAATTTTTTAGCAACAGATTCTTTCCCTCGCAAATTTTTAGTGATGAGCACTTTAGATTGGGAAAGTTTCCATCGTTAATATCTCGCTATATCCCATTTAGTGATAGAAAATCTCCATTTAACTAAGGAATTATCCCTAGCTATTTGGCATTTTTCTTGTAGTGCAAGAAATGGACGCAAAAAAGAAAAGATTCGCAAGTGTGAAGGAGTAAGCTTCTCACTTCTCAATGAAGATCAAAGATCAAAATTTTAACTATGATTCAACTCAATCTTTGAATATAAAAATAAATAAGTCAGAAAAAATAAATGGAATGAAGATCCAATTCCAATAACTTTTGGTAAATCAATTAATGAAGAATTCAGACATGAACAATAACAGATATGGACTAGAAAACATATCATACAAAGTATTAAACTAGAAAACATAGATGTGAAGAAGCCGGCAATTACAGATTCCTAGCATTACAAATATGGGCTGATTAGAGATTCGAATAATTACAGACATTAACATTAACATATATTGTGGAAAACTGCAATCAAAATACAATTTGCTCAAAAAAACTAACTAAGCTAAGAAGAATGAAATTAAGCAAAACTAGTTGACTACAGTGCTTTTAGTAATCTAGTGACATCCTACATTAACTTTACTAACAAGATAAATATTAGAAATGAATGAATATAATCTAGTAAAACTAAATATTTATATTATAGAGACACATGACTGAAATATAAAGAGTAAAGCCAAAGAAATGTATAAATAAATAGTTAATTAAAGTAGCAGCCTAAGGACATCCAATCTTATGAACTAAAGACATGCCAAAATAAATAGCAGTGTAATAGAAAGTTATCCTAATATTTAAGTAATTTACTTAATGATTATTTACATACACATCAATTCAAACTTAAAGGATAAGAAGGATGACAACTTATTAATTTAGCAAAAAGTATATATATGACCATCACTTATATACTTTTCAAATTAGATAATTAATTGAGAAATTAATTTTTTGTATTGAAATGCCTAATTTCATTTTCTATGATGGTTGTTAGCTCATATAATATGAAATTTCCAATCTAATCTTTTATTAGCAGTCTAATCACATAAAGGGATTATTTTATCAAAGAAAAGATTAAAGGAAATCTACATTTTGGCAAGTGCAGCTCAAGAGGGCTATTTTTAATAATGCCCAAATAGTCAATGAGCAAATAAACCAAATGGGCACATCACTTTTTTTTAAATATTAGAAAATAGGTTAATTAATTTCATCAAACAATAACATGGCTATAATTGGAAAAAAATTATAAAATCATTTAATATACTTATATTATAATGTTAAACCAAAACAAAACATTGTAGATATATAAATGACAAAAAATACAATGATACACATAAATTCAAACAAAAAACTATAAATACATATATTTGTGTGTGTGTGTGTGTGTATCATATATCAAGAGTATCATCAAATGCACAAAAATAGTTATTAACATATGCTAAATCTAAAATAGCTGAAAAGAAAAAAGAAAATAAAAGGAAAACATACGCTAAATCAAGAGTATCATATATCAAGAGTTTCATATTATGCATTAATGATACTTTTTGATTTTTATTTATCATTATTTTTTTATTGTTAATTGTTGAATTTAACAAAAATTATACGACTAGAATAACATTAAAAATAAAATATCACACCAATATTAATGATATTTCTTCATTTGGAGATTTAGATACAATAAACAATTTTAATTAAAAAACTTTTCTATGATATATTGATTCTCTGTAATAATCTTAGAATCAACATTAGATCATAGTCAAAAATTTGAAAGTCATTATTAAATGACGTGTTTCATCTTGTTTGATTTTTTTTTTCATTTAGTTCTACACTATTATTTTTGATAATTTCTAATTTTTTATATGTGTGACAAAGAAATTGGTAAGTTTTTTGTGTACAGCAGGATATTAGTGCACATGTTTCATTGTAAACAATAAATAATGTGCATGTAAAGAAAACATAGATTGAACTATATAAGCAACTTAACATGCACCACATGTCTATTACTTTGGATATATATACTATATGCACATTTTTTTAAAACAAAAGTGTGTACTCTATTACTAATCAAATTATCTATCATATTACTCATATAAACATTATATAATGATGGAATAATTGCTTTTTATAAATGAATACGTGAAATAGGTCACCATGCATGGCCAGTGTGCTTTGAGAAGTCATGGTATCTAGGAAAACACATTGAGAAAATTATGTACAATGTTTGTTCCTCTGCTTACAATAATGTATAGTCTGACATGGGTTATTAGTCTTCTACACCCCCCCATTTCTCCATTAAGTGTGATTTGATTCTACATGCCAATATTATATAGATATAATAAAGACATAGAGTAGTGAATTTTTTTTAATGGTGCTATTAAACAAAAATCAATATTGGGCCAATTAAATTAATGAAAGCATCTACAATCATAACAGAATAGAATAACTATAGAATTTATTGGGTACTTAATTAAAGACCAGAAAATATGATTTATTAAGAAAAAAAAACTAAATAGAATTAATTCATAAGCATCCACCAACAAAAATTACAACCTCAACAAACTGTCAACATTAGCAATGACAGCAAAATTAAAGGTTATGGTTATGTTTTACCTTATTCTTTGAGAAAAATTTAAGAGTTTCACACTATAACCATAGAAACCTATCTAGTAGATAAATTTCCACAGGTTCTTCATATTCATCATCTCTACAAGACAAAAAATTTTAAAATATAAAAAACCAAAAATTAAAATATAAGATATAATTTTAATTTAAAAAATTACAGTACCTTGTTCTTCTTCTCATCTTGTTATTATTTTCTTTGTCCTCTTTTACTATTCTTCGAATTTTATAGCTAGCATACTTTTTGGTTGATTTAAAATCCATAAAACTTAAAAAAAATAATCATTAAAAGATAAAAGTTCATACGACCAACTTATCATTAATACACAAGAACTCAACAAAAAAACACCATTTAACTCACTATCGATTTAAAATTTGCAAAACTCATTTTTAATTTCTCATAAAACTATAATGATGATAAAAAACACGCAGAGAGAGAGAGAGAGATGTTCTTTGTTTGATACGGTTCTTGGAAACAATCTTGCGATGGTAGTGTGTTCTAATAGTCGAAGGGTTTTCAGGAAGTGAACTGACCAAATTACATAGAAACGGCCAGATGGGGAAGAGATGGGTCAGAGATAAAAAATATTAGAAAACAAAATTATATTATATTTAACCATTAATTATATTATTTCTTAAATACATAAATTTATGGTTAATAGTATATGAAATTTTTATGGTTATTTTTTATAATATTATTTATAAATAAATTAAATAAATTTCAGAAATAAAAAAAATTAATTTATGGTTATAACAATGGAGAAAATAAATAATAATACTAATAACCATGAACACTATTAATTGGTAATTAAATTTTCATATTATTTCATTAATTAAAAAATATATTATTTCATATAACCATTGATAAATTGTATGAATATATAATTATACAATATTTATAACATCTCAATTAAACAAAAAATAAATAACCAAATAAATAATGAATAAGTAACATATCAATAATATTCAAATAACTAATAATATATCTGACCATAAAAATAAAAATATATAATATTAACATTATCCAAAAAAATAAAATTAAAAATTAATTACTTAAAAATATAACTCAAAAAAATAAGACCACACATAAATCCAAAAATAAAAAAAAATGCAAAAGCAACCAAATTTCAACTTGTATATTTTTAAAAACAAATTATTTTAAATAATATTTTAGTAGCTATTTCAATAATTTTAAAAAATAAGAACAAAATATTAAGCAAATAATAATTTTCTATACTATGATTATTAACTTCTGAATTAATAATCATACATCTAAGTAAAAAAATGAGTTATGAAAACTATAGTACATAACAAATGAGAAGTATCAACAACAAAATTTAAAAAAGATTTGTTTACTTCTTTAAAGTAAACATTACTATAGAGGAGATCTATAATGACTCCTAAATGACAATGATAATTGAATTATCTCCCTCAATACCCAATAATACTATTGGTTTCATTCATAGATAAAACTACTAATATTCCTATATGTTATATCATTTTTTCATATCATATATACATTATAGAGATAATCTCTTGTGTATGCATAAAAGGATCATATTACACATCACTATTCTCTCAGTTGCACATTTATATTAATGTATAAACTTTTATATATAATGACATATGATTATATAAATGGTTAAGTGAATAGATATAATGTTATGCTTACAATATTTTTATAAATATTACACACACACACACACACACACACACACGTAACACTTTTATAAATATTATTTAGTTTATATATCACATTTATATAAACATTATAAATATTATATATTTATATAAAAATTTATATGTTATATAAATGTTTATAAATATGTATAAACATTTTATATGTTATATATATGTTATATAAGCAATTATATAAATGGATAGTATTATGTAAATGTTGTATAAATATTTATAAAAATCAATACATATGTATAAATATTTATATATAACTTTATATGTTTATATAAACATATCAATGTTTATATATAATGCTATACGTTTATATATATTAAAGTATAAACATTTATATATAATGTAATAAGATTATATAAATATCTAAATATTAATTAATAATGTTGTGTTTTTAAAATTTATATAAATATTATATTGTTACAAATCGAGCATACTATTTTCCAAAACAATATACCTCTCATGCTATAGTGTTTTTGAAAATATATTTTTTGTTTTTATTTTTTTATTTTTTTCAAATCATGAAATATACAGGAAGAATAAAAGTATTTTTTGAGTTTACCAGAAAGTAGAAATCTTTTATTTTGATATATTTTTTAATATGAATATTTACTTATTTACGTAATTTTTTTAAAAATATTAATTTAATGCACCATAACATAATTTTACCTACAACTAATAACATCTAACAATGATATCAAAATATTTTCAAACAATATTAAACTAGCAAAAAATAGAGTTTCCTAATCAACATCACCCTAAGTAAGTCATATTTTATATTTAATTTAGGATGGTTTTTTTTACATGGAAAAGATTAATTTTTTCCTTAATTTTATCAAAATTAAGGAGGTTGTAAAAAAACATGAACAATGTCAAATTTAATGAATTTGATTTTATCACTATTATACAATCAACACAAACAGAACACTCATGTGTTTTATTTTATATTTATTTGTTAGCATGGACTTGTAATTTATTTTAATTTGGACTGTTAATTGGAAGTATATTTTAATATCATATAATTTGGACTGTTAATTGGGTGTAAATTTTAATTTCTTATAATTTGACTGTTAATTATAATTTATTATATTTTGAAACATTAAAATAATTTAGAATCTACTGCATTTTTTGTAAAGTTTTCAAATAGCAAATTAAATGATTTGTATAGCATGAGAAACAAACTTTAGTATAGCATCATATTGCACATCACTATTCTCTCAGTTACACACATATTTATTTGAATGTGTGAAAGAATACCAAAACTCAACAATTCTTTCACTAATTATGAATATTCTTAATTATATGAGTTTTATAATTTGAGTTAGATATAAATTTTAAACAAATGATTAGTAATTTTTATAATTTTTAAAATATAATTTTTAGATTTTATTTCTTGATAAAATATAAATTTAGTATATTTTAACATTACACAAAGTCAACTTGACAATTCAAGTAGCACAACCTGAGTTGGTATTCACCTGCAAACTAAGCAACAAAGATTTAGGTTGAGTATTTTTGGCATTACTAAATCAATGTGAGCAACCAAACTTTCCGAGATATTAGTTTTTCCTTACTTAATTGCTAATTAAACAAATAAATATTTTGGCTTAGGCCAAAATAGCATTTCTAACACAAGCACAATAAATAACTAAAACTTCCATCACTTGTAAACTCTTTTGAATCATAGACCAGAAAATATATGATTTGCTTTTAATTAAATTGTTCATAAATAAATAATACATATTGTGTTAAACGATAATTGAAACAATAAGATTTAAGATAATACCGACATTTCATCCTATGCATTATTTGTGATCAGCTAGCATTCATAAAAATTTTATATAAAACTAATATCAATTTTTTCTCAAGAAAGCTTGGCATTTATGATGTATGTATGCCAACTTTAATGGAAGTTGATATGTTAAATTGTTTTTCATGGTTTATGGTCTTGTACATAAAGGTTCATAAACCTATTTCTAATTTTTTAAATTTCCATAACCTAATTTATGGAGATTTGTATGGAAATAATGCATTTTAAATAAAAAATAAAAAATTTAATGCTAGTTTGAAAATTTTTACCAACTTAGTGTGTCTGGAAACATTGTGGCAATGGCTATCATTCATAATGATGGCCATTACCACGCTGTTAAATTTTAAAAATCAGAAGCCAACAATGTGAATGTCAGCTAATGAATTTTAAAAATTTTCAAATGCCGCCATTAGGAATGACGACTATTTAATTAATCCAATGGCCATCGTTCACAATGCCAGCATTTGAATTTTAAAAATTTTCAAAAGCTGGCGCTAGGAATGACTCTTCTAAAAATGATGGCTATTTAATTAAACCAATGGCCATCATTCTCAATGCAGGCTATTGATTCAAGCCATCTATTCAAACCATCTATTTAATTAAAAATTTTCATATGTGAGTGGTGAATTTGTAGTTGGGTAAGTTTTTAATTCTAAATCCGAATTGTAAAAGGCTGCAAAGATTTACTCAATTTGAGTACACCATAAGTTTGTTGTAGATGCCTCCTCAAAAAATTAGTAGTTTTAAGATGTAAGAAGGCCGAAGTATATCAATATCAATAAAAGTTGCATGCCATAGTTGTAAAAAATATTAACTTATTTGTGATCAACAAATATAAAGGGCCGCATACTTGCATAAACCCGTGTTTAAACCGAGACCATCATCAACTAGAGTCAAAGTTGGTTGCTACTCATATAGAATATATAATTATGGCACAATTTATATTTTCCCCTGCTACTTTTAAGCAATCATGATGGAGAAATAGGGATATAAAATTTCATATAAAAAAGCCTTGGATGGGAAGCATAAGGCATTTAGACACTTATTTGGTGATTTTATTTAATCATATATAGATCTCCCACATTTTTTATTGGCCATAGAATAAGCCATTCCTGGATGTGTTGTTATTTGGAAACCCATCTCTCATAGTGTGTCAAACAATGAGACATATCAGTGAGTGTTCTAGGCATTCAATCCATCTATTGAAGGGTTCACAAATTATCATCCTATACTAAGCATTAATGGTACACATTTGTATGAGAAGTATAAAGGGACAATATTGATTGCTATGAGGTGTGACAGAAATAATTAGTTATTCCCATTGACATTTGCTATTATAGAAGGCAAGAATATTGATTGCTGGGGAATTTTCATGGGATCAATCAGAAATAGAGTAACTTAACGGATAGGGTTTTGTGTTATATCTGACAGACATCCAGGTATTATAGCAGCTATGAGCGATCCTCATCTTCATTGGGATGCACCATATGCCTATCACAAGATCTATATGCATCATCTTGCAAGTAATTTTATGACCAACTTCAAAGATAAACTCTTAAAGAATTTGGTGTGCAAATTAGATGTTGCGACAACAACACGGAAGATGAATAGGCATATGGCTACAATTGGGAGAATTAATTCTGAAGCACGAAAATGGTTAGAGGTGATCCCTCTTCCGTTATGGGTACTTTCACATGATGGTGGTTGAAAATATGGAATAATGACAACCAATATGTCAAAGGTATTTAATAGTGAACATAAAGGGGCTCATAGCTTACCAATCACTATATTAGTTCAGTTAATATTTTCTTGCCTTAACAGTTACTTTGTTGCAAGAAGGGAACAAGGTGCTGATAGATTGACATCAGATGAGTAGTACACACAATATGTCGATACTCGGATTCAAGGTCATGTGATTAAGGCTGAATCAATAGAAATTGTTCTTTACGATTACATATAGGGCATATTTTTATGTGAGGTCCAAGAGACCTCAACATAAATGATTAGAAATGCACGTGTGGTAAGACACTAATATATGGATTTCCATGTAGCCATATCATAGCAACATGTCAGCATCGATGTGTTGATTTTCAGTTTTTTTGTTCAAGACTACTACACTACACAGTCCTACTATGACAGTTGGGCAATCTTATTTTATCCCATATTCAAAGATGATGAAAGACTTTTTTATGATGGTCCAATGATTATATTTCCTAGGTCAATGAAATGAAAAAGTCAATGGCTATCCTAAATCAATCCATTTGCATAATGAAGTGGACATTAGGGAGGAGAAAACTAAGATAAAATGTAGGTTGTGCAAACAAGAGGGTCACAATCAGCAGTCTTGTAACAATAGAAATCAAGTTTAGTTGTTTATTTGTAAATGAGGCCTCACTATTTTGTTGTTATTCGGTATAAGACTTATGTACTAACATTCATTTCTTGTAAATGAGGTCATGAATATTTTGTTGTTGTATTGTATCAGACTTATTCTATTGAATGAAACATTCTTATTCTATGTGTGTATTATAAATTATCATTGTGATTAATATTGACAACCATGTTTGACAATTATTCTAGATTTGTTATATCTTATAGATATGGCTAGGAGGTTTCATGATATGGATCTGTCGGATACTTCTATCTTGGTATTGCAAGATAGACATTGATCACAATTAGTAGATACACAACAGGTTCATAATTTATTAATTAGCAATTACTATTAGTAGTTTTAACATGTAATTTATACATAATCACTTTTAAATTTGGTTGTTTCATTGCTTATAGCTTCAAAAGATCCTCTGCCCTCGACAATAGACGAGAGGCTTCATGACTATGTGAAGGATGGGTATTTGGATTCAGCCATACATGAGTAGGGCTGGATTTTATGGTATATATCATTTGGGCCACATTATGATCGATTGGCCACTTATCACCTCACTTATCGAGAGATGGTGGCCCGAGACACACACGTTTCATGTGCTAGTAGGAGAGAAGATGATTATCTTACATGATGTCGCCATCATTTTTGGCCTTCGTATCCATGACCCAGCAGTCACTGGCACTTATGTGTTCGATGTGGTGGTGTTGTGAGTGGAGTTGCTCAGTGTCATCCCATCCACCGATGCTATAAGAGGAGCCACTATCTCCTTGTGGTGGTTATGTATCTAGTTATACACCCCACCACCTGTTGCAGATGAGGTCACATTAGAGCATTGTGCATGTGGGTTCATCTTAGTGTTTATTGGATCCTTCTTGTTTGTGGACAAGGAGGGTGTGCATGTTCTCATGTTCTTTCTCTCACTACTTTGAGATTTGATGGATACTATGATATATAGTTGGGTTGGTGCAGTACTAGCACATACATACCGTGAGTTATGCTGAGCTAGCTTAAATCATAGCTATGGTATTAGCAGTTGTATTACACTCATATAGGTATGTAATAAATGAGAATGTGTATTGTTATGTATGGATGATTTATCATATTTTTCTTAATGCAATATAAAAATTACAATATTATGACCCACCTTCTCATTATTTTGTATCCAGCTATGGTCTTGGGAGAGACTTCATGTTGGGCTACCCAATTTTGGGCAACCACACGCAGATATAGCACCACCACTCACTCATGCCTTACACGATGCTGATATCAATTTTGGGGATGGTGACCTACCTGAGGTTATTCGCAATGGATTACCAGCTAAATCTCTAGGAAAGCCATAGGTTGAGCTAGCTCTTTCACTAGGGTGTAGATGAAGAGTACCTTTGACATGGGTGCATAACCCATCGGGTGTACTCCTAAACCGAGATCAGCTAGATGCATAGACTCCTGATCAGGTAATGTTTATGTAAAATTATATGGTTCTATATTAATTATGTTCATATTATTGTAAAATTTATTGATATTATGTGTTCACATGTAGGTGTCATGGCAACCATACGTGGGAGAGTTATTGATCAGCTCTCATATATTTGCTTAGCTGATCATAAGATCTAGCAGATGATGTCACAACTTATTTGTTTCAAGATTATTGAGTGGCATCATCCAGATAAAGTAATGCACCAGTTTTGGATGCTTCAAAAGATACCTTCAGCTTGGTCTTACGAGCAATAGTAGCATGCAATGGATGCACGTGGATGATACCAGTGCGATTGGGCGATGTATCATGCAACATACATAGAATTATAGGAGATATGAGTGGCTAGGATTATCACTTCACCCCCTATGGTAGGTTTAATGTACTTTAATTATCCATACATGCAGTGGTATTCTCGTATTACACGATGTTTTATGACACCATTACTTCATAGGGATGATATGGGGTTTCATACTACACCCGGTAGTATGGATCTTTTGGTAAGTTAGAGTCATGTGTTTCTAAAATATTTTACCTAATTTTTAATAATTAGATTTGTAATTATAATTCGTTCTTTGGTTCACTCAGATTGCTGCTATGGTTGACATAGCCATTCGCTCTTGTGTTGATACCATTGGTGCTTTATGCAACATACATCATATTGCCCGGTCGATGTTACACCAGATTGGTGAAGACCATCATATTGCTGGGTACACTAAGGAAGCTTCGACATCACATGAACCATTTATTAGGCCTCTGGTGTCATTAACACCATCACGTATACATCTCATTTGAGGTATAGGGAGATGGAGAGCGGGAATTGATCACATAGGTCATGCTTGAGATGGTGGGTTAGGTCATGGTTCAATTAGTGACAATGGTTTAGGAACACTTCGAGCCAACAATGCCTACTTTTTACCCCACATCCAAGATATTTATACACCCACACACCTGTATATCACCTTAAATACCCACTCAAATTGACGCATCACCTTCCCTACCCCCATATTGACACAATTCCTCTAAAAGTGCTTATTCCTTATGATTATCCAAGATATTCTCCGATCATCTTAGACACAATTCTTGCTAAAGTTGGGTGTATGTTAAATTTATCTTTTTCGAGTCTTTTAAATAAATATGATTATCTATTTTTTGTTTCATGTGATGTTTTGATTGAAACAAAAAGAATGGTACATATTTTGTTGCCAATGTGAAATCAAGTTTGAGCCACTCTGTATGATGCCTCCCACAACCAATATCTCTGAGAAGTTGTTCATACATGGGATTAGATTCCGAGAGCACTTGTTGACAATGCACAAAAAAAGGCTGGAGGCACCTGCAACTCTTTTTGTGGGACATGGGAGAAGATTGTCAGATCTGCATCATAGATATGATTTGATGTTTATCATGCTTATGTATTTGTTGGATGATTAGAACTCATGTGTGTGTGTGTTAGCTTGAGATATTGTTGTAATTTATTTTGTAATTTTTTTAGTTGGATACAATAGAATCTATGTATCCTATAATTAAATTTTTTGCACTTGAGATGTGGATAATTAAAAGACTGATGAAGATTTCTATATAATATGCAAATGTTGAATTGTTTGCAGCTGCAAGGGTTGGTGGAGAGGAGGCCACTGGTGGAATAAATGGCTGAAAATTTTGCGGAGTTAGGTGAAAATGAAGAAAAGAAAAATGGAGTAAGGGAGAAGAAGAACAGACAGGGATAAACTCGTTCAAAAGCCAGTGTTGTGAATGACAGATATTAGTTTAATTAAAGAGCCATCGTTACCAATGCCAATATTTGGAAATTTTTAAAATCAATAGATTGCATTGAGAATGACGACCATTGGTTTAATTAAATAGCAGTCATTCCTAAAGTCAACATTTAATAATTTCTGAAATTCAAATGCTAGCGTTGTGAATGATGACCATTGGTTTAATTAAATAGTCATCATTCCCAATGCCAGCATATAAAAATTTTTAAAAATCTAGAGCCATAATTTAAAATGTCGGCCTCTGATTTTTAAAATTCAAAAGCATGGCTATTAATTTTAAATTCTAAAAATAAATTTCAAAATAATTATTTAGTGAGGGATTTTTTCTGGAGCTAATTAGCTAGGAAAAATCCATCAATAAATTCGTGGATAAATTTGCCGCCAATCTTTGTACAAAAATCTAAGACAATATTGGCTAAATATATTTTTCCATCAAAACTTTTTTCACTATTCCATCAAAAATCCATCACAAATTATTCATTCGATATAAAATCAAACATATCTTGCTATTCCCCAGCTAATCTCTTTGAAATTAGCTAGGGATTATTTTCCTAACAAATTTTCATAGCTAAATAGTTAATTTCTTATAGTGTATGTATCTATTTATCTATATATCTATTTATCTACATATGTATCTATCTGTCTGTCTGTCTATCTATATGGCTATCTATATATTTATATATCTATATATCTATCTATTTATCTATTTATCTATTTTTCTATCTATCTATCTCTTCTATTTATCTAACAATCAATCAATCTGTCTCTCTCTCTCTATCTATCTGTCTATCTATAAATCTATCTATCTATTTATCAATCAATCTATCTATCTATCTATCTATCTATCTATCGCTATCTATCTATTTATCTATCTTTCTTTCTTTCAATCAATCTAAATATCTATCTATTAATTTATCTATTATATATATATATATATATCGATATATCTATCTATAAATCTATCTATTGATCTATCTTTCTATATTTCTATCTATCTAACCATCTATATATCTTTCTTTCTTTCTTTCATTCTATCTATCTATCTATCTATTTATCTATATATCTTTATATATATCTTTCTATTAATCTATATATCAATATGTCTATTAATCTATCTATAAATCTATCAATCAATCTATCTATCAATGTTTCTATCAATATGAATATATATTCATCCATATATATGTCTATCTATCAGCATATCTATCTTTCTATATATCTATCTGACTATCTAGGTGTCTGTCTATCTGTCTGTATGTCTATTTATTTATATATGTATCTATATATCTATCGATCTATCTATCTATTTATCTATCTATTTGTCTATTTATCTATCTATCTACATATCTATCTTTCATTATATCAATCTATTTATCAATTAATCTATCTATTTGTCTATCAATGTATCTATCAATCTATTTGTCAAAATATTTATTTTTTTATTTGTCTGTTGTCTGTCTGACTATCTATCTATCTATCTATTTGTCAGTTAGACTATCTCTCTGTCTGTCTGTGTGTCTAGTTTTCTACCTGTTTATCTATCTATCTGTTTGGATATCTATTATTCTTTATAATTGTCAATCTGCCTAACTATCTATCTACTTGACAATTTGTCCGCATAAATATTTTATGTTTATCTATCTATTTATCTATCTATCTATCAATCTATCTACCTATTTGTCTATCTTTTTGTTGATGTAGATATCTATGTATTTGTCTATCGATCTTTCTATCTATGTGACTAACTATCTATCAATCTAACTAAATATTTATCTGTCTATCTATCGGCCTCTCTATCTATCTATCTATATATCTATATGTCTTTTTATCCATCTATCTATTTGTCTATTTATATGACTATCTATGTATCTATCTATTTGTTGATTTGACTATCTATTTGTATATCTATCTATTTATCTATCTATCATTCTAACTATGTATCTATCTATCTATCTATCTTTCTTTCTTTCTAAAAATTTGTCTATCTATTTATCTAAATATCTATCTACTTATCTATGTATCTATTTGTCTATCAATCCATCTGACAATCTATCTATCCACCTCTCTTTCAATCTATATATATTTCTATCTATCTCTCTATCAATTTTTATATCAAATTGTGTATCAATCTGTCTATCAAGCTATCCATAAATCTATCTATTAATTTACCTATCAAAGAATAAATCTTTTATCTATCTTACTATCTATCTATCTATATGTATTCTTTATGTCTATCTATCTATCTATTAATCTGTTTATCTAACTAACTATCTAATTATCTGTCAATTTATCTATATATCTATATGTCTGTTTATCTATATATTTATTTGTCTGTCTATCTATTTATCTATGTATCTAATTATCTATCTATGTATCTAATCATCTATATATATATATATATATGTCTATCTATCTATCTATCCGTTGTCTATCAATCTATCTATTTATCTATCTATCTGTCTATCTATCAATCTAATTGTCTATCTATCTATCTATATGTCTATCTTTAAATCATTCTACCAATCAATTTATTTATCAATAAATCTACCTGTTTCTCTATCAATCTATCAATCAATCTGTTTATCAAACAATTTATGTATCTATCTATGTGTCTATCAATTTATTTATCTATCCATCTATTTTTCTGCCAATCTATCTACCTATCTACCTAACTATTTGTTTGTCTATGTATCTATTTATTTGTATATCTATCTAATCTATATATCTATCTATTTATCTATATATCTATCTGTCTATCTATTTGTCTGTCTGTCTAACTATCTATCTATTTGTATATGTATCTATCTATTTTGATGTCTGACTATTTGTCTATCTATCTTTTTTACTATCTATCTGTCTATATATCTATGTATGTATCTGTCTATATATATGCCTTTCTCTCTATATAAGTATCTGTCTATCAATCAATGTATCTATATGATTATCTATCTGTCAATCTATCTTTGTTATTATTTGTCTATCTATAGGTTTATCTATCTATCTATCTATCTATCTGGGTATTTATTTGTCTATCTATTTTTCTATCTATTTGACTATCTATATATCTATCTTTCTACCTATCTATTTATCTTTCTATCTATATGTTTTTCTATGTATCATTCTATCAACTATCTATCAATCTATCATTTTTTTCTTTCTATCTAAAAATATATTTATGTATCTATCTTTCAATTTGTCTATCTATATGTATATCAATCTCTAAATCAAATTTCTATATGAAACTATGCATCAATCTATCTATAACTCTCTCTATCATTCTGACTCTTAATCTATCTATTAATATGTCAATCAATCAATCTATTTATCTATCTATTATGTGTCTCTCAATCAATCAATCAATATATCTGTCAATATATCTATGTATCAATCAATGTGTCTATCTATATGTCTATCTATTTGTCTGTCTATCTATCTATTTGTAAATCTATATATCATTCTAGTTATCTATCTATTTGTCTGTCTATCTATTTATCTATATATTTATTTATATATATGTATATATGTTTGTCTATTTATATATCTACCTATCTATCTATCTATTTGTCTATCTTTTTATTTATCTTTTTGTATATCAATTTGTCAATCTTTTTGTATAAATTCTTGTCTATCTATCTGTCTATCTATCTATCTATCTATCTATCTTTGTATTTATCTATCTATATATCTATCTGTCTATTTATTTTTCAATCAATCAATTAATCTATCTATCTATCTATCCATCTATCTATCTATCCATCTTTCTTTCTTTCTTTCAATCTAATTATCAATTAATCTACCTATTTATCTATCTATTTGTTAATCAATCTGTCTATCAAACTATTTATCTATCTAAATATTTACTTATCTCTCTGTCTATATTTCTATCTCTTTTTCTGCATATCTATATGTTTATCTGTCTGGTTGTCTAACCTTTTACTTTAATGTCTATCTTCCAAACTATCTATCTACATGTCTGTCTATTTTTCCTAACTATTTGTCTGACTATCTATCTATTTATCTTTCTATCTTTCTATCTTTCTATCTATTTATTCATTTATATATCTAACTAACTATCTATTTTTCTATCTATCTATCTATTTGCCTATCTACAAGTCTATCTATATCTCAATCATCTTTCTATCTATTTGACTATATATCTGTCTATCTATTTATATATTTTATGTCTATCTATCTATGTATCTATCTATCTATAATTCTATCTGTCTATCTGTCTTTTTATCAATCAATCAATCTATCTAGATGACTATTTATCTCTATAACTATCTATCAAAATATCTGTCTATCTATCTATATGTTTGTATATCTATTTTTCATATATCTATCCATTGATCTATCTAATAATCTATTTATCTATCTATCAATAAATCTATCTATATATCAATATATTTGTCTATCTATCTTTCTAACTATTTGTCAAAAAATCTATCTATCTATCTATTTATATATTTTTATATTTATCTATCGATCTATTTGTCTATCTATCAATCTATCTATATACCCATCTATATATAAATCTATTTGTCTTTCTATCTGTCTTTTAATTTTTCTTAGCTATCTATATATTAATCTCTCTATCAATTTGTATATCCAACTATGTATCAATCTATCTACAAATCTATATATCTATCTGTCTATTAATCTTTCTATCAATCATTCGATCTATCTCTCTACCTATGTTTATATCTATCTATCTATCTATTTATCTATATGTCTATATATATGACTATATATCTGTCTATCTATCTATTTTTTTGTCTATATAATATATATATCTATTCGTCAATCTATCTGTATATGTTTTTATCTATCTATTTGTCTATCTTTTTATCTATATTTTTGTCTTTTAATTTGTCTATCTTTCTATCTATTTTTCAATCTATCTATCAATTTATCATTCTATTTATCTATCTATCTTATTGTAAATATATCCATCTATCTCTATATCTATCAATCTATCTATCTTATTGTAAATGTATCTATTTATCTCTCTATCTATCATTTTATCTGTCAATCTATGTATCTATCTATCATTATATCTATCAATCTATCTATTTTTTTAACTATCTATCTATATATTTATCTATCGATCTATCTATAAATTTATCTGTCTATCAATCTGTCTTTCTACCAATCTAATAATCTGTCTATCTATCTATGTATCTATCTATCTATATGCCAAGATATCTATCTAATGGTCGATCGATCGATCGATCTATCTATATATCTATCTTTATATCTGTGTATTTATCTATATATTAATCTATCTAACTTTATATCCATATTTCAATAGATCTATCTATTAATATATCTATCTATCAATCTGTCTAATTATGTCTTTCCCTCCATCTAAATATATATGTATTTATCTGTCTATCTATCTATTTGTCTATCAATCAATCAATCAGTCTGTCTATCTATTAGTCTATCCTTTTGTCATTTTTTCCTATCTATCTATCTATCAATCTCTTTTTCTAACTGTCTATATATCTATCTATCTTTTATTCTATCTATCTATATATTTGTCTATCTATCTTTGTAATAATACATCTATCAATATATCAATTTATATATCTATCTATCAAATAATCCATCTATCTGTCTATCTTTTTGTTTTCTATATGTCTATCTATTGATCAATCTACATGTCTATCTATTTAATTATCTATCATCCTATCTATTTATTTATCTATCCGTCTAATATAAATCTCTCTATCTTTTTATCTATTTGATTATTTTTTATCTATCTATATGTTTATCTATTATCTATATATCTATGTATCTATCTATATAAAAATCGATTGATTTATCTTTCTATCTATCTATTTCTTTATCAATTTTTCTGTCTATATAACTAAATATCTATTTATCTTTCTATCTATATATCTCTATACATATAAATTTTTTATCTAGCTATCTATCTATCTATTTATGTATCTATCTATTTATTTTTATGTCTATCTATATATCTATCTATATATCTAGTTGTCTATCATTTAATTTGTAAATTTATCTATCTATAATTCTATATATCAATCTGTCTATTAATCTTTATATCAATCTATCTATAAATTTTTCAATCTATATATTAATATGTCTATTAATGTGTCAATCTAAATGTTTATAAAAAAATAAAAAAATAAATAAATCTGTCTGTCTATCTTTATATTTATCTATTTTTCTATATATGTGTCTATCTAACTATCTAACTAACTATCTATCTATTTATCTACATATCTATCTGTCTAACTATCTATTTTTTATTTGTCTAACTAACTAACTATCTGTCTGTCTACCTACTTGTCTATCTATATATCTATCTATCTTTATATATATCAATCTGTCTATCATTCTATCTATCTGTATATTTTTGTAACTATATATTTGTATATATATGTGTATATCTATTTTGATATCGATATGTATATCTATCTACCTATCTTTATGACTATCTATCTATTTATCTTTTATCTGCATATGTATTTGTTTATCTATCTATCTATCTTTTTGTATATATATATATATATATATATCAATGAATCAATCAATATATCTATCTATCAATCTGTCTATCTATATGTTTATTGATTTGTATATCAATTTTTATAATAATGTTTATATCTATCTATCTATCAATGTGTCTATCAATATGGAAAAATATCTCTTAATCTTTATGTCTCTATATATGAAATCTACATATCAATCTACTTATATATCTATCTATTTATCTATCAATCTATTTGTATGTCTATCTATTTGTATATCAATCAATCACTCAATCTATTTAACTATTAATATATTTACCAAACTAACAATCAATCTTTTATTAGTCTATATGTTTGTTTGTTTTATTTGACTATCTGTCAATCTTTTTGTATATTTATTTGTTGTTCTATCTTTATGTATATCTATTTATATCTTTGTCTTTCTCTCCATCTATCTGTCATTCGTTCTACAAATCTAGTTGTCGGTGTGCCTATCAATTTATCTGTCTATCTATCAGTGTATCTATTTATCAATCTACTATTCTATCTATTTGTCTATCGATCTTTCTAGCTATTTATTTTATATTATTTCTTTCTCTCTTTTTATTTGTCTATATATCTGTCTATTTATCAATATATGAATATGTTTACCAAATTTTCTCTCTATCTATTTATATAATATATATCAATCTATATATTTGTCTATATATATATCTATCAATATATCTATTAAACTATATATCTATATGTTTATCTATCTAATTGGTAGTTTATCTGTATGTTTGAATGTCTACCAATCTTTCTGTCTGTCTTTCTATCTATTTTTCTATTTGTCTTTCTATCTATTTGTCCGTCTATATGTCTGTATGTCTATCTATCTGTCTATCTATCTAGCTATCTATCTATCTGTATATCTATCTATGTATCTATCTGTTTAGCTATCTATCTATCTGTCTATCTGTCTATGTATCTATCTATATATCAATCTATCAATTTGTTAATAATCTATCTATTTATGTGTCTATCTAGCTGTCTAATTATCTTTTTATTTGTATAACTATCTATCTGTCTATTTGTCTAATATTTTATTTATCTATATGTCTTTCTATATCTCGAATAATCTATCTATCTATCTATATGTATATCCATCTATCTATCTATTTGGCTAAAAATCTACATATTTATCTATCTATATATCTATATAATCTGTCTATATATCTTTATATCTATCTGTCTATTTATCTGCATATCTATCTATCTATTGATCTATATATCTATTTATCTATCTATAATTCCTTCTCTCTATCTTTCTATCTATATTTCTTTATATCTATCTATCTGTCTAACTATCTATCTATCTATCTATCTATTGGTCTATCTTTCTCCCTATCTATTTATTTACATATATATCTATATATTTATCTATCCATCTATATGTAAATCTATTTGTCTATCTATTGATCTATCTATTTATCTATCTATCTATTTAATTATTTGTTTATCCATCTATAGGTTTATTTATGTATCTATTGATATGTCTATCTATCTATATATCTATTGAATGGTATATATATTTGTATATATATCTATCTATATTTTGAATGGTTTAAATATTTGTATATCTATCTATCTAATTGTCTATTAATTTGTCTATCTATCTTTCTATCAATCTGTCTATAAATTTGTCTATCTATCTACCCATCAATCTGTCTATTATTATTTTTATAATTTTGTATATATATGTATTCTAATTTATATTTCTATCTATCTATCTATATATCTATCTATATGTCTATTTATATGTTTATATATCTATCTATTTTTCTATCAATATATATAAATATATATATATATATATATATATATATATATATATATCAATTAATCTATCTATCTATCTTTCGTTCTATATATCTAACTTTTAATATATCTATCTATCTGTAGTTATATCTATCTATCTTTCTAACTATATATCTATCTATCTATTAGTCTATCTATATCTCTCTATCTATATTTCTATATTTCTATCTATCTATGTGTCTATTTATCTATTTGTCATTCTATCTTTTTATCTATCTATCTATTTATCTTTTTTTCTTTCTATATAACTATCTATCAATCTAAATATCAATATATCGATATATATGTGTCTCTATTTATCTATCTATATATCTATCTATCTATTTATCTTTCTATCTATTTGTCTATCTCACTATCTATCAATATATCTATCTATCTATCTATATATTTATCTATCTATGAGTGAATATATCTGCCTTTCTATTTGTTTATCTATCTATCTATCTGTCTACCTGTTTATCAATATTTCTAGCTATTTCAATATTTATCTATCTATCTATTTGTCTATCTATCTATCATTTTATCTATCTATAAGTATATCTAACTATTTATTTATCAATCCATCTATCTATCTATTATTCAATCTATCAATATGTATTTCTATATGTCTATAATCTATCTATATATTTGTCTCCCTATATGTCCATATATCTATCTATCTATTTGTCTATCTTTTTAACTATCTATATAATTATAAATTGATCAATCAATTTATCTATTAATATGTCCTTCTATCTCTATCTATTTGTATATATATCTATCTATATATTTATGTATCTATATATCTATCAGGCAATTGATAAGTCTATTGAATTATCTATCTATCTATCTATCTCTCTGTCTCTTTATCTCTCTATCTAACAACGTGTCTATCTTTCTATCTATATATCTATCTATTTATCTTTTTATTTATTTATCTATCTATCTATCTAATTGTATATCTATCTTTCTATCTAATTGTCTATTAATCTATCTATCTATTTGTGTTTCTATCTGTCTATCTATCTATCTATCTATTTGATTATCGATCTATTTATATACATATTTATCAATCTGTATATCTATATGTTTATCTAATTGTCTATCTATCTCTTTATCTATCTATATGTCTATCTATTTTTATATCTATTTGTATGACTATCTCCTTTTCTATATTTTGATCTATATGTATATATATATATATATATATATATCTCTCTATTAGTCTATCTATTTTTTTATCTATTTATATATCTATCCATCTATCTATCTGTGTGTCTGTCTATCTATTGATCTATCTATCTATCATCTGTCTGTCTATTAGTATAATCTATTTAATCTTTATATCAATCTATCTATCAATCTATCTAATAATCATCTTTAAATATGCCTATCTATTTGTTTAGATATTTGTCTATCTATCTATCTATA
>JAREIK010000575.1:0-157095 GCA_029783825.1 Sapria himalayana
TCTTCTTTTTTTTTTTTTCTTTTTCTTCTTTTTCTTCTTTTTCTTCTTATTCTTCTTATTTTTCTTATTTTTTCTATTCTTCGTATTCTTCTAATTTTTCTAATTCTTCTTATTCTTCTTTGTCTTCTTATTCTTCCTATTATTCTTATTATTCTTATTCTTCTTATTCTTCTTATTTTTCTTATTCTTCTTATTCTTTTTTTCTTCTTATTTTTCTTATACTTCTTTTTTTTATTATTCTTCTTTTTCTTGTTATTCTTGTTATTATTCTTATTTTTTTTTATTATCTTCTTATCTTTTTTATTCTTTGTATTCTTCCTTTTCTTATTATTCTTCTTATTCTTTTTATTCTTCTTATTCTTTTTATTCTTTTTATTCTTCT
The DNA here is from genome assembly GCA_029783825.1 of Sapria himalayana. Classification (NCBI taxonomy): domain Eukaryota; kingdom Viridiplantae; phylum Streptophyta; class Magnoliopsida; order Malpighiales; family Rafflesiaceae; genus Sapria; species Sapria himalayana. The sequence continues at coordinate 383 of JAREIK010000575.1, forward strand.
ATTATTCTTATTATTCTTATTATTCTTATTATTCTTATTCTTTTTCCTATTATTCTTCTTATTCTTCTTATTCTTCTTATGCTTCTTATTCATTCTATTCTTGTTATTGTTATTATTCTTCTAATTTTTCTAATTTTTTTTCTTCTAATTCATTTTATTCTTCTTATTCTTTTTATTCTTCTTATTCTACATATTATTCTTATTCTTCTTACTCTTTTAATTCTTTTTATTCTTTTTATTCTTCTTTTTATTCTTCTTTTTCTTCTTATTCTTATTATTCTTATTATTCTTCTTTTTCTTTTTTTTTTGATTACTATTCTTCTTATTCATCTTAGTATTATTATTATTATTATTATTATTATTATTATTCTTATTCATCTTATTTTTATTATACTTCTTATTCGTTTTATTCTTCTTTTTGTTTAATTATACTAATGTTTCTTATTATTCTTATTCTTCTTATACTTCTTTTTCTTTTATTCTTCTTATTCTTATAATTCTTCTTATTCTTCTTATTCTTCTTATTCTTCTTATTATTCTTATACATATAAATATTCTTATTATTCTTATCCTTCTTATTCTTCTTATTATTTTTATTATTCTTATTCTTTTTATTCTTCTTATTCTTCCTATTCTTCTTATTCTTCCTATTCTTCTTATTCTTCTTATTATTCTTATTCTTTTCATTCTTCTTATCCTTTTTATTTTTTTTATTCTTCTTATTCTAGTTATTAATCTTATTCTTCGAAATCATTTTATTCTTTTTATTTTTCTTCTTCTTCTCATTCTTCTTTTTCTTATTATTCTTCTTATTATTTTTTTTATTCTTATTCTTTTTATTTTCTTATTCTTCTATTCTTCTTATTCATTTCATACTTCTTATCCATGATATTTTTGTTATTCTTCTTATTATTGTAATTCTTCTTATTCTTCTTATTTTTCTTATTCTTTTTTTTCTTCTTATTTTTCTTATTCTTCTTTTATTTATTATTCTTCTTATTCTTTTTTTTTTTAATGTTAATCTTGTTATTATTATTATTATTTTTATTCTTATCTTCTTCTTATTTTTATTCTTCTTATTCTTACTTTTCTTTTTTTTATTATTCTTCTTATTCTTCATATTCTTTTTATTCTTCTAATTCTTTTTTTTTCTTATTCTTTTTATTCTTGTATAATTCTTATTATTTTTATTCTTCTTATTCTACTTATTCTTCTTATTCTACTTATTCTTCTTATTCTTCTTATTCTTATTATTGTTCTTATACTTCCTCTTCATTCTTTTCTTGTTATTGTTATTATTCTTCTTATTTTTCCAATTTTTTTCTTCCAATTCATTTTATTCTTCTTATTCTTCTTATTCTTTTTATTCTTCTTATTCTACTAATTCTTCTTATTCTTTTTATTCTTTTAATTCTTATTATTCTTATTATTCTTATTATTCTTATTATTCTTCTTATTCTTTAATTCTTTTTATTCATTTTTTTATTCTTATTCTTCATATTTATCTTATTATTCTTATTATTCTTATTCATCTTATCTTTCTTATTCTTCTTATTTGTCTTATTCTTATTTATCTTTAATTCTTCTATTACTTCTTATTCTTCTTGTTCTTCTTATTCTTTTATTCTTCTTATTCTTCTTATTATTTTTATACATCTAAATCTTCTTATTCTTCTTATCTTTCTTATTCTTCTTATTCTTATTATTTAACTTATTATTTTTTTTCTTCTTATTCTTTTTATTCTTCATATTCTTCTTATTCTTCTTTTTCTTCATATTCTTTATATTCTTCTTATTCTTCATATTATTATTATTCTTATTCTTATTCTTCTCATTCTTCTTATTCTTCTTATTTTTTTATTCTTCTTTTTATTACTATTTTTTCTTCATTTTATTCTTTTTATTCTTATTTTTTTTCTTATTCTTCTTATTATTCTTAATCTACTTTTTTATGTTATTCTTGTTAATCATCTTAATTTTCTTGTTATCCTTATTCTCTTTTTTAACATCTTATACTTTTTATTCTTCTTTTTCTTATTAATCTTATTATTCTTATTATTTTTCTTATTCTTATTATTCTTTTTATTTTTCTAATTTTCCTTATCCTTTTTATTCTTTTTATTCTTCTTATCTTTTTTTTTCCATGTTTATTTTATTATTATAACCATTTCTTTTGGCAGAGGAATACCATTGGTACACCCAAAGAACTATTCTTAACCCTTTTATAGCCTTATTTTCAAATAAATAAAAGCAAAGAAATAACACATATTAGTGGACTTTATCCTTTGTCCATTAATGGTTCTATTCTATATCTTTAAAGTTAATCCCGCCTACTTCTTCTGCTTGCAAGTTGACCATGCTTCTTTATAGGATATTCTACCTTTTCTCTCTTTGTGTATGCCCTTGTGTGATCTGTTCTACTTTGACCTCCAAGCATTTGCTCCATTTAGCTTTTGCCCTTCTCTAGGAGAAGTTTTTGGTCTTGAATCTATCCGCAATCTTTATAACCTCTTTTTTATTTCTCCTAACGTTGACATTCCCTCCTATTTATGAAACCACATAATGCAAAGAAAAAAACAACAGACATTAACAGTGACACCATACTGCCTCCTGCTTTGTACTCAAGTTAAACCTTTGCTTATTTTAGCTCATGTCTTTTTCAGCCACTATTACATTATTTCTTTTGTTTAATTCCTATCCTTTGCTTCTTTTAGCTCCTATCCTTTTCAATCACTATTGCATTATTTCCTTTGTTATATTCCTATCTTTATAATAAAAGAACCAAGGATAAAACAAATTATATCTATGACATCAAACAATTTCTCATAGCACCAACACTGCTATCTGCATTAATAAATCTAGAATGCCTGAACCCTTGCACTTTTATATGCTTTTCTAGTAAACATGCCTCTAAGAGCACAACATGAAAAATCCCAAATATCTAGGGAAAATTCCCTAGCTAAATGGGGGGTTTTCATCGTTAAAACGGGATACAATGATGGATTAATGACAAAAGCTTTCCCAATCTAAAGTGCTCATTGCTAAAAATTAACGAGGGAAAGAGTCCCTAACTACAAAATTTTTGTGATGGAAAATTCCCTAGCTAAAATAATGATTTCCCTAACTAAATTAACAAGGGAAATTTCACTAGCTAAATTAGTAAGGGAAAAATCCCTAGCTATTGTCATTCCAAAACTATTTTCAGAATTTTATTTTTTGTTCAAAAAATTCAATTAAATAATTTAATATTTTTATATTAAATTGAATAAAAATAAAAGCTATAAATGATAATTTATTCTTATATGATATTTTTATACAAAAAATAAAATCATTTAATAAATTATTCTGATACAACATTTTACATAATAAGAACAAAAACATAATAAAATTTTATTACATATTATTCATCAATGTATCTGCCGACAATGCATAAAGTATAATCAATCCGTGCATTGACGTTACTTTCTCTCCCTCAGCTCCTCCGATCACAATCTTTATACTATGAAAAAGCTATCTAAGTCACATTGCGTCATATCTAGTAAAAAATCCCTTCACTTATACAAGCTTCGTATGGGAAACAATGCGGTACCATATCTGTATGAAATTTAAATCTGTCAATAAAATCAAAATAAATAAATAAAAAAAGTTATGTTTTAATAAATATATAATACTACAGTATATATGTACATATATACTATAGTGTATATGTACATATATACTAGTATTTCAGCTAGATACATATATTACTATAGTATTTGTACATATAAACTAAAGTATTATATGCACATATATACTGAGTACATATATGCTTAGAATATATATACATATAATACTATAGTATTATATGTACATATACTGAGTATATATATATGTATATACTGAGTATTTATGTATGTATATACCAAGTATATACCTGCATATATACCGAGTATATATGTCCATATATACCACATTTGCTATTGTTATTTTTGCTGCTGCTACTGATAATAAAAGTGAGGCGGGCGATGATGCTCGACTAATGAACTTCATTGCCAACCACTCATTTTGAGATTGAGTGAGTTTTTGATGAGGCGGCGACCTGCTTTTCCCAAAATAGGACCCGATATTCCTCCTGGCATTTGCGACATGTAAAAATCCAATAATGTTACATTTTTCCTTCTGATTGAATATAGTTTTATGAAATCTAATAAAATTACACGACACTACATGAGCATCATCATCATCATCCTAATACCTAGTACAATTAAAAGCAATCATTGTAGAACCTACAACATGAAAATTTATTTTTTCATACATACACTTTTTAGCATGTGATAATTGCATATTTACACAATTACAAAGAGCATATGTCTGCCTCTATCTACATGGTTGGCCTAGATCAGAAATATCTTCATACCACAGCTTTGGGGAATGTCTAATATCCATAGCTTTTATGACCTGCATTGGTAAGCAATGCACGATGATGACCAGACCAGCCCGAGTAATTATATATTTAAAATGTGTGTGTGTGTGTGTAAATGGATGTGTGTGTATGACAATACATACATGACTACAAATAAATATATACGTCCACTTATGCATATACTCAGTATATACGTACATATATACTCGGTATATACATACATATATACTCGATATATACATACATATATACTTAGTGTATATGTACATATATACTAATGTATATATGTACATATGCTGAGTATTTATATGTAAATATAAATATGTACATATATTGCATTGTATATGTACATATATACTGGTATATATGTACAAGTATTTATATGTAAATATATACTCAATATATGTACATATACACCTGTACTGTATATGTACAAGTATGTACATATACACCGTAGTGTATATGTACAAGTGTGTACATTTATACTGGTTAATACTTGAACATATATACTAGTATATATTTACATATATACTGTAGTATATATGTACATATATACCAGTGTAAACATATACACTATAGTATATATGTACATAAATACCAATGTATACAAATATACTATAGTATATATGTATATTTACATTGCAGTGTATATGTACATATACTCTATTTTATATATGTACATATAATGAGTATTTATATTTAAATATAAATATGTACATATACTGTAGTGTACATGTACATAAATACTGGTATATATGTACATATACACATATACTGGTAAATACTTTTACATATATACCATTATATATGTATATGTACATATAAACTAGTATATATGTACATATACATATATATTGGCATATATGTACAAGTATTTACATAAAGTAGAGTATAAATATCCATAATGGATCATGAACATCAAACAGCTAGGTATTCTATCATAAGCATAAAAAAATGATCAAACACATTAACCAGGGCTGCAAAAATCATCTTTGTTTGTTCAAAATTATGTTGAACCTAGAAACACAAGGCACAAGAAATTTGCAACTAGATTATATAGGATGAAAGTTGAATACATACATACATGGTTACATACATATATGGATACATATATACATATATGACCTTTTTCTCTTCCCTCTACAAGCATTTACATAAAGTAGAGCGTAATTATCCATTATGGAGCATGAACATCAAATAACTAGATATTCTGTCATAAGCATAAAAAAAAGAACAAACACCTTAACTAGAGCTGCAAAAATCAAGTTCGTTTATTTGAAATAGCATCGAACCTGGAAACACATGGCACAAGAAAATTTGTAACTAGATTTTACCGGATGAAAGTTCAATGCATACATACATACTGGATACTTACACACACACACACACACACACACACACACACACACCACACATACACACACATATATATAAGAATAAGCTAAAATAAATAATTAAATTTTAACATATGAGTGTTTGAAATTGCATCGTCATTAAAAAACATACTCAAAATTAGATGGAAGATAAAGCCTAAAAAATTATAATTTATCAATGAGGTCTTGAGTTTGAATATCACCCTAAATCAATAGAAAAATAGACCTACCTGAACTTACATAGAGAGAGAAAATTAATGAAAGCACATCATTATCATACTCTTTAAATATTTAGAAGTACTAAATTATTAAAATATTACAATTAGATATTTTTTTTATTCTCTAACCAATTTTAATTTGTAAAAGAATATTAATGCTAGATGTTTGATAAATTATCTCATAATTTTCAAAATTTAAAAGAAAGGCTTAAATGAAAAATACTTATCATCATTTTCACTCCTAAAAATAAGAACTATAAGAAAAGCATTATTCAATAATTAACATCTTGAGAGGGATACCCAAAATCATTATCACTTCAAAAAAATTTAATATAATAAGAAAATTTTAATAAAAATATGATATGAAATAACATGCTATAATATTCCAAAAAATCTTTGGAAAACATGGTGATGTCATTTTGGTTTATTATTTTCAAATAAATATTTGATTGAAATTTTATGTGTGCGTGCTTAATATTGCATCAATCATTTGTCTAAGAAACAAGATGACATAAAAAAACTAAAATACAATTTTAAAAAATTAAATAAAGTCCAATTAATCATAAATTTTAAAATGTTTGTCTCTCTCCTAAATATATAACCCTACCAAATATATATATTTCACTTAGCTACATTATGTTATCATGTAGTATAAACATGAAATAGTCAATAAATTATCTCTTAGTTTTTAAATTTGTAATATCATTGGAGGTTGTACCCAGTATACAAGACTCTCGCTTAGTGCAAGATTTATGAGATATTGATACCTCAATAATATTCCTTCAAAAATCAATAAAAGCTCTGTCTAATATATCTTAAATCCAAGACTTATTGGCTATTGACAAAGATACTTGTCATCACATCAAGACAAAGACCTCTAATATATACATAGGAAATAAGAACTTCTAAAGTAATCATTATCCACTAGACACGGCATTTAAATCTCACCATGAGTGAGGTAGAAATGATCAATAAAAGACTTGATGATCCCAATCCAAATATGTATATTTTAAAAAAAATTTCTATCATATCAGTTGATCTAGTTTAGAATAATGAGTTGGACATTCAAATAACATTATAGACAAATATATATAATAAAGAGGGACCTAGGGAAAAGATCAATCAACAAGACTAGGTTAGTAATGAATGATTTTAAATAGCCTTATGATATTGATTTTTGGGACACATTATTTCATATGATTAACATGACCACTAATAAGTTATTACTTTCTATTTATCATCACATATATAAAAATGTATTAGTTAGATATAAAGAATACATTCTTTTATAATAATTTATATAAAAAAATGCTTATATAGTAGTCATTAGGATTCATTGTTCTTGGAAGTAGAGAGCACATATATGATATACAGAATATGAAATGCAAATTATAGCCTCAAAAAATCTCCCAAGAAATGATTTAATAATTTTACTCAATATTTACTATATTTTGTCATAGAAATATGTCAAAATTTTCTATTTTTTTAAGTTGATCAAGATGTTAGTATGGGGGGCTGATTGTGTACGATGATAATGATCTAATTACATGAGATAATCAATCTGATATATCTAAACTAAAATCTACAAACAAAGGTTTAGACATTATTTAAAATATCCATTATTTTTTTTTTAGTATTGAGATCAAATACTCAAGAAGTATGACAACTCTTTCTCAGAGAAAATGTATTTTATATATTTTATCTGATCAGATATATCATGAAGTATATTGTTGGCTTACTACTTGATCTAAATATAGACTTATCTAGATAATTTGGTTCATCAATTGACTCAACTACATATAGAATAATCATAAAAAACTAAATTATCTGATAATAATTATGTCTAATATTACCTAAGATGTTAGTATATTTAGTTATTTTTAAAATGTACATAAACATATTCATATGAATAGAATACGTGAAATTTCGAGGTATATGAAAAAAAATTCAAGAAATGTGATTATAATTAAAGATTATGAACATTTTTGGATAGTGACTTATTCTGATTCTAGTTGGACTTCTACGAACACAAAGCAAAAAATTGACATATACTTTTTTTTCTAAATAACTTTATCTTATGGAAAAATAAAAGATAAATAATTATTTTGAGATCCAGTATATAAACAAAATACAAAGCTATGACATCAGCAACTTATGAATTTCAATGGACCAAATACTTTTTGAATGAGCTTTATCTTCCAGTTTAGAGATTGATGATATTTCACTATGACGGTCAGATAGTCAAACACATTGCAGCCAACTCAATATTCTATGAGCGGACAAAGCATATTAAGATTAATTATCATTTCATTAGAAATAAAATTCAGGATATTTTGATTACTACAACCTACATACCTATCAATAAGCTGAGTAATAACATCTTAATGCAGGCTATTAGAGGACCATAATTTTTTTTCCACTCTTCCAAGTTAGGAATATGTGATATGCATGCATTAACTTGAGAAAGATGTTTAATTTTTAGTTTAGTATTTTTATTTATTTGATTTTTATTGTTTGAAAATATCCGACTTGTGAGCTTCTCCAAAATATATGCGTGGGATTATATATATCCAAACTACTATATTTCATTTTTATTAAAATTATTTTTCTTTTTTTCAAAGATTCTCCACTCTCTCTCTCTCTCTACTCTATGCATATCTAAAATACTACTTATTTACACTTGATAAAACAAGTCATGAAAAAATATAAATATAAAAATATTTTTACTGAGTATTTATCAAATTAGAAAATATTCATAATATAATTTTTATGATAGTTGGTTAGGTGTTTACATAAAAGAAGAAAAATATTTCGACATAATATTGATGTCAATAAAGATATATATTTTAAAGTAATATAACAAATGTGTTTTATATGTGGGATGTAAAGTAAAGTTGTTACATCTATAAAATTACATTAAGATTCACTGTTAAGTTGATATTTTCTTGTCATGGTTATAAATGAGCTGATAGGACAACTAAGAAAATAGATTTATTTATATATGCTATATATAGATAATATTTTTAAAAAAATTGAAACTAGTATAAATTTAAATTGAAAATTAGATTATATAGCACATGTTCGAGAGTAAAGAATTTAAAAATAAAAGATTAAAAAAAATATTTATTTTGTAACTTTAATTTTAAATTAAATAAATCAATTTCTCAAAATATAATTATTTTCGAAATGTATGATTTATAATTCAAAAAAAAGACAATTTTTTTTAAATATTAACTAAAAAACTAAAACAATTGACCAAAATAAAGTATAATAGAAGAATATATGTTAGATTAAAAAAATAAATAATATTAAAAAAACAATTAATTACTCAATTTATGATTCATAATGTTTACTTTTTATAAGAAAAAATATACATAGGATGGTTGTGATAGATAAGTGTTTGATAAAATGAATGTGTAACTTATTAATCTCTTCTAAGAGATACAAACTATAATAGAAAAAAATCTATTCTTTGATAACTTATTAATCTCAACACTATATCCCATCCCTAATATGAATAGAAATAGTTGATCAATAAAATAAATTTCTTACTTACCAAACAAAGTTTTTCAAACGACTGCAAATTATTTTCCTTCCATTGCATCAGAACACAACAAGAGAAGTAGCTTACAAGACTATGAAATTTGCTTGTAAAACTTTTAATTGCATCATAAAAAACTACTAGACCACATACCTGTCTCTTATGGAGCCGATAGGCTCTCTCTCGAGGCTTGAACACATTGTATGGGTTGGTATCATTAACAGGTGGAGGAGGCTTCAGAATCAACCACATGCCATGACACCCACCACTTAGCAAAAGAAATAGTAAGATGAACATAATTAAAAATACAAATAAATAGTAAGTAGGCAATATAATCTATTAAAGTAACTCATGTGATTCATTAACCACTGAAACTATTATTGATGAGTAATGTCAAACATTGAGGCATCAAAAGGGCCATGTCGTGCTAGAACGACCCATTATAGTGTGACATATATGTTTAATTATATGTTATTATACATATAGTATATATAGTTATAAATAATTATATATAGCTAAGCATATAATTATATATAGATATATTCTTACGAGTAATTATAAGTAATTATACATAAATCTATACAAAGTTATAGACAAATATATAGATTTACATATATGTATAACATATATGTACACATAGTTACAAATATAGTTATATTTAATTATATAGAGAGTTATATAGTTATAAAAATATTTATATATAGTTATAAACATAATGTTAAACATAAAGTTGCATGTTGTTATATATTTAATTATAAATATAGTTACATGTGGTTATACATATAGTTACACATATAGTTAAACTTATATTTATACATGTACGTATAATATTTTTGCATATAATTTTATATATTTATACATATAGTTATGTATAGGTATATATATAGTAAAATAAATTTTTATATAATAATATATAAAAATGTATATTAAATATATGTTGAAATTTATATATTTAAATATAGTTACGTATAAAGTTTTTTTTGTTATACATATAATAAGATACAATTATTTATAATTATATGTTATTATAAATATAGTATATGTAGTTATAAATAATTATATATATTTAAACATATAGATAGATAGATAGATAGATATATATATATATATATATATATATATATATATATATATATATATTCATACAAGTAGTTATATGTAGTTATACATAAATGTATACAATGTTATAAACAAATATATAAATTTACATATATGTATACATTGTTACAAATATAGTTATATTTTATTATATAAGGTTTTATATTGTTATACAAATATTTATATATAGTTATACAATATAGTTAACATAATGTTGTATGTTGTTATAATATAATTATAAATATAGTTACATGTGGTTATACATATAGTTTGCCACATATAGTTAAACTAATATTTATACATGTAGGTATATATATTTTTTCATATAATTTTATATATTTATACATATAGTTATGTATAGGTATAGATATCGTAAAATAAATTTTTATATAATAATATATATAGATGTATATTAAATATATGTTGAAATTTTTATATTTAAATATAGTTACGTATAAATTTTTATTGTTATACAAATAGTAGATACAATTATTTATATTATATGTTATTATACATATAGTATATGTAGTATAACTAATATATATAGTTAAACTATAGTTATATATATATAATATATATATATATATATATATTATATAATATATATATATATCTATTCATACAAGTATTTATATGTAGTTATACATAAATGTATACAAAGTTATAAACAAATATATAGATTTACATATATGTATACATGTTACAAATATAGTTATATTTAATTATATAAAGTTTTATATTGTTATACAAATATTTATATATAGTTATACACATATCGTTAAACATAATTTGTATATTATTATACATAAAATTATAAATATAGTTACATGTGGTTAAACATATAGTTACACATATAGTTAAACTTACATTTATACATGTAGGTATATATATATTTTTTCATATAATTTTATATATTTATAGATATATAGTTATGTATAGGTATAGATATTGTAAAATACATTTGTATATATTAATATAAAAAAATGTATATTAAATATATGTTGTTAATTATATTTTTAAATATAGTTACGTAAAAAGTTTTTATAGTTATACATATAGTAAGATACAATTATTTATAGTTTTATGTTATTATACATATAGTATATGTAGTTATAAATAGTAATATATAGTTAAAAACATAGTTATATATATATATATATTCATACAATTAGTTATATATAGTTATACATAAATGTATGCAAAGTTATAAACAAATTTATAGATTTAATTATATGAATGCATATATGTATACATAGTTACAAATATAGTTATATTTAATTATATAGAGTATTACATAGTTATACAAATATTTATATATAATTATACACATATAGTTATAAATATGTATGTAGTTAAAGATTAAGTTATATAATGTTTTTATAGTTATACATATAGTAAAATACAAATATATATAGTTATATATTATTATACATATAGTATATTTTGTTAGAAATATAGTTATATAAAATTACACATATAGTTATAAATTATTATATAGTTAAAAAAATAGTTATGTATAGTTATAAATATAGTTATAAAAATAGTTTACATAATTATAAATATAGTTATAAATACTTTTATATATATTGGCATATGATTATATAATTATACAAGTATTTAGATATAATATTTGTATTTAAAATATTTTTATAAATGTTACATATATATAATTATATATAAGCAACACTTTTATAAATATTATATAGTATATATATCACATTTATATAAACATTATAAATATTATATATTTATATAAAAATTAATTTGTTATATAAATGTTTAAAAAAAAGTATAAACATTTTATATGTTATATAATTGTTATATAAAAAAGTATATAAATTGATAGTTTTATGTAAATGTTGTATATATATTTGTAAACATTAATACACATGTATAAATATTTATATACAACATTATATGTTTATATAAACATATCAATGTATATATATGGTGTAATATGTTTATATATATTAAAGTATAGACATTTATATATAATGCCCTATGATTATATAAATGTATAAAAGTTTATATATAATATTATCAGTTTCTAATATATTTGAAGACAACAAAAATAAAACCCATAAACATTAAGTTTGTTTTTTCTCAAGTTACAGAAGCAGAAGACATTAACCATAATTTTTTTTCTTATGTTACATAAGGAGAAAATAGTATGCTGACATTCGGTATTTGAAATCCATAAAACCCTAATCATATAATATGATAATATTTGGATTTTTTTTGTAATTCCACCGCTCAATCCCAAACCTAGATTTTTGAAATTTGTTATTTTCTATTTAATCAAAAATAATAATATAACATTATTTAAAAATACCTTTCATCAATAATATCTTATTAAATTTTATAAATAAATTATGAATTTTCATAATTTATATTTTAAAGCGTATATAGGATTTTTTGATATAATATTTATATAAATATTAGAAAAAAATGTTTATTAGAAAATTCAAAATAAAATATTTGTTAGAATATTTTTTGTAGGTTACTTTCGTAGTCCCATTTTGCTTCTCCTCTCATGATCATAAGATAGAAAAATTTTTATGTGCTTAATGCCTTAGAATTTTTTTTAACAGAAACTATAAATACAAAAATTGAATGCAAATATATAGAAAATAAAGAGACAAAAATATAAAAGTAAATTAAATTATAAAAAATAAATAATTTAAATAAAAAAATGAAATAGATTTTTATTTAACCATAATTCATAAATAAATAAATAAATATTATTTAATAATAATGTATTTCATATATATATATATATATATATATATTCAAGAATTCAATTTATTTATTATTAATATAATATTAAATAATTATAAAAAGAATAAAATTTGAATATTTTAGTCACTTTAAATTATAATCTTTGAAGTGTTCATTTTATTAACCACACTTAGATATATATTTTTTTAAATCATCAAAATTTTTTTGATGTAATTAAAACATCTATTTATTAATCTTTAAATATAAATTTATTATCTTTTAAATTTTATGAAAATTTTGAATTTTTTTTTAATTCAAAATTTTCAAATCTTTTAGTCATTATTTTTTTAAAAGATTCCTATCATCAAAAGAATATTTTATGATCGTAGGAATAATATTAATATTTACTTGTTTATTCGTTAATTCATATATTTTTATAAATTTTTTTATTTAATCAAATAAATGTCAATTTTAGCTTTTTATTAGTAGCAATTTTTATTTATGTTTGTTTTTTGATTAAAATATTTTCAAATTTATTATAATTAAATAATAAAACATATAATGTTTTTTAATACAAATATTTAAATATCATAATTAAAAATATCAGAAAAATATGTTCTATAATTTTTTAGTTAATTTATAATCAAAAAATAGTTATTTTAGTCTTATTTAATATCTATTTTTATTGGTATTTATATATTTATGAAATATTTTTTTATAATATCCTATTTTTATATTTATACAAGGAGATTGTATCTTTCAAGGATCTCTCATCTATTGACCATGACATACCTTTAATATAGAAATTTACATAAATATTAAAATAAATAATGCTAAAAAATTAAATTATTAAAAATAAGTTACATAAATTAACACAAGCCTAAATAGCTAGGGAAAAATCCCTAGCTAAATGCATATATTTTGAGAAAATAAACATTTAAGAAATTATCACTTCCAATTATATATAAAAAATAAATTCAGATAATTTTTTAGCGATGGATTATGTCTGGATCTAATTAGCTAGAGAAATTCTATCACTAAATTTGTCACTAAATACATCGCTAAATTCTCTGCTTGTCTTTGCGTAGAATTTACGAAAATATTAATGATGAATTATGTCTGGATCTAATTAGCTAGGGAAATTCTATCGCTAAATCCGTCGCTAAATTTCTCACTTTTCTTTGCATTGAATTTACGAAAATATTAGTTACAGATTATGTCTGGATCTAATTAGCAAGCAAAATTTCATCTTTAAATCCATCGCTAACTCCGTAACTAAATTGCTCACTTTTCCACCTCCTCTTTTGGGAAGCATAAATCTTCTCATTTCATCTAGTGCAGTTTATGTTTATTTTCCTTTTTGCCACAGAGGAAATTAGTTAATTCTTTTTCTATTTTTTTATAAAGTATTTAGGTAGCTGCATAATCATAAGATAGTGAATAAGTAGACTTTGTAGTATGTGTGTGATGAGGGTAACCCTCCCACTCATGTTCAAAGATTCAACCTACCATCCCGCTATCTCATTTCTAAGCTTATCTAAGAGGAAGTCTAGGTATTCAGATTTAAATCTACCTTCGTATAATGGACATCCAAGATACAAGAAAACTCCTTTCTCATAAAAGAATCCTATTTTTATTTTATTCTGTGAATGAGACTTAGAGGTGCATTCTTTGAAATTTTAAGTTGACATTTATTTCTGTTTAACTTTAAGCCCTTTTCTTCATCCATTGTTTGAAAGATTTTCATTAAGTACTTTATTGATTTCTTATTCCAGTTTGTGAATAATATAATGTCATCTGCATGTGCCAGAAAACTTATCTGTGGAGAGTCTTTATGTTGCCTAAAATGGAGGATATCTTCTACACATTTTGCTTTTTAGATATCATATAAATAATTCCAGATATATGTTAAAGAGTGCTAGAGATAAGAGATCTCCTTATCTTAACCCTCGAGTAGTTTAAACTCTTTTCTTTTATCCCCATTTATGATAATCTTAAACCTCTTGCTCGAAATGCATCTAAAAATTAGATCTATCCATGATTCTACATAACCCATTTGCCTCATAGTAAAGCATAAGAATTTCCAGTCTACATTATCAAAGGCTTCGATAGGTCTAGCTTAAATATAACATTATGATCTCTAGTTTGTATGGTAAGTCTTTCATAAGTTCCTTAGCTAGGCATATGTTTACAATCATTAGTCTATTTTTCATAAAACCAGATTATTCATTTGATATGATTTCGGGAAGAACAAGTCCTACTCTATTTTGCAGAAGTTATGCTAGAATTTTATAAATTGAATTGCATAAACTAGTGGGTCGATAATATTTCCCCCCCATAAGTTTTTAATTTTAGGAATAAGAACTATATGGGTTAGCTCCCACCTTTTGTTAATCTCTATGCCACAGAAGAACCAATGAATAGCTTGAACAGTGTCTACTTTAATGATATTCCTAACATGCTTGAAAAAACTTGTTATATCACAATCTGGACCAGTTGCACTATTATTGTCCATGCTATAGATAGTTTTTTTTGATTTCTTCCTCCTCTAGAAATTCGATTAACTTTTTATTATCTTCATCATTAATTAAGTTATTCATGTTCTATAAAAGATTTTGTTCTTTAATTACGCTTTCATCGCATAATAGTTTTTTATATCTATCTTCTAGCAAGTCTTTAATTTCTTCTTTGTTTTCTAACCATATTCCTTCATTATTTTTGATTCCTATAATTTTATTTTTTGATACTATATTTTTGATGCCGACTGAAAGAATTTAGTATTTAGTTACCCTTTTAGCCATTTTACTTTTGCTCTTTGTTTACAGAATTTTTTTTCCAAGTGTAATTTTAGTTTAAGTTCACTTTGTGCTTTATTAAGGGCACAAGATATTGTACATACTCTGATCTTTCTCATATGACTCTTCTAATACATTGATTTTTTGTTATATTTCTATGATAGATTTATTTATATTGCCAAACTTATTTTTGTTTCACTTTATTAGATATTTCCTTAATCTATTAAGTTTTTCCATGAAAATCTGGTTTGGGTTGCCACTTACTGGTAGCAACAAAGAATCTTTCATGGTGTCTTGAAAGTCCTCATGCATACACCATATATTCTGGAAGTTAAAGGATATGTTTTTGGATTATCTTTTAATAAAATTAATAAGTAGTGGCTTATGATCTAAACATGTGCTATTCAAGTATTTGACTCTTATATTTCCAAAAGAGTCAATCCATTTTGTGTTAAAAAGAATTCTCTCTAGTCTTGACCATATAGCTCCTATTTTCTTGTGATTATTCATCCGAGTGTAGTTTGAGCCTAAAAATTTTGTGTCCAGTAGGTTGTAGTTGGACATAGTTATATTAAAGTGTTTACTAGCCTGTGAATTCATAGTTCTCCCCCCTTTTTTCTATGATGTAGTTCTGATCATGTTAAATTCACCTCCAATTATCCATGGAGTTTTTTTAATGGAATCTCCTCCATGATGTTCCATAGATCCTTTCTTTTTTCTTTAGAATTATTAGCATAAACTATTGAAATTGTATATTCTGTGCCTTTATTTATAATAATATAAATTATTTGATCGTATTCTTCAGTGCTAGTAATATCTATACAATTTTTTCACATGCCCCATATCCTACTCACTTTTATTAGAGAAAGCTTTACTAAATCCTAGTTTGTTCTTAACATTTTCTAATTGACTTATATCAACCATTGGCTCTGCTAACATTAGGAGATAAATGTTATCGAGTTTTATTTATTTCTTTAGTCTATTTAAGGATGGGGTGTTGGCTATTCCCCGAATGTTCCAGAATAAGTAACTAAACATTACTCGAGGATTTTAATTGTGCTTTTGTTTTGTACTTTAATTCATGTGTTAAATTTAAATGTTTTTAGTGTTTCTGGTTTTTTTTTTCTTTAGCAATATCATCTTTAGAGTGGCTCATGTTTCTCATTTCTATTTCAATTTGAATGTTATTACAAGATTTAATGGATTCAAAATCTGAAACCATTTTTGAGGTAGAAAACATTCCTCTATATTTTTTATTTGCTTTATCTTTGGCGTTCTAGTTCTAATCACTATCTCTTTTATTTTGTCCATCAATGATCTTATTTTTTTTTCCAAAGCCTCAGCATTCTATACAGGTGGGTGTATAGGATATATGTTTGTTTTTATACTAGAATCATTATGAACATGGGCTTCTAGACTAACCATTTGTCTTTCTACCTCATTATGTTCAACTTGATTTTCCATTTTCTTTTACTTTCTGACCCTTTTCTTACATGCATTATAGTAACTAGGAATAGCTTCTGGAATTATAGGTTGCCAGAAGCCTACTTCCTCATTCTGGCCAATCAATAACCTATTCGGGATAAAGAATTGAAAGTTTACTTTAATACAAACTCTGGCCACATTAGGCCTCGCAAGATTAGCTATGGCTCCATCCATTAATAAAGGCTTACCGATGAGATTAGAGATGTAGAAGAGTGTAGTTTTGTTAAATAAATGAATGGGCAAGAGGGGAAAAGGAACCAACCCAGCAAGAAAGAATTTTCTTCTTTGATGTTACAATTTGGTGCCCATTTGAATACTCGCATTGGATAACCAAAGTTATTCCAGATTTCTTCAACCACAAACATAGGAAGTCATCCTCTGTGAATAGCTGAATTAAAACATGTTTACTCTCAATTGCACCAAGCTTAATCAGACCTTTGAGTTTTAAAGAAGAGAATAAGTCTTTTATTTTTTACATTCACGGTTGCCGGTGGAAAGATTTCTCAATGAAATAGTGTTTATGAAGAGCAGAGAGGTTATCAACTTCTCGGGGGGGGGGGGGGGGGGGATATCGTGAGTTACTCATTTTTATTCGAATACTATTTATTAGGGGACATGGTAAATTAATAAATATTGGAAAATGATTTGTTATAAGCAAGATAATCACTTTCAACCATTATTCAGCTTGAATTGAGCACATTCTTCCCCAAATCGAAGCTTTCTCTCTCTAGAACTTAAAGCTATGGAAAAATATTTATTCTTATTCTTCCATATTATTCTATTCTTATCTTCTTTTTCTTATCTTCTTTTTCTTCTTATTATTCATATTCTTTATATTCTTCTAATTCTTCTAATTATTTTTGTTCATTTTATTCTTATTATTTTTTATTATTCTTATCTTATTATCTTTTTTATTCTTCATATTCTTCTTAATCTTATTATTCTTTTTATTCTTCTTATTCTTCTTATTTTTCTTATTATACTTATTATTCTTATTATTCTTATTCTTTTTATTCTTTATTATTATTATTATTATTATTCTTATTTTTATTATTCATATTTTTCTTATTCTTCTTTATTTTATTTTTCTTGTTATTCTTATTATACTTCTTATTCATTTATTCTTCTTATTATTCTTATTCTTCTTATTCTTATTATTTTTCAAATATTCTTATTATTCTTATTCTTCTAATTCATCTAATTTTTCTAATTCTTCTAATTATTCCTATTTTTATTATTCTTCTTATTCTTTTTTTATTCTTTTTATAGTTTTTATTCTTCTTATTCTTGATATTCTTGTTATTCTTGTTATTTTTCTTATTTTTTTATTCTTCTTAATCTTCATATATTTGTTATTCATCTTATTCTTCTTTTGTGTGTTATTCTTGTTATTCTTTTTATATAGCTTAATCTTCAAAATTTTTTATGCTTTTAAATTTTATTATTCTTTCTATTCTTCTTATTCTTCTTAATCTTTTTATTCTTCTTATTCTTCTTATTCTTCTTATTCTTCTTGTTCTTCTTATTCTTCTTATTCTTCTTTCTTCTTCTTATTCTTCTTTTTCTTTATATTATTCTTATTCTACTTATTCTTCATATTTTTCTTGTTCTTCTTATTCTTCTTATTATTCATATTATTCTTATTCTTCTTCTTGTTATTTATCTTATTCTTATTTTTTTTATTCAGCTTATTCTTCTAATCCTTTTTATTCTTATTATTCTATTTATTCTTCTTATTCTTTTAATTCTGCTTATTCATCTTATTTTTTTATTCTTTTCATTCTTCTTATTATTTTATTCTTCTTGTTCTTCTTATTATTCTTATTATTCTTCTTATTATTCTTTTTCTTCTTATTCTTATTATTCTTCTTATTCTTCTTATTCTTCTTATTCTTCTTATTCTTCTTATTCTTCTTATTCTTACTAATCTTATTTTTGTTCTTATTCATTTTATTCTTCTTATTTTTTAGATTCATCTTATTCTTCTTATTTTTCTTATTCTTCTTATTCATCTTATTCATCTTATTCATATTATTATTATTATTATTATTATTATTATTATTATTATTATTATTCTTCTTCTTATTCTTATTTTTATTCATCTTATTCTTATTATTCTTCTTATCATATTCTTCTTATTTTTTTATTCTTCACATTCATCTTATACTTCTTATTGTTATTTTCTTCTTATTTTTTTTATTCTTCTTAATCTTCTTATTATTCTTATTCTTCTTATCTTTCGTATTCTTCTTTTTTCTAAATCTTCTTAAACTTTTTTTTTCTTTTTATTTTTCTTGTTTTTCATATTCTTCTTATTCTTCTTATTCTTCTTATTCTTCTTATTCTTCTTATTCTTCTTATTCTTCTTATTCTTCTTATTCTTCTTATTCTTCTTATTCTTCTTATTCTTCTTATTCTTCTTATTCTTCTTATTATTTTTATTATTCTTATTAATCTTATTCTTCTTATTCTTTTTATTCTTCTTATTAATCTTATTCTTTTTTTTTCTTTTTCTTCTAATTTTTCTAATTCTTCTAAATCTTCTAATATTTCATATTATTCTTATTCTTTTTATTCTTCATATTTTTCTTATTTTTCTTATTTTTCTTATTCTTCTTATTCTTCATATTTTTCATATTCTTCTTTTTCTTCTTATTATTCTTAATTTTTTTATTCTTCTTATTCTTATTTTTCTTATTTTTCTTATTTTTCTTCTTATTATTTTTATTCTTCTTATTACTCTTATTATTGTTTTCTTCTTATTGTTCTTAGTCTTATTATTCTTTGTATTCTTAGTATTCTTCTATTTTTTCTTATTTTTCTTATTCTTATTATTTTTTTCTTCTTTTTATTTTTTTTATTTTTCGTATTCTTCTTATTTTTTTTATTCTTCTTTTTTTACAAGTTTGTTTTATTATTAAAATTAACCCTCTCTTTTGGCGGAGGAATACCGTTTGTACAACCTATTTGTTTGCTACCCTTTACCTGTTACACCCTCTTTTATCCTCTTAAAACCCCCTAGCGGGTATTCTAATTAACCATTTGGGCGTTGCTTACTTTGTCCTTTAGTTACATGCAAATTTCTCTTTCTTTTTACACGAGACAATGGAGTTAGCTGTCCATTCTGAGTTTTTCCTTTTCGTTGGAGTTAATATTCTGGCTATGGAGTTAATATTCTGAGTTTTGCCTTTTCGTTGGGTCTTTAGCTGTCCATTCTGCCTCTCCTTAGCCTCTACTCCTGCCTCCATATCCTATCCAGCTTCTAGTGAACTATCATCTCCTTTCATCTTTTCCTTAGCAATTGCTCGTCTTCATCTTACATTTTTCTTTGCTGGTGTGGCATGTCTGTGTATTAATCTGTGGAAAAAAATAAACCAGAAATTTCCCTTGCCCCTATCCTTTCCTTTATCCACTCCCCTAACACATCATTCTCTTGGCTGTGTATTCTCAGTACAAAATACTCAAGCAGGAGGGGGATACTCTTCTGGACCTTGGCCATCTGTGGCAGCAAAGAAAGCCAGAAAACTCCTTCTCCCTAGCTACTGCCAATCTTCCTATCATCATTCTCAGTACAGAATACTCAAGCAGCAGCTTCTGTCCTCCCTAGCTACTGCCAATCTTCCTGGCAGCATATATTCTGTAGAAATAAAGAAAGCCAGAAGCCATACCATGCCTTTTGAAGCCTGCCTCCGATGTCTTCTCTAATCTACTCAGCCAGAATTTTCTCCCACAAGCAGCTGATTATAGCCTCCTTCTAACAGCTCCTTTCTTATTGGTGTATCCCGACAGCCCAATTCTATATACCATTTACAAGACAACAGTCCTATACTCTAAAATAACACAAACTGCCTGGTTTAAAACCGACCCCTTTGACTAGCAAACATAACAGAGACCACAAACATAAAACAGAAAATTACAATTACAGATAATTACAATTACAAAAAATTACAAAACAGCTTTTACAGCAGAAATAAATTCATTTCTCCTGCTGTTGGACTTTTCATCAATCTGCTATTCCTCAACTTCTACTTGCTACCACCTGAGCAACTAAAAAGCAAAACCAAATCCAAGGAAACAACATCATATTCTCTATACCAACTTGATTACTACTATAATTAAATTACTATGGTTTTATGTGAGCACTTGACGGTGAGTTAGCTTAAGGTCTTTTCATTAGTAGTCACCCCTCAGGACCAGGGTGACTCTTACACCGCACAAGACCTGCTCTTAGATTACATGCAAAGTTAATCAAGTTACAATCAGTGTAATTAGATTATAATCTGACAAGACAAGTCAAAACTGCAAATTACCAATTAAGATTAATAGAGTGCATACCCCCCCCCCCCCCCCCCCCCCCCTTAATCTTTTAACTTTTTAATTCTAATATATGGGAAACTTATTTTATCTAGTTTTACCAGACCCTTGTACCTATTTGGAATACTATGTTCATCAAATTCCTGTGATCCTTTCGTCCTGCCCTCTTCTGCTAATTTATCTGCCAAGGCATTCGACTCTCTAAATATATGCCTCATTTCTCCTTTTAATTCTTTTAATAATTTTTTTATTTTACTGATATCCTCCTCAAATCTCCATAAATCTATTTTACCTAGCACTAGGTCTACCAACAGACTTAAATCAACTTGCACTTGAATATTTAGATAGCCGTTTCTTTTACAGATATTGAGACCTTTCTCAAGGGCCATAATCTCCGCATGTAAAGCTGAGGAGGCATGTCCCTGCATTGTGAAAGCTCTCACTTAATTTCCATCATGATTTCTTATAATTCCACCCCCTCTTGCTGCTCCCATCTCTCTTTTGAAGCTGCTATCCGTATTTAAAACTAAACCACCTGGTGGGGGTTTAGTCCAGCTGATAATTTTAATATCTGGCAGCTTTCTCTTATATGTTGTAATGACTCATCCTTTTGTCCTATTCCTTTCTAGTTCTATATTTGTAACTCTCAATGGATTACAAGCCGAGATAAAAGCTATTTCTCTTTTAATCTCTTCTAAAATATTATGAACATCCATTGGGGAATTTTTGAATCTGCTTTTATTTTTGGCTTTTCATAAGCACCAAATTGCTATATATGGAATGTAGTCTCTCGACCACTTAATTATCTTGTTCTTTGAGTGTTTACCATGCTATTTTCTTAGTCTATTTTTAATATTTTCTGTACCTTTCTCTATATCTATTTCTACTTCTAGAATATTCCATAAACTTTTAGCTATTTTACCTGTTGGAAATAGATGGTTCGTGTTTTCTATCTCTCGACCACAACACTTACATCTAGATACTAAGCTTATTCCTTTTCTTTGAATATTTTCATCTACCGGGATAGTATTTGAAAGAATTTTTCATATGAAAATGTTTATTTTCTGTGATGTCTTTTTTGTCCATGCTTCTTTATATAAATTCCACATAGGCTTTTTCTTTCTTACCAGTTCTTTAGCACTTCTTATTGTAAAATTTTCCTGTGGATTTAAAGTCCATTTCTAGCCACTATTGGTAAATATAGCGTTTTTTCAACCGTGTTCTATTGCTTTCACATCATTTTCCAGCTTTTCGAGGCAGTTTTTACATTTTTAAAAGCTTTGTTACCTAACTTGTATCTTTCTTTTATGTATGCTGCCCAAAGACTACCATTCTCCTTTAAGAGCCACCAATTTTTGCAAGCCCATGCTTTGTTTATATCACTTAGATTGACAAAACCTAGCCTAGACTTCTCCTTTGGGTAACATAAATCTTCCAATTTTCTCTAGTGTAACTTATTTTTTCCTTCTTTTTTTTCCCATAAAAAAGTAGCCATTTCTCTTTCCAGTTTTTTTATTAAGCTTTTTGGTGGCTGTATTGACATTAGGATATGGGCCAGTGAACTTTGCAAAACATGTGAGATTAATGTAATTCTTCCTGTCATGCTTAATAATTATTCTTTCCAACCTGCTATTTTCTTTCTCAATTTATCTACTAAATAGGCTAAGTATTCTTCCTTAAGCCTTCCTTCATAAATCGGGCAAACCAGATACATTAGAGTATCTAGTTTTTGTGTGAAGCCCGTTATTTTTATTATCTTTTGCGTAGTGTTTTCAGGTGCTTTTCTTGCTATTAGGAATTGACATTTATTTCTATTTAGCACTTGCCTTGTTTCTACTTCAAATGTTTGTAGTAGCTCATGGATCTCATAGATCGGCTGCTAGCATTTGTGAAGAAGATAATATCATCCGCATAAGCTAAGCAGCTCACATGCGGTTTATTTCTTGGCTGCTTAAAAGTGAGTATGTTCCCTTCTTTCATTTCCAGTTTTAAATTTACGATGAATAATTCTAAGTAAATGTTAATCAGAGAAGGCGAGAGTGGATCACCTTGCCGGAGTCATCTTGTCATTTTAAATTCTTCTCCTACCTGACCATTTATTAGAATTTTAACCCATGCACACAAAATACATCTATATATTAGATCTATCCAAAATTCTGAGAACCTCATCTTTCTCATTAGATAACATAGGGTATCCCATTCCACTCTATCGAAAGCTTTTGATAAATCCAATTTTATTATTACATTTTGCCCTCTAGATTTCGCTCATATCTCTTTTATCAATCTTGTGGCTAGATTTATATTTTCCATCATTAGCCTGTTCTTTATAAAGCATGTCTGCTCTGGAGATATGATAGCGGGAAGAATCTTACTAAGTCTATTTTGAAGTAATTTTGCTAGTATCTTATAAATCATGTTACATAGACTAATCGGTCTGTAATCTTCTACTGTCTGTGGGTTAGCCTTCTTTGGAATCAAAAATCCAATTAATAGCAATTATCAGGTCTTTTTTGATGATAGGCCAGGCATATTGGAAAAAACCATTGTTCCACCTATCTGGGCCTACTGCTATATCTTTATTGACACTGAAAACTACTTCTTTAACCTCTTCTTTGCTTGGGGGTTCTTCAAGCATATTATTATCCTCCTCTTTTATATTTCTTTAAATATTCTGCATTAAAGATCGCTTTCTTGAAATACTCAACCCGCATAAATGGCTTTTCAAGAAGTATTCTAATATGTTTTTTATTTCTCCTTCATCTTATATCCATTCCCCATTATTAGCTTTTGGACCTCTTATTCTTTGTTTCTCTAGTTTTATTTTTGCCGTAGCGTTAAAAAAAATTGTGTTTTTATCACCTTCTTTTAACCATTTAATTTTTGCCATATGTTTCCAAAAGGCTTCTTCCATGTGCATTCTGAGGCTTAGCTCAGCTTTTTCTTTGCTTACTTCTATCCTAGAATTATCATCTAACTTATTCTCATATTCTATTTCTAATAAAGCTACTTTTTGTTCTGCCTCCTGAATTTTCTGAGTTATATTTCCAAAACTCTCCTTATTCCATTTGCTAAGTGACGATCTTAAGTTGTGTAGTTTTACAGCCAGCACTTGCATGGGATTTCCTAAAACCGAAGTTTCCCATGATTCATTAACTATTTTTTCAAAATCCTTATGTTGACCCCTCATATTTTGAAATTTAACGTTTTTATGTCCTCCTCCACTTTTTTGAAGTGAGATCGGAAGAGGGCTATGGTCTGAGCAATTTCGACCTAGATGTCTAACTTTAATACCACCCACCTTCTCTATCCATTTAGAGTTGAGTAGGACTCTATCCAGCCTCGACCATATAGCCCCTCTTCTTTTCCAATTATTGCACTAGGTTAAATTTGATCCCAAAAAGTTAGCCTCCATTAAGTTTGTAGTTGCGATAGCCTCATTAAATTGTGCTAATGTCGTCGGGTCGGGTGGTCTACCACCTCTTTTTTCATTGGGGGATCTAATCACATTGAAATCTCCTCCTATAAGCCACGAGGAATTCTTTACTACTATTTCTTTCATTTCCTACCAAAAAGTTTTCTTGGCTAATTTTGAGTTACTCGCATACACTACTGATAAGATTATTTCTGACTGTTTACCTATCTTGAAATTTATTATTTGCACGGATTCTTAGAGTATTTCAATGTCCATGAAGTGTTTCCACATAATCCATAGCTTCTCATTAGTTCTGACTGATAAGATTAGTTCCGCTAATATGACAATTATAATTTTATGAATCTTTATTAATCTTCTAATTCTATTTATTGTAGGAGTGTTCGCTACTCCTTTTACATTCTAATACAAGCTATTAATCATTTTAATTATACTTTGCTTGTGCTCTAGTGGTGCATTTATAATCATATTTTATGTTTTGATATTTTTTCATGTTTCTATGAGGCTTGCTTGAGCTAGGCAAAGCTTTTTCTACCTCTTGTGGGAGGCTCAGTTTTCTTAAGCTCCTTCCCATGCTTCTTATTTCCTTCATAGTGCTTTCTCTGTTTTCTGGAACACTTCTATGCATTCCTTTCACATTCAGCTTTAAATCATCATGCTGTTGTTTTACATACAGCATATATTCTTCCGTGTTAATGCTTATAAGAGGCCAGCTTTTTGCCTCTGATTCATCCTCTGATAGGAGGTCATCCTCTGCCCAGTTATAATCTTTTAAATTTTTATCCTTTTCTATTTCTCTCCTCTTTTCCCATCTCCTTCCTCTAGCACCTATCTCCTTTCTAACCTGCCTCTCTCTTTCCCCTATTTCTCCTATCGTCTCCTCTAGCCACTTGTAGTAGTTTGGCATGGCTTCTGGAATAATATCCTACCAGAAGCCATTATCAAGGTCACTACCTACCCAAATCCTGGGGGGGGGGGGGGGGGGGGAGACTTGAGGTTTACCTCTACGCATATCCTGGCCATACTTGGCCTAGTCATGTATGCGGTAGCTTCGTCAACAAGCCAAGGTTTTCCTAAGCAGAGACCGAGAGAGTGTAATGCATTTTTATAGAATAGATGCAGAGGGAGTTTCGGTAAGCTAAACCATACCAGAGCTTGAGCCGATTCTTCCAATGGTGAGAAGTTAGGCATCCATTTAAGTATGCGCATAGGATACCCCGCAATGTTCCACAGACCTCTAAGCCATATTCGGAGGAAGTCATCTTCCTCCTTGAACTGGAAAATCACATGTCGGCCATCGTAGGTTGCTAGCTTCACTATGTTGTGAAGTTTCAGCGACGCAAGGAAGTCATGAATGTCTCTGTAGTCTGGTTTTTCATGGGAGAACTTCCCCACTTGTGTAAGCTTGAATGGCTCCTCGAGCTTTTCGAGTTATTCCTTTAAAAAAATTAGCGCATGTTCTATAGATTTTGTGTCAAGCTTCGGAAAATAGAGCACAAGCTCTTGGAATATAGAAGAGAATGATTTTTTATTGAAGATAGGCTCAGTTTTCTCCATTTTAGACAACAAACTGAGCTTGTTTCACTCAAAAATGGAGGTTTCTCTCTCTAGAAAGTTGAGATCGCGTTTTCAAAAAAAGAAATATTTTTTTGTTCTTTTCTTCTTATTCTTCTTTTTCTTCATATTCTATTTATTCTTTCTATAATTCTTTTTCATCTTATTAATATTATTTTTCTTATTCTTATTCTTTTTATCTTATTATTCTTTTTTTGAAAGTTTGTTT
The DNA here is from genome assembly GCA_029783825.1 of Sapria himalayana. Lineage (NCBI taxonomy): Eukaryota > Viridiplantae > Streptophyta > Magnoliopsida > Malpighiales > Rafflesiaceae > Sapria > Sapria himalayana. Next base: position 27,540 of record JAREIK010000575.1, read on the forward strand.
TTAAATAAAAAACCCTCGCTTTAAGTGGAGGAATACCATTTTTACAATCTAGAACTACCCTTTTCCCTTTTTACACCCTTTAATAAAATAAATAAAACAATATACCTTTTCCTTGAATTGTATCTTCTTGTCCTATCTCTAATTTCATCACTTCACTTTGATTCTATACATTAGACTACTTTACTTGAAGTATATCTTGGCATGTCTATCTTTTATTACTCTGTCCCTTATGCTTTTTTATTGGCCCCTTTCCCATCTATAGCCACCATGTCATCTTGCCTTTAATTAAATTTTTGGCAGCCTCTTAACTTTTTTATTCATATTTCCTTTCCTCATCTTCCTTATATTATCTATGCATTTGACACTGCAAAACAAACACACCAGACCAAGGACATAGAAACTACTGGTATCTACCAGTAGCTTTCACTGCCCCTTGCAAGATGTTTTAATCCCCCATAGCCTCTCTTCCTTATGACCCTGGACTTCAATCAGCATAAAAGGATTTATGTTGCCTCTAATGCAGCCCTTAACCTCTTTTAGACCCTTGAACATAAAATAAGCAAAGCATGCATTTGATAGCCATAACTACTCTTCTAGTTGTAGCTTTATCTATCTTCATGAATTTTAAAAAATTTGACAGCCTCTTTGCTATTATATACATTTTCTCCTAACCTTATTTGTCTCATGTATACATTTGACTGTATCCCCTACACCACAAGCCCACCCTGCCAAATCATATAAAATAGGTATATATATTTAAATTGCATCCTGTATGATAGTGTTACTTTATTTTGGCAGCCTCACTATCTACCTTACATTCCTTTGTAGTCCCTGCACTTTAAGCATACCTGAAAAAGCTATGGTTTCATACACTATTTAATATAGCAGGCCATCTGCACAATAAGAACTTCACATAGTTTAACTTTTTTTTTTAAATCCAAATATCTACTTTGGAAGTGACATTCAGTCACTTTCCATTTTTACTTTCCTACGATGGGCCATTTCCATATCCTTTCATCTTAACATATACCTATAAACCTGAAAACCAAAGTAGAGCAATATATATTTATAATTACCCCATAGGACCGGAGAGATCAAAGTTTCCTTTTCCAGTTACTACTTTTAATTCTAATTTAAGGGAATTCTAATTTATCTAATATGATTATGACTCTATATTTCTCCGGTATATCATCCCTTTCAAACTCTTGTAATCCCTTCTTCAAGCCTTCTTTAGCTAAGTTGTCTGCTACAATATTGGCTTCCCTATATATATGCGTAACTTTTCTTTTTTTTTTAATATTATTTATTAATTATCACCCTCTCTTTTGGCGGAGGAATACCATTTGTACAATCTACGTCTACCACTTTCCCTTTTACACCCATTCTTTATAACTAGAAATAAATGACTTTCCTAAAATTCTATATCCTATATTCTATTTTCCTATACTTTTGTGTCTTTGATTTATTACTTGTAGTAGTCTCTGAAAACTGGATAGATCTTTCCCCCTTTCTTGAATATAACTTCTTTTGTCCTTCTTTGTTAACATTTGTATGGAACTTAGTCATGCCTTTTTTCATATATACCAAAGAATACAATTCTTTGTTTGTTTTTTTACAGCATTGTGAGAGATCTCCTTGAATGCACAATCTTCTTGCCATGTTTCTTCTCTTCAGTATCATATTTGTTTCAATCTTGTGGCTACTTGGATTTTCCTGCATACAACCAAAATAGTTATATTCTTTATGGTAGTGCTCCCAATTGCCCCCCTTTCCCTTGTATTTTTAAAACATCATAGTTCAAGAGGTTTCCCTTCATATCGTTGCTGGTGTCTTTTCCATTGTTCATGTAATCTCTTTGCTTTTATATCTTTATATATTGCTAGACTTAATCTTGATGTGACATTACTACATTCCGTTGAATCTAGCCGTGTATCCTTTGTTTTTCTTCCGTGTCGCTTTGAGACAGACTTCTTAACTAACTTAATACTTAGAGCAGACTTACATACATAATACAGACATAACAGCACCTTTAACACAGACCACCTTTAACGCATTTAAACTCTTAAAACAGGCATAAAAGCCCTTTTTAACACAGACTTGCAGACCGACCAGTAGAACCAAAATATATAGACTCCCATGACATAAACTGCTAAACCAATAATCATTAACATGACATCAATCCGAATAGCTTGTTGTTACCATATTGTCTAGCTTTGCCTCTGTTGTCTTTCTTATATCTGCAAAAAAAAGAAAGCCTACATTCCTAACATTTATCTTCCCTATCCCCAATCTGCCCCATTTTATAGAATACTTTTAGTACCATAAAACCTTCATAACCATTTTGTGTTAGTGGGAATCTCCCCTCAGGGCCGGGTAGATTCTTTAACAAGCTAGATCATTATCTGAAATGGTTAGTAAGACAAAAGCAAGCAAAGTAAAGGTGAAAATAAATCTCAATGGTTTTCTCTAATCCTCCTAATGTAATTAGTTTCTTTACTATCTAAATTTATTATACCATTATATTTTTTCGGTAAAAAACCTTCCTTAAATTCTTGATCACCTATCTTTTTACCCTCTTTGGCTAAACCGTCAGCTAATGCATTTGCTTCTCTAAAAATATGTTTTATGTTATAGTCTAATGATTTTAATTCCTGCTGTATTTCTTCTATTTCCTCATCGTATCTCCATGTTGTATCTTTTTTATTAATTAAGTTTACTAGTATTTTTGAATCTATTTGAAAATCTATATTTTTAATGTTTAATTTTTTTCATAATATAATACCTTCTCTTAATGCTAAAATCTCAGCGTGAAGAGCTGATGAAGCTGAAATCTTTCTAGTAAAAGCTAATATTAGCTTTCCTTCCAAGTATCTGATTGCTCCCCCTCCTCCCGCTGCTCCTATGTCTCTATCAAAGCTACCATCTGTGTTTAATACTAGTCTTCCTTTCAGTGGTTTTTCCCATTTTATACCCATGAATTTAAATTATTTTGGCTGTTTCTTTTTTAGCTTCCAGTGATTTATAATGTCTCTATCTAAGCTCTTATCCTGTGAATCTATAGGATGAATTTCTGAAATTTTTCGTGTTTCCTCCTTTATCTCCTTCCAGATTTCTTCTATAATCATATTTCTACCTTCAAATCTACTATAGTTTCTTGCCTTCCAAATGCACCAGATAGCTATTAGCGGGACATTATTTTTAATCCAATTCTGAGCAGGGCTTGAAACTTTTTGTTTAAGCCATTTTTGAAGTCTACCTTTTAGGTTAATATGTTCATATTTTATATGTAATTCTATTACTAGTTTCTTCCATATTTCAGCTGCAACTTTAACTTTTGAAAATAGGTGATCTAGTGTCTCTATCTCAGATGCACATCACTCACATCTGGATACTAGTTGAACACCTTTATTTTTTAAATTTGTATCTGTTGGAATTATGTTAGACAAGACTTTCCACATAAAAGTTTTAATTTTTTGTGGATTGTCATTTTTCCAAGCCCATTTAAATAATGTATGTTCTTCTTGCTTATTTCTAATTAAGTTTTTAACTGATTTAAGCGAAAAAATTCCATCTTGTGTTAATGTCCATTTCCATCCTTTATTAGTGAGTTTAGAGTAGTTCTCAACTTCTCTCTTTGTTTGAGCATTTGTGTCCAGACCTGTGAGCTTTTACTTTTGTTTTTTTCATTGTTAGTATCATCTTTTAAATAATACTTTGCTCTCATAAATTTAGACCATAATGTATTATTTTCTTTTAGTCTCCACCATCTCTTACTAGCCCATGCTTTGGCTAAGTCTGCTAGATTGACAAAGACCAAACCAGCCTCTTGGACAGGAAAGCATAAATCTCTCCATTTTTTCCAGTGTAGCTTATATTTACCTTCTTTTTTTCCCCATAAAAAGTTAGCTAATTCTTTTTCTATATTTTTAATCAGCTTACAAGAGGGTTTGATAATCATTATATTATGCATTAACATGCTTTCTAAGACATGTTTTATTAATATGATTCTTCCCCCTAAACTTAAAAATTCCTCCTTCCATCCCGATATTTTCTTTTTCAGTTTATTTACTAGAAATTCTAGATATTCATTCTTAAATTTGCCTTCATACACTGGGCAGCCCAGGTAGATAATTTCACCTTTTTTGTGTGAAAAACTAGTAAGTTTTTTGATTCTATGAGTTAAAGTCAGAGGTGATTTATAAGATATCATATATTGACATTTTCTTTTATTCAATTTTTGACCAGTTTCATCTTCCATACATTTTAATAAGCTCATCATATTTTGTAATGATCTACTACTACCATTAGTAAAAATAATTACATCATCTGCATATGCCAGACTACTCACAAGTGGAGTGTTTTTTGGTTGTCTGAATGAACCGATCAATCCTTTCTCCAATTTATCTTTAATGTTAACTATTAGTAGTTCTACATATAAATTAAATAAAGATGGATAGAGTGGATCTCCTTGTCTTAGACCTCTAATTGGTTTTATTTCCTCTCCAACTTTTCCATTCGTTATTATTCTGGCCCAGGTGTTCGATATGCACCTATATATCAGATCTATCCATGTTTCAGAAAAACCCATTTTTCTCATAATAAAGTAGAGTGTGTTCCATTCAACTCTATCAAAGGCTTTAGCTAAATCTAATTTTATTATAACATTGTGTCCTCTTGTTTTTGTTCCTATTTCTCTACACATTTCCTTGGCCAAACATATGTTTTCCATAATTAATCTATTTTTCATAAAGCCGGTTTGTTCTATTGAAATAATTTTAGGCAGTAAATAGGCTAATCAATTTTGTAATATTTTTGCTAGAATTTTATATATTGAATTACATAGACTGATAGGTCTGAAATCCTCCCTCATTTGTGGGTTTTCTATTTTTGGAATAAGAGCTATGTGAAAACTTCCCCACTTTTTCCCTATTTCAGCTCCACATAATATGTTATTAATGGCTTTGTTTATGTCTATTTTAATTATGTCCCAGCAAATTTGAAAAAAACAACTATTCCATCCATCCGGTCCTGCTGCGCTCTCCTTGTTAATACTATAAATGGCTGCTTTTATTTCTTCATCTTCTACATGTTTAATTAGTATATTATTATTTTCTTTTGTTATTCTTTTTCTATCTTTTCTAACAAGCTATTTCCTTTAATCTCATTTTTACTACTTAGTTGATTTTTAAAGAAATCTGTAAAATAAGTTTGAATATCTATGTCTTTATCTACCCATTCTTTCTTGTTATTCTTTATGCCCTTAATTCTGTGTTTCTGATATTTTAGTTTAGCTGCTTTTTGAAAAAACTTCTTGTTCTTGTCTCCTTCTTTTAGCCATTTTATCTTCGATTTTTGTTTCCAAAACACCTCTTTCATTACAAGTTTGAGTTTTAACTCAGCTTGTGCCTTACTTAATGCATATCTATTATTTAAACTTTGATCTTTTTCAAATTCTAATTCATTATTTAATACTAATTCTTCTGCATCTTTTATGTTTTTATTTATATCTCCAAATATTTCCTTATTCCATTTTTTTAATTCAGTTTTTAATCTACTTAGTTTATTATTTATAACTTGCATAGGATTTCCAGATGCCTCAATATTCCAAGATTTTTTTACTAGATTCAAAAAATCATGATGTAAACTCATGCATTTTGGAATCTAAAGGATCCTCCTTTATTGGAAGTGTTTTTAATGGTGATTAAAAGTGGACTCTAGTCAGAACAAGTTTTATTTAAATGTTTCACTTCTGCAGAGCCATAATTCTCTAGCTAATTAAGATTATAAAAAATTCTATCTAATCTGGCACAAATTAAACCTTTCCTTTTCCGGTTATTGCACCATGTGAAGGAAGATCCTAAGAATTTGGCCTCAATTAAATTAGTTTTATTTATAGTATCGTTAAAGTGAATCATGGCTTTCTTATTTGGTGTTTTTCCACCTTTCTTTTCTTTAATGCTTCTTACTGCATTGAAATCCCCCCCTATAATCCATGGCTTGTTTTCTTTAAATATTTTCCCAATATCCTCCCATAATTCTTTTCGCTCTTCTCTTTTATTTTTAGCATAAACTATAGTGATTATTTCATTTGCATCTTGACTCAAACTAAAATTTATTAACTGATTTGTTTCTTTTAATATTATTATGTTTAGGTTATTTTTCCAAATTAACCAAATTTTTCCATTTTCATTTGCATATCCATTGTCAAATCCTAGCATAATTTTGTAGAGTCCTAGTTGATCCTTATCCACCATAGGTTCAGCTATTGCTACCAGATTGATTTTATGCATATAAATCAATTTTTTCAATCTGTTTCTTGAGGGAATATTCGCTATTCCCCTTATATTCTAGTAGATATAATTATACATTAATTATTGACTTAGCTTGAGCTCTAGTGGTGCATTTGGTTTCATATGTTCTATTTTTATATTTTTTCATATTTTTTGGTTTTCTTAGTGAACCTAGATCTTCGCTTCTTTCTTCTTTCCAAACTCTTCCCATTTGAATTGACATTATCTTTAATTCCTCCATTGCCCACTCTTTATTACCCATTTTTGTTTAAGCTTATCTATATTTATGTCATCTCTAATTAATCTTATTTTTTGTTCATTATCCTCTCCATCTGTAAATAGGGAGGTTAAACTTTTTGTTTCTGGATCTTCTTCCGAATAGTTCACAATAGGGACTGCCCATCCTTTGTTTATTTAAATTTTATTTTTCATGTACACTTGTTCTTTTATTCAGTTCTGATATCTTTTAATCATTTCTATTCTTTTTATAGTCTCTAATGTGTTTTCTGCCCTGTTTTCTGTTTCATTAGTCTTCCTATATTCAATTAATTTCAATTCTGTTCCTTCTATATTCTGTTCTTCTATTCGGGCAGTATGTTCATCTTGATCTTTTTTTTGGTATTTAACTAACATGCTTCTCTCTCCTACATTCATTGACCTCTCCTCTCTCCTTTGATTCACTTCCTGCCTTCTTTTTTTAACTAGACAATTTTCCATGCCATGCCCCAATTTTTTACCGCAAATACAGTATGATGGTAAGTTCTCTGGAACTACTTGCTGGCAAAAACTATCACCCTCATTGTTTCCAATCCATATCCGTGAGGGAATTGGTTTTTGTATATCAGTTTCAACACAAATACGTGCTACACTTGGCATGTTTAGAGTGGTCGTAGCACCATCAAGAAGAAGAGGAGAACCGAGTGTACAAGCAATGTGATATAATGCAAATTTATCAAAATAATGATTCGGTAGCAAGGGAAATAGGAACCATACCGGTGCTACCGATGATTCTTCCTTAGTCGAGAACTTTGTTATCCATTTGAAAGTTCTCATAGGAAATTCCATGATATACCAAATACCTCTTAGCCAAATTCGATGAAAATCTTCTTCGGAAAAAAGTTGTAACAGCACATGTTTATCGTCGATGAGGCCGATTTTAATCATCTTAAGCTTCAATGATTCAAAAAACACACGAACATCATCAACGCGAGGCCTTCCATGTGAGAATTTGCCCACGAGCTGTTACTGTTTGCGCGGTCTTTTTTGTATAAATTGTAAAAGGATTTCTTATTAACTAAGTAATCCATTTCCTTAAGAATGAGCTTGAAATTTGCTTCTTCTTCCACAAGATTTGCAGTTTCTCTCTCTAGAATTTTTTTCTCTCTTTAGAAGTTGAGAGCGTTTTTCAAGAAGAAGATGAAAATTGCGTAACTTTTCCTTTTATGTCGATTAAAAGACTCTTAATTGACTCTATTTGTTCATTATACTACCACATTTCTATCTTATTCATGACCAGATTTACCAGTATAGTAGAATCCACATGTGCTCATATGTTAATATAAGAGTTTTCTTTGCATATTTTAAGTCCTTTATGTAAGGCTAAAATTTCTGCATGCAAGGCTGACGATGCTTTTCCTTTCATTGTAAAAGCTTTTATAACCACACCCTGCTCATTTCTTATCACACCTCCTCCCCCTGCCTCTTCCGTGTCTCTGTTAAAACTACCATCTGTGTTTAAAGCAACCCATCCCTATTGGGGTTTTTCCCAACACACCATTCTAACCTCAGAGATTTTTTCCTTAATTACATGTAATTCCCATATCTTTTTTTTCTCATCTTCCATTACCATGTTTCTATGTTTTAATAGGAATCCTGCTAATACCCATGATTAAACTTTTTAAATTTCTTCTATTATATGCTTAGCATTCATTTTAATATTCTCGAACCTACTTCTATTCTTGGTTTTCCATAGATTCCAGACTGTAATGTGCGGAATGTAATTCCTTAGCCAATTACATACTTTGTTCTTTGTGTGGCTTATCCTCCATCTCATTAATCTTTCCTTGATATCTTCTAACTTATTGCTTACTTGTGCATCCTTGATATCTTCTAACTTGTGCATCTATCCCTAGATAATTCCAGACTTCCACCACTATTTTTCCTGTTGAAAATAAATGATTTGTGCTTTATATGCTAGTAAAACATCATTCACATCTTGAAGCTTATTTTACACCCTTCAACTAAATATTCAAGTCTACAGAATAGCATTCGATAAGAGCTTCCACATAAATACATTTATTTTTTTTGGGATCACTTTCAGCCAGACTCCCTTATAAACTTCTTGACTAATTTTTTCTTTTCTTACTAAAATTTTTGTGCTTTTAAGAGTGAACCTCCCCTATGGATTTATAGTCCATCTCCATTCATTATTTAATTAGGCGTGCATTACTTTCAACTAATTATTTTTGTTTAAGCCTCATGTTCCAACTTCTAGATGATTTTTTAGCATTCTTACATGTTTTATTTCCTTTCCATATCTAGCTTTCATATATCTCGCCCACAGGCTATCATTTTGCATGAGCTTCCACCAGTTTTTACATGCCCAGGCCTTGTCCATATCATTTAATTGGTTCAAACCTAGACCCACTTCCTCCTATAAACAACATATATATTTTTATTTTTTCCATTGTATCTTATTTTTTCCTGATTTTTTACCCATAGAAAGTTATCTATTTCCTTTTCTAAGCTATTCAAGATCTTCTTTGGCAATTGTAAGGACATTAAGATGTGTGCTATAGTTCCTTGTAGAATATGTTTAATTAATGTGATTCGCTCCACCATTCTTAACATATTCTCCTTATATCCCACTATTTTACCTCTTAATTTATTCATTTGAAAAGTTAGATATTCTTCTTCACTCTACCCTCGTATATAGGACATCCCAAATACATTAATGCCCCTTTACTCTGCTCAAAGCCTGTAATTAATTTTACTCTTTGAATTGTCCTTTCATGTGTTTTCCTTGAAACCACAAATTGGCATTTATTTTTATTAAGTAGTCCCATTTCTTTTTCTACTATATCAAATAGCTTCATCATATTCTTTAGTGATGTGCTCCCAGTATTTGTAAAAACAATTAAATCATCTGCATAAGCTAGGCAGCATACATTTAGAGTGTGTCTTGGTTGTTTAAAGCTAGTAATATTACCCTCCTTCATTTTTCCTTTTAAACTTGTTATTAGAAATTCTATATATATATTAAATAATAATGGTGATAAAGCATTCCCCTATCTAAGTCCTCTAACTAGCTTAAATTCTCCACAAGCCTCCCCATTAATTAAAATTTTAACTCATGCCCTAAAAATACATCTATACATTAGATCTATCCAGAATTCCAAAAATCTCATTTTCCTCATTGTGTAGCATAAAATGACCCATTCAACCCTGTCAAATGCTTTAGACAAATCTAACTTCATAATCACATTATGGCCCCTGACTTTAGCCCCTATTTCTTTCATTTGTTCTATAGTTAAATTAATGTTTTCCATCATTAGTCTATTTTTAATGAATCCTGCTTGTTCTACCGAAATAATGGAGGGAATTATTATATTTAGTATATTCTGCAGGACTTTAGTCAAAAATTTATACACAGAATTACATAGACTTATAGGTATAAAATCCTCAGTTTTTTGTGGATTATCCTTCTTGGGTATTAGTACAATATATGAGCTCGCCCATGATTTTGTGATTTCTACTCCTGCAAAAACCCAAGCAATTACAGCCATCATCTCTTTATTTATTATATTCTAGGTTTGTTGGTAGAACTCATTATTCCATCCGTCTGGACCCGTTGCACTGTCTTTATTTCCACTAAAGACTACAGCTTTTATCTCCTCCTCACTAGGGCACTTTCTAGTAGTTTATTTTATTTTTATTCTTCAGTTACTCTATTGTCTATTTGTCGAATCAAGGAATCATCCCTTTGTTGGCTATAACCATAAAGATGACTTTTATCCTTCCTCATTTATCCACTTATCCATATCATTTTTGATACCTTTTATTTATTGCATTAATTTTTTAATTTCAAAACTGTGTTAAAAAACTTAGTATTTATAACCCATTCCTTGAACCACTTTACTTTGTCCCTCTGTTTCCAAAAAACTTCTTCCATATGCAGTAATAATTTTAATTCTGCATTTGTTTTATTTAAATTAATTCTAGAAGGTTCATCCTTATTATTCTCATTCTCTATTTCTAATATACTTACTTTAGATTCGACATCCTGGATATTTTTATTTATATTCACAAATCTTTCTCTATTCCACCTACTAAGTTCATTTTTTAACCTCTATAATTTTATAGCTAATACTTGCATGCGATTCCCATTTGTTGGCTTTTGCCATGAGTTTCTTACTATTACATCAAACTCTTTATGCAAACCCCACATGTTTTGATATTTAAAACTTTTGTTCTTTCCCTCTCTAACTTTAAATCTTAGAAGAAGGGGGCTATGATCTAAGCATGTTCTGCTCGAGTGTTTCACACTCACCCCTCCATAGTAATCCACCCAAATAATGTTATAGAGAATACGGTCAAGTCTAGTCCAGATCATTCTTCTATTTTTCTGGTTATTACACCATGTGAAGTTAGAGCCCAAGTACTCAGCCTCCATGAGGTTCGAATTATTAATTACCTTATTAATTTGAGATATAGCTGATGGGTCAGGTGACTTTTTTCCTTTTTTTTCCTTAGCATTTCTAACTACATTAAATTCCCCTCCTATGATCCCTGAAGTATTTTTATCAGCTATCTTCCTCATATCACCCTAGAGATCTTTCTTTTTTTTTCTTTTGAGTTACTGGCATATACCACTGATATAATTGGATAAGTATTTTTCATTAGCTTTAAATTAATGATATGCTCCGCCTTTCAAATAATTTCTATATCAATTTTCTTTTTCAATAACCACCATATCTTACCATTATGATTAGAGAATGCATTTTCTATACCTAATTTATTTTTATATATTTCTAGAGAAACCTTAATAACCATAGGTTCCACTATTCTCACAATTCTAATATTATGAATTTTAATTAATTTTTTAATTCTATTTATCGACGGAGTATTTCCTACTCCTCTTATGTTCCAATATAGACTAATGTACATTATTAGGTCTAGCCTGCGCTCTGGTTATGCATCTTGTTTCATAATACATATTTAAAAATTTTTTCCTATTTCTTAAACTTTTGTTTACACTTGATTTGGCCTGCTCATTTTTACTTACTAATTTAAATTTACTTATTTGGACACTCATCGACTTTAATTCCTCTATTACACTATCTCTACTATTCGGTAACCCCTCCCACTCTTTTTGAGCCACCTTCTTTGAATAATCTTGTGTTAATGTCAAGTCAAAACTTTGCCTTTCTTTATGCAAGACCATAATGCGGCAGCTTTTATCCTCGGTTCATTCCTCCGATAGGAGGTCATCTTCTTCCCCATTAAATTTTATTATTTCTCTTTAAAAATCATCTTCATTCCTCCTCCTCCTCCTGCTAATCACATCTTCCTATTAAAGCTTTCATTGGTGTTTAATACCAATTTTCTTTATGGGGGGTTTTTCTAGTTAATTTTAATTATTCTATCTAGTTTAACCTTCCTAGTTGTTAGCCCCCATTTATGTGACATATCACTTTCTAATTTATAATGTTTTATTTTTATAGGATTAGCCTCTGAGATCTTTCCTGATTCTTTTTCAATATCTTTTAAAATATTTATCCTACACATTTTTATTCCCTCATACCTTCTTTGATTCCTAGCCTTCCAAATACACTAGATAACTATATGTGGGATATTACTTTTTAACCATCTATGTAGATTATTTTTTGGTTTTATCATACTCCATTTATAAATTCTATCATTAAGTTTTATATTATCATTTTTCATGTACATAGAGTTTTCTATCGATTTCCATACTTCCTTAGCTATATTACATTGAGATAAAAGATGGTACACGGTTTCCTCAATTTCTCGACAACTCTCAAATCTTGAGGCGAGCCTAATTCTCTTAGTCTGAATGTTTGTGTCTGTTGGTATAATATTCAGCAGAACCCTCCACATAAATATGCAAATTTTTTGTGGGTTATTATTCTACCATAACCATCTAAATAACTCCTACACTTTTTTTTATCTGACTTCATTCTTGGTTGATTTCAAAGTAAAACTCCTTCCTGGATTTAAGGTCCATTTCCAGCCCACTCTGGTCAATTTAGTGTGCTTTTCCACCACTTCTTTTTTCTTGAGCATTTGTAACCATACATTTGACTTCCTACACTTTTTTCTTTATTTGTTCGTATCGTTGTTTATATAGTATTTAGCCCTCATGAATTCCACCCACAAACTCTTATTATCTTTAATCCTCCACCATCTCTTGCATGCCCATGCTCTTGATATTTCTTGTAGACTTCCAATACCTAATACTACCTCCTCTTTTGGTAGGCACACATCCTCTCATTTCTTCTAGTGTAATTTATTCTTCCCTTCTTTCTTTTCCCATAAGAAGTTTGCTAATTCTCCTTCTAGTTTTTAAAATATTTTCTTAGGTGGTTGAATTATCATAAGGTTGTGCATTAGTGTGCTCTATAAAACAAGTGTTATTAACGTGGCTCTCCCACTCATGTTTAACATTTCTACCTTCCAACCTGCAATTTTCTTTATTATTTTGTCTAACAGAAAATCTAGATAATCAATTTTTAGTCTACCCTCATATATTGGGCATCCCAAGTAAATCAATTTTGTTTGAATTGTAATATGCTTCCTTTACTTATTCTCTCTTTGATATTAACTAATGCCAATTCTAAATAAATATTAAAAAGAGATGGAGAGAGGGGATCACCTTGTCTTAAACCTCTTATCGGTTTAAACTCACCCCCATCTCTCCATGTATGGATATATTTAACCAAGACTTTCGAAATGCACCTATAGATAAGATCTATCCAGGATTCTGAAAATCTCATTTTTCTCATTGTGAAACACAGCGCATCCCATTCTATTCTATCAAATGCTTTAGATAGATCCAGTTTGAATATCACATTATGCCCTCTTGATTTTATTCCTAAATCATTTATCAATTCTTTAGCTAAACTAATATTCTCTATTATTAATCTATCTTTCATAAAACTTGTTTGCTCTTTTAAAATAATCTTAAGCAACATCGATACCAGCCTATTTTGCAAGATTTTTGCCAATATTTTATAGATTGAATTACATAAACTAATTGGTCTATAGTCCTCAACCTATTGAGGATTCTTCATTTTTGGTATAAGAATTATGTGTAAATAAACCCATGACTTTCCTAACTCTGCCCCACAAAATATCCATTCGATGGCTTTTGTGAGATCCTTCTTTATTATATCCCAACTTACCTGATAAAAGGCGCTATTCCACCTGTTTGGACCTGCCATACTATTTTTGTTCATGCTAATGATAGCTTGCTCTATCTCTTCCTCCTCTGGAAAATGAATTAGCTTTCTATTATATTCTTCCATAATCTTCTTTTCTATATTGCTTATCAATCTATTTCCTTTGTGAGAGCCTTTCTTACCCAATTGTCCTTTAAAGTATTATTCAAAGTGCTTTTTTAAATCTTTGTTAGTTACCAACCATTCATTTTCCTCATTTCTGACCCCTTTAATTCTTTGCTTTAGATGTTTTCTTTTCGCCATTATTTGAAAAAAATTAGTGTTTTTATTCCCCTCCTTTGACCACTTTATTCTGGCTTTCTGCTTCCAGTATAGTTCTTCCTTATAAAGTTTTAGTCTAAGCTCTGCTTGTGCCATGTTAAGTGCATTCCTTATTTCCTCACCTCCCTTTTCCTCGTAGTTCTTTTCTAAATTTTTTGCTTTGATTTCTACTTCATCCATATTATTATTAATATTCCCAATCTTCTCTTTATTTCATTTACTCCGCCTAATTTTATGCCTTCTCTTTTGATTAAACAATTGAATAGGATTACCTGTAGTATCTTGTTCCCATTCTGTTTTGACTAGATCATTATAGTCTTTATGCAAACTCCACATATCCTGGAAGTTGAATTTTCTTTTTATGGCATTTGATTTTTCTATTGTAATGAGCAAGGGACTATGGTCAAAGAAAGTTCTATTAAGATGCTTAATACCTATAGCTCCATACTTCTCTACCCATTTAACATTATGTAAGAAACTTTTAAGTATTGACCATTTAGTCCCTTTCTTCCTCCTATTATTACACCAAGTGTATTTTGAACCTAAAAAATTTACTTCCATTAAGTTTTTCTTAGTTATCGTCTAATTAAATTGTTTACGAGCCTTTCAATTAGAAGCCTTTCCTCCCTTTTTTTCCTTACTATTTTTGATTACATTGAAGTCTCCTCCAAAAACCCATGGCTTATTTCTCATCTCTAGTTCCTCCGTGTCTTTCCAAAGAGACTTTCTCTCTTGCATTGAGTTTTTTGCATATACTATTGAGATGATTTCTTCATTCATTTTTATGAGACATATATTTATTAATTGTTCTGTATTGTTTAAAATAATAATATTGAGCTTATCTTTCCACAACAACCATATTTTTCCATTACAGTTTGTAAAGCATTTATCAAAACTAATAATGGGTTTGAATTTCTCTAACTACTCTTTTCCAACCAATGGTTAGGCTAGCATTATTAATGAAATTTTAAATGTCTATTTTAACTTTTTTAATCTTCTTAAGGTGGGTGTACTTGCTACACCTCTCACATTCCAATATAAATATATAAACATTGGTGGATGTCCTTGGACTTGCTCTTGTAATACACTTGAATTATATTTCTTGCCTAAGTATTTTTAAGTGTTTCTCACTTTTTTACTTGTGCTCGGGCCCTATATCTTTCCTATACCCCATTCTTCCTTATAAAATTTATTTAACTTAATGGCCATAACTTTTATTTCTTGTATTGCCCATTCCCTACTTCCCATACCTTCTCTATTCATTTATATGTTTATATCGTTCTTTGATTGGTTTTCTAGTTGTTGTTCATCCTCCTCCTCACTCATGACTATTGGACAACTTCTAATCTCTTCATGTATTAACTCATCTACCCACTGCCCTTTGTCCACTGCCAATTTTCTCTCTCTTTCTCTAGCCTTCTACCTCACCTTCCTAGCCTCTTATTTTCCCTTCCTGAACCTTTTTAGCATTTCCTATAATTTATGCATCATGTGTCTTCTTTGACCCTCCTTTAGCCCATTCCCTTCCTCCTTTCTTCTAATCTCAACCTCTCTCTTACCCTATTCTCTTCTCTGCTCTTCTCCTCATCTCTCCCCTCTTTCCCCTTGCTTTTCCTAAGTTTCTGCCCTACATTTTCTTCCTCCTCCCAGCCTCTCCCCCTACTACCCACACCATACTTGCCCCTATTTCTTCTCCTTCTTTCTCTACCTTCTGCCCCACAAACCCAGCTACTTCTTCCCCTGCCTCTAATTGTAGAGACTTCTTCTCTCTACAATTTTTGAGCTCAATTTCCTTTATAACTTCTCTATATACTACTATTTCTTTTCCTCGTTTTTTTCCTCCTCTCCCTTGCTGATTTCTGCTCCTCTCTTATTTTTTTAACTATGCAAGCTTCAGCCCCATGCCCAAGTTTTTTACATATATGAAAATACTGAGGCAGATTTATTGGTAGAATTTGCTGCTAGAATCACAAGTCCCCCATGCCTCCTATCCACAATCTTTGTGGGATAGGTTTCTACAAGTCTATATCTATACAGATTCGAGTTATGCTCGGTCTTGATAGAGTGGCTATAGCACCATCAATTAAGAAAAGATTTCATATTGTTTTCGCTGAGGTAGAGAGAATGTTTATCAAAAAAATGGATAGGCATTAAGGGAAAACGAAACCAAACCGGGACCTTGGCTGACTCCTCCATTGTTGAAAATTCAGGTGACCATTTGAATGTTCTCATGGGGAAGTCATTTATAAACCATGTACCTTTAATCCAAATTCTATGCATATACTCTTCAACGAATAATTGCACCGGGACTGCTTATCGTCGATTGAATCTACTTTCAACAAACCATTTAGCGTTAATGAGTCAAAGAAGCTTCTTACCTCTTCAACTCAAGGCCTCCATGTGAAAATTTTCTAACAATTGAAAATTTTTGAGCCTATGCAAAACTCGCAATATCCTCAGTAGAGAAGAAGATGGCAGGCACACCTTGCTTCTTGTAAACCCTAGTTTTAGCACTCAGTTTTATTAAGATGTTGTGAAAAAGATTTTTTTTTTATTAGTAAATAATCCATTTTTACCCAATTGAGCTTGAAATAACAACTTCTTCTTCAAGATTTAAGTTTTCTCTCTCTAGAAAACTACTTTATCTCTCTCTAGAATTTTCAAAAGTTGCTTTTCAAAATTTTCTCTTTTTAATTCCTCTTATTCTTGTTTTCTTCTTATTTTTTTTTATTGTTCTTATCCTTCTTATTATTCTTATTCTTCTAATTTTTCTTAATCTTGTTATTCATGGTATTCATAGTATTCAGCTATTTCTTCTTATTTTTGTATTCTTATTTTTCTTATTATTCTTATTCTTCTTATTATTTTTATTCATCTTATTTTTTTTATTCTTCATATTCTTTTTATTCTTCTTATTATTTTTATTCATCTTATTTTTTTATTCTTCATATTCTTTTTATTCTTCTTATTCTTTTTATTCTTGTTATTCTTCTTAATCTTATTATTCTTTTATTTTTCTTATTCTTTTTATTCTTCTTATTCTACTTATTTTCTTGTTTTTATTCTTCTTATTCATTTTATTCTTTTTATTATTCTTATTCTAATTCATATTATTCTTCTAATTCTTCTAATTTTTCTAATTCTTATTTTTCTACTTATTCTTCTTTTCTATTTATTATTTCTTATTATTCTTATTATTCTTATTCTTTTTATTCTTCTTATTCTTCTTATTATTCTTATTCTTCTTATCCTTCTTATTCTTCTTATTTTTTTTATTCTTCTTATTCTTCTTTTTATTCTTATTATTTGTATTATTTTTATTCTTGGAATTCTTCTTATTTTTCTTATTCTTCTTATTCTTTTCATTTTTCTTATTCTTCTTATTCTTATTAATCTTATAAATATTATTCTTCTTCTTATTTGTTTTATTCTTCTTATTTGTTAAAATTCTTCTTATTCTTCTTATTCTTATTATTTATCTTATTCTTTTTATTCTTTTTATTCTTCATATTCTTTTTATTCTTCTTATTCTCTTATTCTTCTTATTCTTTGTATTCTTCTTATTGTTTTTATTCTTCTTTTCCTCTTATTGTTCTATTCTTCTCATTCTTCTTTTTCTTATTATTATTCTTTTTCTTCATATTTTTATTATTCTTCTTATTGTTCTTAATCTTTTTATTCTTGGTATTTTTGGTATTCTTCTTGATCTTCTTATTCTTTGTATTTTTAGTATTCTTCTTATTCTTTCTATTATTCTTATTCTTTTTATGCTTCTTATTCTTTTAATTCTTTTAATTCTTTTTATTCTTCTTTTTCTTCTTTTTCTTCTTATTATTCTTATTCTTCTTATTCTTCTTATTGTTCTTTATCTTATTATTCTTCTTATTCTTCTTTTTTTTTCACAAAAAATATTCAATCCTTAATTAAATGAACGACTCTCTATGTGGGGTGAGAAGTAGAGATGCCAATTTTGAAGGAGTGATTTCCTCCATGAATTCTCCCACAACCCTAAGAAGCAACGGCAACAATATGGGATTTGTAGCAATGATGCCTCCTTCGACATCCAAATATCTTCCTCTGGAAGATTCTAGGGGCTTCCATGCAGTATCCACCACAACTCCCCCTGCTTCTTTCATGACGAGGTATCCGACAGCATGATCCTATATTTTTTCATGATAGCCTTTGTGAGGGAGATGAAGAAATATATCTCCCTCACCTCAGGCAAGGGTGCCATACTTAGCCTCGCTGTCCATTCTAACAGAAGGTGCCTTGATTTCTAGGTTTCTAGCAATTAAATTAGACAAATCGTGGGAAGAGTGTGCTGATTCAAATGATTCTAGGAAAGATGCTTGTTTGAGATCATCAATGGCACTCACTTGAACCTTAATAGGCAAAGAGATGCTGAGAGATTGCATGTGTGTTCCTGTACCCGCTTTCGCAAAGAAGAGGCTACCAGTTTCAGAATTTCGTAGATTATGATCAAAATTAGTGGGCACAGAAAATGGAAGACATGGGCAAGCTAGAACACCCAATATCATTTCTCATTCATCTAAGAATGCCAATGCTACTGCATGCTGATCATTTCTTAGAAATCCTTTAGTTCAATCAATGGGGTCCAAAATCCAGTGCCTGCCAGAACCACCACCTTCGGATTTGCCCCCATCAATGGCTCCAAGAACATCCTGTGTTGATAGAGCATGATCTCTGTAAGATTAATCACTAGCTAGAGTATCATTAACAAATTCTATAATGCGAGCTAGCATTTCTTGAGCTCCTTCTTTGCCCAGATCTTTTGAATCCTTTTTTGTCAGTAATGAAAATGGGTTAGATGGAAGCTCCATTTTTAGCACAAAACTAATCTATGCTTGCGAACCATAATCTACCACTATGACCAGACTGTGATCCATCTTCGCCTGCATGTCTGACTGCAACAAGGTTTATGCACATTCTGACAGAGATGAGCCGCCATGGTAGTGGCCATTTTCACTGTGTCGAGCTGCCTCTCATAGGCTGGGGAAGAAAGAAAAAGCTACTTGTCCTACGACCACAACTAGAACTAGAAACCGATGAAGTTTCACGTCTAACTCTCTTGGCACTCTTCTTCTTATTCTTATTATTTTACTTATTCGTCTTATTCTTTTTATTATTATTATTATTATTCTTCTTCTTCTTCATATTATTCTTGTTCTTCTTTTTATTCTTATTCTTCTTATTCTTCTGATTCTTCTTATTCTTCTATTTCGTCTTATTCTTCTATTTCTTCTTATTCTTCTTATTCTTATTAATCTTTTTATTCTTCTTATTCGTCTTATTCTTCTTATTCTTTTTAATCTTTTTAATAATTTTATTCTTCTTATTCATCTTATTCTTCTTATTATTCTTATTCTATTTATTCTTCTTATTTTTTATATTATTCTTAAAAATCATATTCTTCATATTATTTTTATTCTTCTTATTAATGTTATTTTTATTTTCTTCTTTTTATTCATATTCTTCTTATTCTTATAATTCTTCTAATTTCTTATTCTTCTTAAACTTCTTATTCTACTTTTTTTCTTATTCTTCTTATTCTTCATATTCTTTTATTCTTCTATTCTTCTAATTCTTTATATTCTTATTATTCTTATTATTCTTCTTATTGGTCTTATTCTTCTTATTATTCTTATTATTCTTATTATTCTTATTGTTCTTATTTTTCTTATTATTCTTATTCTTTTTATTCATTTTATTCCTATAATTCTTGTTTTCATATTATTCTTTTTATTCTTCTTATAGTTCTTATTCATCTTATTGTTCTTAGTTTTATTATTATTGGAATTCTTATTATTCTTCTTATTTTTCTTATTATTGGAATTCTTAGTATTCTTCTAATTCTTCTAATTCTTCTAATTCTTCTTATTTTTCTTATTCTTCTTATTTTTCTTTTCTTCTTTTCTTCTAAATCTTCTTATACTTTTTTTTTCGTTTATTATTATTCTTAAAATTCATAATATTCTTCTCATTCTTATTATTCATCTTTTCTTCTTATTCTTCTTATTCATCTTATTCTTCTTATTGTATTTATTCTACTTATTCTTTTTATTATTCTTATTAATCTTATTCTTCTTTTTATTCATATACTTCTTATTCTTCTAATTCTTATAATTCTTTTAATTCTTCTAATTCTTCATATTTTTCATATTCTTCTTATTCTTCATATACTTATTATTCTTCTTATTCTTTTTATGTTTCGTAATCTTCTAATTATTCTTATTCTTCTCTATCTTGTTTTTTTTCTTATTATTATTATTATTCTTATTATTCGTATGCTTCTTATTCTTCTTATTCTTCTTATTCTTCTTATTCTTCTTATTCTTTTTATCCTTATTCTTTATATTCTTCTTTTTCTTCTTTTTTTTTAGATTCTGCTTATTTTTATTATTCTTTTTTATTCTTCATATTCTTATTATTCTACTTATTCTTCTTATTCTTCTTATTCTAGTTATTCTATTTATTCTTCTCATTTTTACTTATTCTTCTTATTCTTCTTATTCTTCTAATTTTTCTTATTCTTCTTAATCTTCTTATTCTTTTGATTCCTCTTATTCTTGTTTACTTATTATTCTTCTTATTCTTATCATTGTTCTTATTCTTATTATTATTCTTTGTCATCTTTATCTTGGTATTCTTTGTATTCTTATATTTATTCTTAATTTTTCTTATTCATATTATTTTTTAAATATCTTCTTTTCTTCTAATTCTTCTTATACTTTTTATTATTCCTATTCTTATTATTCTTCTTTTTCTTATTATTCTTAATCTACTTCTTATTCTTATTATTCATTTTATTTTTCTTATTAATCTTTTCTTCTTATTATTCTAATTCTATGTATTCTTCTTATTCTTTTTATTCTTCTTATTAATCTTATTCTTCTTATTCTTTTTATTCTTCTTTTAAATCTTATTTTTATTCTTTTTATTCATAATCTTCTTATTCTTATAATTCTTTTAATTCTTTTAATTATTTTAATTCTTCTTATTCTTCATATTCTTTTCATTCTTCTTTTTCTTCTTATTCTTCTTTATATTTTTATTCTTCCTAATTCTTTTTATTATTCTTATTTATTTTATTCTTCTCATTTCTTCATATTTTTTTTATTTTTATTATTCTTCTTATTCTTGTTATTCTTATTATTATTATTCTTCTTCTTATTTTTATATTCTTCTTATTTTTATATATTTTCTTATTCTTATTATTCTTCTTATTCTTCATTTTCTTCTTATTCTACTTATTCCTATTATTCTTCTTATTCTTCTTATTCTTATACTTTTTGTTCTTCTTATTCTTCTTATTATTTTTATTCCTTATATTCTTGATTTTTTATTATTATTCTTATCTTTTTTAGTATTCTTATTCTTCTTACTATTTATTATTCTTGTTATTCTTGGTATTCTTAGTATTCATCTATTTCTACTTATTTTTCTTATTCTTTTCATTGTTCTTATTCTTCTTATTCTTCTTATTCTTCTTATTCATCTAATATTTTTATTCTTCTTATTCTTCTTATTGTTCTTATTCTTCTTATTCTTTATATTCCTATTATTTTAGTTTTCTTATTATATTTTTTATTCTTCTTATTATTCTTATTCTTCTAATTGTTCTTTGTCTTCTTATTCTTGGTATTCTTAGAATTCTTCTATTTATTATTATTTTTCTTATTCTTCTTATTTTTCTTAATCTTCTTTTCTTCTAAATCTTCTTATACTTTTTTATTATTCATATTCTTATTATTATTCATATTGTTGATATTCTTCTTATTCTTAAAATACTTTTTAATCTATTTATTCATCTTATTCTTATTATTCATCATATTCTTCTTATTCTACATATTCTTTTTATTCTTTTTATTCTTCTTATTAATCTTATTATTATTTTTATTATTTTTATTCTTCTTATTGATCTTATTCTTCTTTTTCTTCTTTTTATTCATATTTTTATAATTCTTCTAATACTTTTAATTTTTCTTATTCTTCATATTCTTCATATTATTATTATTATTCTAATTCTTATTATTATTCTTATTCTTCTTATTCTTCATATATTTTCTTATTTTTCTTATTTTTCTTATTTTTCTTATTTTTCTTATTTTTCTTATTTTTCTTTTTTCTTATTATTCTTCTTATTCTTCATATGCTTCTTATTCTTTTTTTCTTCATATTCATCTTATTCTTTTTATTCATCATATTTTTCTTATTTTCTTATTCTTCTTATTCTTATTATTTTACTTATTCTTATGATTCTTATTTTTCTTCTAATTTGTTTTATTCTTTTTATTTTTCTGATTCTAGATATTATTTTTATTCTTCTTATTCTTATTATCATTTTTTTCTTCTTATTCTTCTTATTCTTCTTATTCTTCTTATTCTACTTATTCTTCTTATTATACTTATTCTTCTTATTTTTGTTATTCTTCTAATTCTTCTTTTTCTTCTTATTCTTCTTTTTCTTCTTATTCTTCTTATTCTACTTATTCTTCTTTTCTTATTATTTATATTATTATTCTTATTCTTTTTATTCTCTTTATTATTATTCTTTTTCTTATTCTTCATATTATTTTTTTTATTCATATTATTCTAATTCTTTTTATCCTTTTTATAGTTTTTTTATTTTTATTCTTCTTATTATTCTTATTCTTATTTTTAATATTCTTTTTATTCTTTTTTTTCTTCGCATTCTTCTTAATCTTATTATTATTCTTCTTCTAATTATTTTTCATATTCATTTTTTTCTTCATATTTTTCTTAATCTTAATTTTTT
Organism: Sapria himalayana; assembly: GCA_029783825.1. Taxonomy (NCBI): domain Eukaryota; kingdom Viridiplantae; phylum Streptophyta; class Magnoliopsida; order Malpighiales; family Rafflesiaceae; genus Sapria; species Sapria himalayana. Next base: position 50,369 of record JAREIK010000575.1, read on the forward strand.
AATATTCTTTATATTTTATTTTTTTTCTTTTTGTTTTTATTCTTTCTATTTTTCTTATTCTTCTTATTATTTTTTTTATTTTTTTATTTTTTTTATTTTTTTTATTTTTTTTATTTTATTTTTTCTTATTCTTCTAATTATTCTTATTCTTCGTATTGTTCTTATTCTCCCTATTTAACTTCTTTTTTTTTCTTCTTATTCTTTTTATTCTTCATATTCTTCTTATTCATATAATTCATATTTATTATTTTTATTCTTCATATTCTTTCATATTCTTCTTATATTTTTTATACTTCTTATTAATCTTATTCTTCTTATTCATTAAATTATTTTTATTATTTTTATTATTTTTATTCTTTTTATTCTTTTTATTCTTTTTATTCTTTTTATTCTTTTTTATTCTTTTTTATTCTTTTTTATTCTTCTTATTCTTTTTATTCTTTTTTCTTCTTATTCTTCTAATAATTTTATTCTTTATTCATTTTTATTTTTATTCTTTTTATTCTTTTTTCTTCTTATTCTTCTAATAATTTTATTCTTTATTCATTTTTATTTTTATTCTTTTTATTCTTTTTTCTTTTATTCTTCTAATAATTTTATTCTTTATTCATTTTTATTTTTATTCTTATTATTCTTTTTATTTTTTTATTTCTTATTATTCTTATTATTCTTTTTATTCTTATTATCCTTCTTATTCTTCTTATTTTCCTTATTCTCCTTATTCTTCTTATTCTTCTTATTGTTCTTATTTTTCTTATTCTACTTATTCTCCATATTGCTCATATTCTTCTTATTCTCCTAATTCTTCTTATTTTCTTATTCTTCTTATTCTTTCAATCCTTTTATATCTTATTATTCTTATTATCCTTGTTATTCATCTTATTTTTTTTATTCTTTTTATTCTTCCTTTTCTTCTTATTCTTCTTATACTTCTTATTCTTCTTATTCATCTTATTAATCTTATTCTTTTTATTATTCTATTTCTTCTTATTCATCTTATTTTTCTTATTCTTCTTATTCTTTTTATTCTTCTTATTCTTCTTATTCTTCTTATTCCTCCTAATCTTCCCATTTTTCTTTTTCATATTATTCTTCATAATCTTCTTATTCTACTTATTCTTCTTATTTTATTTATTTTTTTTATTTTTCTTATTCTTTTTATTTTTTTTATTGTTCTTATTCTTTTTCTTCTTATTATTCTTCGTATTGTAATTACTCTTCTTATTCTTCTTATTCTTCTTATTCTTTTTATTTTTCTTATTCTAATTTTTCTTATTATTTTTATTCTTCTTTTTTTCTTTTTTTATTCTTTTTTTATTCTTCATATTCATCTTATTCTTCTTATACTTATATTATTCTTATTCATTTTTTTCTTCTTATTCTTCTTATTCTTTTTTTTCATATAAATTCTCTTATTCTTCCTTTTATTCTTATTCTTCTTGTTCTTCTTATTCTTCATTTTCTTTTGATACTGCATATTCTTTTTATTCTTCTTATTTTTCTTATTCTTTTTATTCTTTGTATTCTTCTTTTTATTCTTATTCTTTTTATTCTTCGTATTCTTCTTATTCTTCTTTTCTTTTTTATTTTTTTATTCTTTTTATTCTTCTTATTCTTATTATTCTTCTTATGCTTCTTATTCTTATTAGTCATCTTATTCTTCTTATTTTATGTATTCTTCTATTCTACTTATTCTTTTTATTCTTATTATTCTTCTATTTCTTCTTATTTCTTATTATTCTTTATATTCAACTTATTCTTCTTATTCTTCTTAATTTTTTTTATTCTTCATATTTTCTTATTCTTTTTATTCTTTCATATTCTTCTTATTCTTCTTATTCTTTTTATCCTTCTTATCCATCTTATTTTTCTTTGTCTTTAAATCTTTTTTATTCTTTTTATTCTTCTTATTCTTTTTATTCTTTTTTTTCTTATTATTCTTTTAATTAATTTATTCTTCTTATTATTCTTACTCGTTTTATTTTTCTTTTTTCTTCTTTTTTTTTTTTATTTTTTATATTCTTTTTATTCTTATTATTCTTCTTTTTCTTCTTAATCTTCTTATTCTTTTTATTTTTCTTATTCTTCTTATTCTACTTATTCTTCTTATTCTTTTTTCTCTTCTTATTCTTCTTATTCTTCATATTCTTCTTATTCTCTTTATTCTACTTATTCTTCTAATTCTATTTATTTTTCTTATTATTCTTATTATTTTTATTTTTCTTATTCTTTTTATTCTTCTTATTCATCTTATTCATCATTATCTTTTTATTCTTTTTATTCTTCTTATTATTCCATTACTTCATATTCTTCTTATTCATCTTTTTTTAAGGTTTGTTTTATTAATTATAAAAGGCTTCTCTTTTGGCGGAGGTATACCATTTTTACAATCTAATGATCTACCCTTTTTTTCTTTTACACCCTTATCAAAATAAAGCAATGAACAAAATGGCTTAACAAACAAGCTCACTTTTCTTTCTTTTTAAAAAATAAATTATCTTTGAGATTGTCTTTAGAATAATTTCATGTTATATATCTTGCTTTGTTCTTCTCCTCTCTCTGCCAGTTAAGCCTGCATGCATTCTTTCTTTTATAGCTACATTGCTTCTTTAGTAAGTGGTTTTCACAGCTTGCCAGCATGCATCCTAATTTAGCAGAATTTGGCAGCAACTCAACTAGATAGTTTATCAGCAAAGCAGCCACATTTCACAACTACAGCTTTAAAAAATTTGACAACATCTTTTCTATTTTTTCAAGTAATAGCCTTGCTTAATTGTCCATGAGCTTTGTTTTAATGTCTATCTTGTATTGCTAGATAATTTGTAAGCTACAACTCCTACATTCCAGCTAGCATATAAAACCAAAACATGATAGCATAACATGACATAATAATATAATAGCTTTCTGCACAACAACACTACACAGTTGGTGCATCAAGCCTTTTACCTCCTGCCCACTAGTATTTGCATCATCAGTTACAGCATATGTAAAACTCATCCAAAAAACAACAAAAATAGAATACAATGTGACTTAGTGATCATTATCCTAAGAGATCTTGGTCGTCTTCTTAAATAAATAAGCAGAAAGCCGAATCCATTCTGCAAGCAGTCAAACTTCTCTACCATGTGTTGCTCTCCCTAATCTTCAATCTCAGCCAATACCTGCAATTTTTAAAATACCTTACACACAAAAAGCATAGCAAAATGCATTCCTATAATTTTCCCATAGGACTAGAGAAATTTATAGATTTTAGAACTTCCTTATCCTCCTAATGTTTTTGAATTCAAATTTAAGGAAATTCTAATCTATCTAGTATCATTATGCCTTTAAATTTATATGGAAAATTCTACCCATAAAACTCTTGTACACCCTTTCTCATGCCTTCCTTGACAAATATATCTACGAGAGCATTTGCCTCCCTAAATGTATACGTTATTTCTTCGTTTAAGTATGCTAAAAGATTTTTAATAGAAACTTTATTCTCATCAAACTACCACATTATTGTTTTAATTGTAGCAAGATTTACCAGTAAACTAGAGTCCACTTGTACTCAGATATTCATAAAAGAATTTTCTTTACAAATTTTTAGGCCCTTGAGCAAGGCAAATATTTTCGCATGCAATGCTGAAGATGCTTTTTCTTTTGTTGTAAATACTTTTAATATATTTTCTTGCTCATTTTTTATCATTCCTCCTCCTCCTGCCATACTTGTATCCCTATTAAATCTTTCGTCAATGTTTAGTGCAATTTTACCCTATGAAGGTTTAATCCAACAGACCGAACTTATCTCCGGTAATTATTCGTATTCATCTAATTCATCATAGTCTTCTTATTCTACTTTTTCTTCTTATTCTTATTATTCTTCTTATTTTTATTAAATTTTTATTCTTCTTATTTTTTATATTCTCCTTAGTTTTCGTATTCATCTTATTTTTATTATTCTTCTTATTTTTTATCCTTCTTACTCTTCTTATTCTTCTCATTATTATCATTTTCTCATTCTTCTGATTCTTCTAATTCTTCTCATTCTTCTCATTCTTCTCATTCTTCTAATTCTTCTCATTCTTCTCATTCTTCTCATTATTATTATTATTATTATTATTATTCTTCTTCTTCTTCATATTATTTATATTTTCTTTTTGTTTTTATTATTCTTATTATTCTTATTATTCTTATTCTTCTTATTTTATTATTCTTCTTATTCTTCATATTTATCTTATTCTTCTTATGATTTTTATTATTTTTTTTTTCTTATTCTAGTTATTTTTTTTTCAACTTATTATTCATATTATTTTTATTCCACTCATGCTTCTTGTTCTTCTTATTCTTCTTATTCATCTTATACTTCTTATTATTTTTATACTTCTTATTATTCTTACTCATGCTTCTTATTATTTTTAAGCTTCTTATTTTTTTTATTCTTTCTATTATTATTATTTGCATATTCTTCTTATTCTTTTTATACTTATTATTATTATTATTATTATTATTCTTCTTCTTCTTATTCTTTTTATTTTTCTTATTCTTATTATTTTTATTATTCTACTTATTCTTAATATTCTACTTATTCTTTTCATTCTTTTTATTCTTTTTATTCTTTTTATTCTTTTTATTCTTTTTATTCTTTTTATTCTTTTTATTCTTTTTATTCTTTTTATTCTTTTTATTCTTTTTATACTTTTTATTCTTTTTATTCTTTTTATTCTTTTTATTCTTTTTATTCTTTTTATTCTTCTTAATCTTTTTATTCTTCTTATTCTTTTTATTCTTCTTATTTTCTTATTATTCTTATTCTTATTAATTTTCTTATTTTTATAATTCTTTTTTTATTCTTGTATTTTTTATTCATCTAATTCTTCTTATTCTCTTTATTATTATTATTCTTCTTATTATTTTCATATTCTTTTTTTTTCTTCATATTCTTCTAATTCTTCTTATTCTTCATTTTATTGTTATTCATCTTATTCTTCTTATTCTTCTTATTCGTCTCATTATTATTATTATTATTATTTTCTTTATATTCTTATTATTCTTCTTATTTTTTTTCTTTTAATTATTTTTCATATTCTTCTTATTATTTATATTGTTCTTAATCTTTATTTTCTTATATTATTAAAATTCTTTTTTTTCTTTTTCTTTTTTTTATTAATTTTCTTATTCTTCTGATTCTTCTTATTCTTCTATATCTTTTTATTCTTCTTATTATTCTTATTCTTCTTATATTTATTATTCTCCTAATTCAACTTATTCTTCTAATTCTTTTTATTCTCCTTTATCATTTTATTCTTCATATTCTTTATATTATTCTTATTCTTATTCTTATTCTTCTTATTATTCTTATTTTTTGATATTATTATTATTCTTTTTATTCTTTTTATTCTTCTTATTCTTCTTATTCATCATATTTTTCTTATTCTTCAAATTATTTTTATTCTTCTTATTCTTTTTATTATTAATATTCATCTTATCCTTCTTATTCTTCTTATTTTTCTTATTCTTATTATTCTTCTTATTCTTCTTATTCTTCTTATTCTTCTTATTCTTCATAATCTTCTTAATCTTAATTTTCTTCAATTTTTAATATTCTTCTTTTTTTTGTGTTTCTTTTATTCTTATTATTTTTCTTTTTCTTATTATTATTTTTATTCTTTGTATTCTTCGTATTCTTTTATTTCTTTTTATTCTACATATTATTCTTATTCTTCTTATTGTTCTTATTCTTCTTATTCAACTTATTTTTTTACTCTTTTATTTCTTCTTATTCATTTTCTTCTTCATATTTTTCTTATTCTTTTTATTCTACTTATTCTTCTTATTTTTCTTATTCCTTTTATTCTTTTTATTCTTCTTATTCTTCTTATTCCTTTTATTCTTTTTATTCTTCTTATTCTTATTATTTTCTCATTCTTCTTATTCTTCTAATTCTTCTAATTCTTCATATTTTTTTTCTTTAACTAATTCTTCTTATTTTTTTATTCTTCATATTCTCTTTATTCTTCTTTTTATATTTTTCTTATCCTTATTATTCTTTTTATTTTACTTAATGTGCATATTCTTCTAATTATTTTTATTGTTCTACTAATTTTTCATACTCATCTTTTCTTATTTTTCTATTTATTCTTCTATTTATTCTTATTCTTCTTATTCTTCATATTCTTCTTATTCTTATTCTTCTTAATATTATGATACTTTTTATTCTACTTATTATTCTTATTATTCTAATTTTTATTATTCTAATTATTCTTCTCATTCTTCTTAATCATCTTTTTCTTCTTATTTTTCTTATTATTCTTGTTTTTATTTTACTTCTTATTCTTGTTATTATTCTAATACTTTTTAATCTAATTAATCTTCATGATCTTCTTATTCTTCTTATTCTTATTATTCATTTTATACTTCAAACTTTTCTAATTTTTAGTATTATTTTTATTCTTCTTATTCTACTTATTCTTTTTTTTTTAAAAAAAAATTTTGTTTATTAATTATAACCCTCTCTTTTGGCGGAGGAATATCATTTATACAAGCTAACATCTACCCTTATCCCTCTTACTCCCATTTTTAAAAAACAAAAATAAATTAACCTACATTTTACATCAAACTCATTTATAGACAGCTTTATAGTAATTATAATACTTGTTATTGCTTCTTCCAATTTTGTCTTATCTATGAGCATTCTTTATCTTGTATCTTTCTAAGCATTCTGAAATTTCTTCCATTCTATATCTTTTGGATCTTCTTAATTAAGAAGCTCAATGACTTCCTCAATGTATCCCAGCTTGAACTCTTTAGCTATCTTGTACAATCAAAACTCATTCTCCCTTGATAAATCTTTAAGTACATTTGTGAAGTATTTTTCGGGGTGTGCAGCCGCAGATTTTTATGTGTCCCTTAATCTACAAATTCTCTGCCCTGCAAAAATCAAGTGCATCATCCGCATAATTTAATTTCCATTAACCTGCCCTTCCCTACACAATCCGAAAGAATAAATGACAAGAAAGCCTTTTTTCTTCCTTGCTTATGATGCTGAGATGCTGTCTTTGCTCTACTTTCCTCCATAGTTTTTGCTCTGTGATCTTCTCTTGTCCATACGTACTTATAACACAACAGACCAACCATGACTTACAGACTTCCAAAAATAAATTACGCAAACTCCTTACATAATTGAAAAATAACAAAAAATCTATCTAGAATTTAAAAGCACTAAAAACAGACTCAAATTCTACAAACTCCCTACAGCATGAACTGATATTGCAACTTTACCCCGGGCTTCTTCTTTCTTTGCTACCTGAAATTCTAAAAAGAACTATGCATACAAAATTAGCAGCTGTCTCTTATAAGGTGCTCAACCTATCCCCTCAAGAACAGGATGTCAAGACTGATTTTCCAGCCAGCTATTATGCTTTTTTAAGCTGCATACATTGTACCCATGTGAGCTTGATGCATCATACCCTGTTCAAGCAAACCTGCAAAACAGATGCACACTATAAAACCTGCACAACAGAATCTCACCCAATGAATCTACACTGCTGCACCCATGTGCAGCCTGTTCTAGCTGTTTTCTACAGCTTTCACATACTGTTGTTCCTCTAAAAAGACCTGAAAGCAAGTAACCACAGTGCACACATACAGAAAGCCCCCCATTCCAGCCTAGCTTTATTAGATTTTGTACACCCCTCAAGACCAGGGCTGCCTCTTTACTTCTTTTTTAAAAAAAAAATTATATAATAACTTATACTTTTTTAGTGATTTTTAATTAATGTTAAGTATCTATTCCTTTTTCCATAAACTAACCTCCTAATCTTTAATTTTTTGTATTCTAATATATGGAAAACCTATTTTATCTAAATCTATTAATCCTTTATACTTATCGGGAATATCTTCTCCTATAAATTCTTGATTGCCTCTTCTCAACCCCTCTGCTGCTAATTTATCTGCTACTACATTTGCCTCCCTTAATATATGTAATATTGTACCATTTAATTCATTTAACAGTTTTTTGATTCTGTTGATTTCCTCCTCAAATCTCCACAGCTTTATTTTACTTAGTACAAGATCAACCAACAAGCTTGAATCTACCTGAACCTGAATATTTATAAGATTATTCTCCTTACAAAGCAGCAAGCCTCTTTGTAAGGCCATAATTTCCGCCTGTAGGGCTGAAGAAGCCTCTCCAGTCATTGTAAATGCTTTAATAACATTTCCTATCTCATTTCTTATTATGCCACCACCTCCTGCGGCTCCCATTTCCTTCTTGAAGCTACCATCTGTATTGAGAGCTAATTCTCCTTGAAGAGGTTTCTTCCAACTAAATATTCTGATTTTTGGCTATGCCTTAATTTTTATAGAGAGACTCCAAGACTTTTGTCTCTCTTCATCTAAGTCTATGTTTCTAATTTTTGTGGGATAACAAGCTGATATAAATGAGCTTTCTTTTTTTATTTCTTCTAAAATATTATTAAAATTCATTGGAATACCTTCAAACCTGCTTTTGTTTCCGGCCTTCCATAGACACCAGACTGTTATATGTGGAATAAAATTCCTTATCCATTTCAAAATCTTGTTTTAGTGTTCATATTCTAGTTTTTTAACCTATCCTTCAAATCTAACGCACCTTTTTTAATTTCTGCCTCTATCTATAATTTTCCCCAAAGTTTCATAACTATTTTCCCTGTAGAGAACAAGTGATTAATGCTTTCTGTCTCCTGAAAGCAGCATTCACATCTAGATGCTAATCTTATACCATTTTTTTGTATATTTTCATCCACTGGGATCACATTTGACAGAAGTTTCCCCATGAAAATGCTTATTTTTTGTGGTAACTCCTTTTTCCATGCTCTCCTAAATATTTCCTGCTCCTGTCTCTTTTCTCTAACCAACCATTTAGCACTCTTTAAATTGAATTTTCCCTGTGGGTTTATCTTCCATTTCCATCCACTTACAACTAAAATTGTATTCTTATCCACAATTTCTTGATGTTCTCTCATTAATTTCCAGATTTTCGAAGTTTTCCTCGGATTTTTAAAAGCGTTATTACCTAAACCATACCTAGCTTTAATATATTCCGTCCAGAGGCTACCATTTTCCTTCAGCTTCCACCAATTCTTACAGGCCCAGGCTTTTGCAATTTCTTCTAATTTATAAAAACCTAGCCCAGCCTCTTCCTTCGGGAAACATAATTCACCTCATTTTTTCCAATGTAATTTATTTCTACCATCTTTTTTACCCCATAAAAAATTTGACATTTCTTTTTCTAATTTTTTAATTATTGATTTAAGAGGCTGCACCGACATTAAGAAATGAGCTAGCGAACCTTGCAAAACATGTGTTATTAAGGTCATTCTTCCTGCCATACTCAATAGATCTTCCTTCCAGCCCATTATTTTGTTTCTAATTTTATTTACTAAAAATTCTAATTCTTTTTCCTTAATTTTCCCTCCTTGAATGGGACAACCCAAGTATATCAATGTGCCTTTATTCTGTGTAAACTCCGTTATATTTTTAACCTTTTGAGCAGTGTATTCTGAAACTTTACCGGCCAACATAAATTGGCATTTATTATTATTTAATCACTGCCCTGTTTCTTCTTCCAATATTTGTAGTAGTCTCATCAAATTTTTCATCGAGCGACTACTGGCATTTGTAAAAATAATGACATCATCCGCATATGCTAAGCAGGTCACATTTGGTATATTTCTAGACTGTTTATATTTGAGAATATTACCTTTTTCCATTTCATCTTTTAAATTTACAATAAGTAATTCTAAATAGATGTTAAACAATGAGGGGGAAAAAGGGTCCTCTTGCCTAAGCCCTCTAACTGGTTTGAATTCCTCTCCGACATGTCCATTAATCAGAATTTTGACCCAAGTGCTAGAAACACATTTGTACATTAGATCGATCCAAAATTCTGAGAAGCCCATTTTTCTCATGAGATAACATAAAATATCTCATTCAACTCTATCAAAAGCTTTAGAAAGATCTATTTTTGAATTACATTATGGCCTCTTATTATCACCCCAATTTCTTTTATCATTTCCGATGCCAAATTTATATTTTCCATTATTAATCTATTTTTAACAAAACCGGTCTGTTCAATCGAGATAATAGAGGGGAGGTTCTTACTGAGCCTGTTTTGAAGTAATTTAGTTAAGATTTTATAAATAAAGTTACATAAACTTATTGGCCTAAAATCTTTTGCTCTTTGTGGGCTTTCCTTTTTGGGAATCAGGATAATGAATGATTTAGCCTATGCTTTGTTGACATCTGCACCAGCAAATATCCATTCAATAGCTGTAATTAGATCTTTTTTAATAATCAGCCAGGCTCGCTGAAATAAATAATTGTTCCACCCATCATGGCCTACCGCACTGTCCTTATCAGTGCTAAATACCGCCTCTTTTACCTCTTCCTCTCTTGGGAGTTCCCCTAAGACTTTATTATCCTCATCTTTGACATTTCTTTCTATTTTTTGCATTAGTGTAACTCCTCTAATGATATTTGGCCAACATAAGTGGTATTTAAAATAACCTTCTAGTTCTTTTTTAATATCTTCCTCCTTTTCTACCCAGTCCCCATTAGATACTTTTAATCCCTTTATTTTTTGTTTTGCATTTCTAACCTTGGCCATAGTATTGAAGAACTTAGTGTTTTTGTCTGCTTCTTTTAACCATTTGATTTTTGCTCTTTGTTTCCAAAAGATTTCTTCCATGTGCAGTTTGAGCCTAAGCTCTGCCTTCGCTTTGCTAACTTTGATCCTCTCATCTTCATTTGGCCTCTCCTCAAATTCCAATTCCAATGTGGCCACTTTCTGCTCTGCTTCTTGAATTTTTTGATAAATATTTCCAAAAACTTCTTTATTCCATTTTATTAATTCTATTCGTTAGTTTTGTAACATTGAGGCCAGTATTTGGGCTGGATTACCTTCAACCCGCCATTCCCAAGTCTCTTTTAAAATAATGTAAAAATCCTTATGCATACCCCACATGTTTTGAAATTTTAAACTATTGTGTTTTTATGAACTCTTTTGAAGAGTCAGTAACAACGGACTATGATCTGAGAAAGTTCTATTAAGGTGTTTAACCTTTATTCCACCAAATTCCTCTATCCATTTTGAATTAATTAAGACCCAGTCCAACCTAAACCAGATAACTCCACTTTTTTTCTAGTTATTACACCAAGTAAACTCGGACCCCAAAAAATCTACCTCTATTAATTTAGCATCGGCTATAGCCTCATTGAACTGAGTTATTGCCATCGGATCTGGTGGTCTACCACCATTTTTTTCTTTCAAATTCCCTGATAACATTGAAGTCCCTACCAATGACCCACGGAACATTCAATGTCGCTAATTTATTCATTTCCTGCCATAATGATTTTATTCTTCTTATTCTTCTAAATCTTTTTTATCCTTCTAATTCTTCTTATTCTTCTTATTATTTTTTTTCTTATTCTTCTTATCCTTTTTTATTCTTCTAATTCTACTTATTCTTCTATTATTCTTGCTCTTTTTATTCTTTTTATACTTTTTTTCGACTAATTTCTCATATTCTTCTTATTCTTTTTATCCGTCCAATTACTTTTCTTCTTCTTATTCTTCTAATTTTGCTTATTTTTCATATTTTTATTATTTTTCTTATTCTTATTATTATTCTTATTATTCTTATTATTCTTATTCTTCTTATTCTTCTTATTATTCTTATTCTTTTTATTGTTCATATTTTTCCTATTTTACTAATTATTCTTATTCTTCTTATTCTTCTTTCTTTTTATCTTCATATTCTTCATATTTTTTTTATTCTTTTTAGTCTTATTATTCTTATTATTCTTATTATTCTTCTTTTTCTTCTAATTATTCTTTTTCTTCTAATTCTTCTAATTCTTCTTATTCTTCTAATTCTTCTTATTCATTTTATTTTTTTAATCCTTCTAATCCTTCTTATTCTTCTTATTCTGTTTATTCTTCTTCTTTTAATGTTTTTCATATTCTTTTTTTTTATTCATATTCTTCTTAATCTTAATTTTCTTCATATTTTTAATATTCTTCTTTTATTTTATTCTTTTTATATTTCTTTTTTATTATTATTATTCTTATTATTCTTATTCTTTCTTATTCTTTTTATCCTTCTATTTCTACTTATTATTCTTATTCTTCTTATTGTTCTTATTCTCTTTATTTAACTAATTGTTCTTATTCTTCTTATTCTTTTTATCTTCATATTCTTCATATTATTTTTATTCTTTTTAGTCTTATTATTCTTATTATTCTTTTAATTCTTCTTATCCATTTTATTCTTCTAATCCTTCTAATTCTTCTTATTCTTCTTATTCTTCCAATTCTTCTTATTCTTCTTATTCTTCTTATTCTTTTTATTCTTCTTATTCTTTTTATTCTTCATATTATTCTTATTCTTCTTATTGCTCTTATTCTCTTTATTTAACTAATTGTTCTAATTCTTTATATTCTTCTTATTCTTTTTATCTTCATATTCTTAATATTATTTTTATTCTTTTTAGTCTTATTCTTCTTCTTATTCTTCTAATTCTTCTTATTCATTTTATTCTCCTAATCCTTCTAATTCTTTTTATTCTTCTTATTCTTCTTATTCTTCTTATTCTTCTTATTCTTCTTATTCTTCTCATTCTTCTCATTTTTCATTCTTCTTATTCTTCTTATTCTTCTCATTCTTCTCATTTTTTTCATTCTTCTTATTCTTCTTATTTTTCTTAATCTTCTTATTCTTTTTATTCTTCTTATTTTTTTTATTCTTCTTATTATTTTTATTATTCTTATTCTCCTTATTCTCATTATTCTTTTAATACTTTTTAGTCTTGTTATTTCTCATATTCTTTTATTTCTTCTTATTCTTTGTATTCTTCTTATTCTTTTTATCTTTCTTATTCTTATTTATTCTTAATATTTTTCATATTCTTCTTATTCTTATTATTCTTTTTTCTTTTTATTCTTCTTAATCTTCTTATTAATCTTATTCTTATTATTCTACTTATTCTTCTTTTTCTTCTTATCTTTATTCTTCTTATTTTTATTATTCTTCTTATTCTTCTTATTCTTCTTATTTTTCTTATTCTTCTTATTCTTCATATTGTTTTTATTTTTCTTATTCTTATAATTCTTATTATACTTTTATTCTACTTATTTTTTATTCTTCTTATTCCATTTGTTTTTCTTATTTTTCTTATTCTTCTTATTCTTCTCACTGCAAGAAAATCTTTATTTAGCTTAGATATTTAGCTAGGTGAAATTTCCAAGCTAATTGGTGAGGAATTAGCTAGCGAATAGCAAGAGATATTTGATTTTACATTGAATTAATAATTTGTTACAGATTAGTGATTTAAATTTTTAATTGAAAATTTTCCTTCACTATTATTGTTATAGATTTTTGTCCAAAGAAAAGCATGAATTTTAGCAACGGATATACTAATGAACTTTCCCTAGCAAATTACGATGAAATAAAATTCGTCACAAAATAAATATCTAAATTTTTTTTACAATTTTATATTTAATTGCAAGCAATTACTCCTTAAATTTTAATTTTCACAAAATATATACATTTAGCTATGGATTATTCCCTAGCTATTTCAGTTGGAGATAATTTCCATCTCTAACCTTTAATGATTAATTTTTTTTAATATATTATTTGTTTTAATATTTTATTTAATTTTGCTTATTAAAGGTATGCCATATTTTGTAACTGAGCAATCCTTGTAAGACATATCTCCTCATATTATTATACTAAAAGCTTATTATAAATACATAATTTCAAAAATATATAAATACAAAAAATGATATTAATAAAGATAAAATTACTATTTTAATGATTATAAAATTTATTAAAAATTATACAAAAAATTTTTCTAAAATTTTTAATTAAGAAATTTAAAATTTTGTATTAAAAAATCATTAAATAATTAATTCTATAATTATAATAATTTTTTACTATATTTTAAAAAATTAATGAACATACATTAAAATTTCTACTAATAAAAATTTTAAATAATTTATTGTGTGATTAAATATAATATATTTACCAAAATATCTAAATTAACAAAAATACTAGTAAATATTAATATCATTTTAAGTAAAAAAATAGTTTTATAATTTAAGGGTACTTTTAAAAAAATATATACAAAAAAATTTGAAAATTTTGTATAATTAAAAAAATTTCAAAATTTTATTAATTTTTTTAAAAAAAATTGATATTTAAATATAAATACATAGATGTTTGCCCCTATTAAAATTTATCAGAATTAAACAATTGAACAAGATTTATATTATTAACTTTTAATATTCCGTCTTTATTAAAATAATAAATATAACTTTTTCTTTATAATCATCTCACTTTAAGTAATTTTTAGAATTTTATAAATTTTAAATTTTACCAAAAAATATGAAATTTTATGCCTTTGAAATTATTTCTTATTATCTTCATAAAAATTATTATGAATTCTTAAAAATTTATAACTATAAAATATATATATTTATATATTTTTTAACATAAAGAGTATTTTAATTCTTTGGAAAGTGCCTTGAAGGCCAATAATCTTTTCATGTGTACCTTGCTATATAAAGTTTACAAATTTTGTAGCCATTTGATTTTTTTTTTTCTATTTGGAAGCCAAAGATCTATTTTTTGAAATTGTTTATATATTTATTGTTTAATTAATTTGATAATTAAAAAGTATACGGTATTTGTTTTTCATGTGTTCCTTGCTACACGCACATTAAATTGTTGAAAATAATTTATTAAGTAAAAAAAATGAGTCTTTATGTTATATATATATTTATTGTTTATTAAATATTTTGATAATTAAAAATTAAAACATTTACGGAATTTTAAAACTTAATAAACTGTATCGATTTGAGGAGTGTTCTCCTTCATAAAACTTAATAGTTAGAGACAACTCTAAGTCTCTAACTTTCACCATCGGTCTCTCTTACTCTAGACTCGGATAAATCAAAATGAAACCTAATAGTGGGGTAAGTGATTTTCTTCAGCCATAGCCATGAGTTTCTTATCAATTTGAGGCACTCTTTCTGCCCTAACTCTTCATCTTTATCTTAATACAGGAGTGTTTGATTTGAGGCATGCTTTCTACCCTAAGTCAACAAAATGAAACCTAAAATGTGGTAGTCACATTGTCAAAAAATGGAATGTATTATGACATGATGTTCTTTAATGTTTTTAATGAGGACATAATGAATTTTTGGAAAGGGTTAAGTTTCCGAAAACTCTTAAAAATCCGAAGGTTTTACTATTTTCTTCCTCTTTAATTTTTTTTATGTTCATGTGGTGTTCGTGTAGTCTTCACGTATGGTTGTGTGGAGTTCCAGTAAAGGATAATTTGTGATTGGTGTTGGGATCATGTGGTGGTTCATATAATGGATGAGAGGTGTAATGAGCTTGTAGCTCAAAATACAATGGAACCACAAACTAAAATTCCTAGGTATTTTTATTATAATTTATTTGCTTAAATTAGGACTTGTAATTTAGTTGTAATCAAGCTGTTTAATTGGGTATAGTTTAGTTTGTTTGTATATACATTTTGTAAGGGGAAAGGATATGATGCATCTATATCCTTCAAAGTTTGGGGTAGAATATAAATTAATTATTTGTATATGTATTTTGCCAAAATTTGGCCAAAATATATTAGGATATTTAGAAATATATCATGCTAGTTTAAACAAAATATTTGTTTGAATATATATTTTCAGAGTAAAATATAATTTTATGTGACGAGCAATTTGATTTTTTAATTAAAATTTGATAGTTTAAGTGTAATACTTTTGGTTTTGAAAATAATGAATACATTCTAAAAAAATTTGGTTAAATTAAAAGTCATGTTTTTAAAATTAAATTTTAAATATATTTTTCATTTAAATAGGAGAATTTATTTTTGTGAAAATTGAAAATAATTATATTCCACTACACTTGGATGGTTCAAAATGTAACTTAAAAGATTTTATCATAATACACAATTAATTAACCTATTTGTTGGACTAAGAAATAATCAAAATTATTCTTAAGTTTTGGATTCTATCTCGATCATCCCCAATAAGACAACCCACCCTTCATGAAAAGTATGAGATGATGTTGCCTAAACTAAAAGTGTTGTGTTGTCCCATTTCCAAGGATTAGTAAGAATAATCACAGCCCTTTTCGTAAAAGTCTTCTATAAATTAGCAACCAAGAAGCTCTATGAATTATTCTATTTAATATTCAATCTCAATGATGCTTGTAAGAAATGCCATTATTAAGAGCAAGATGTTGACATCTCAAAAAGAATCATTGTTGAACTTTCAATGTTGACAATTAAACAAGTGCCAAAAAATATATTACTTATGTAAATAATAGTATTGAATATTTACCACCTAATTAGCATGGCATATTTTGTATTTCTTGTTACATATAATGACTCTAAAATGTTTTTTTATAAAGTATAAAATAAGCACAAAGCTTTCTAAAATTTCATTAAATATTAATATTAATTTCTTACAATGGGAATTAAATTTATATCCTCATAATATCATGATAAAGAACTAATATCTATATTAATAATACTTACATTCATTAATATAACAAATACCAATAATAAATATATTGTCTAGCTTGAACACAAAATAAGTTAGATATTTAACATTATCATCAAAACTAATGTTATAATAAAGAAGAATAAGAAGCCAAAGTATTCATTGTGATCGCAAATCAAATCTTCAAATTGAAACCTTTAATGGAAGACAATGAAAAAACGACAACATAGAAAAGAAAACTTATGTTTAGTCAATACATGAATTATAAAAATTAACTTTAAATCTAGAAGTACTACATAGGCAATATAGTCTCTATACATATGTAATAAAATTAGTTCACTCAAGACTTTATTAATCATGAGAATCAAATACTATAGATGTAAATTTATACCTTCAAGCATGGGTAATAATTATTTTCTTTACCAATATTACTCATTCAAATCGTACTTTATCAAGCTCAACTTCATTATATGATTTTTCTCTTTCAGTTAATAATTAATTATAAATACATGATGTTTAGTCGAGTTGAGAAACAAATTTTATAGTATGCAAAGTCATAAAATTTATTATTATGTGCAAGTATTTGTGGGCATAATACTTTGATCATCAATGATGTCTTCCATCTATCTCATCACATTATAGTCATTCTTGATGCTCCACATTACTTGATTGTCTAGGGCACTATAGGCACACAAATGAATTATAAAATTATAAAATAAAATTAAATGAAACCTTTTTGGTTTAGTAATGATTTAACATGCATTTTATCACTTTTTTTTGCATAAATAACTAAAAATGACAGCAAATATTTTCTTGAAACTGCACAACAAATGTAGAATTTTACTTTTGAAATACCATTAGTGAAGATCAAATATTAGATTTCACTAAAAACCTTAACAAAAATTTAGAAATAATGAACATTTCCAGCAAGAGTGAACTCATATCTAGTACAACTAAAATTCATTGAAAATTACAATATTAAATGCAACATCAAATGTCTTATATGGTGTCAGTTAGCAGCCTTGACGTGATAGATAGCATTCTGAGATTCATGTGTGAAATCACATAGGAGAGGCTAGCAAAAATGCACCAACTATTTATGAGGATGATTTTGTATCAGAATTATTTCTCAAATATTTTTGATTTTTATCTATGTGTAGCTAAATGGGAGGAAAATTTTTTGGTCGTATCATTTTTCTTTATTTTTGTTTTGTTCATTGCTTGGCCAACTAACCTAACCATGATTCTTTGCAGGACATCTGATGTGCGAACATGGCGTTGATTTTGGAATATATATAAATATACGTTTAACTTTATATTTATAACTATTTTTTTAACTATATAATAATTTATAATTATATGTATAAATCTAGTGACAATTTTGATTGGGTCTTATTGTATTTTTTATAAGTAAGTTTGAAATATTTATGTGCTAACCTATGGGGGATTCTTGTGAGTTAGTATTCTATTCACTATAGAAGTAGTTGTAAATGGCCATTCAAAGTAACTTCCTACTTCTGTGGACAATTATAGAAATATAGTATTTCTTCTCTCTCTCTCTCTCTCTAAACATCATTGTTGGTCATCTTTTAGATATTTGTTGAAGTTGTTTGAAAATCAGTTCAAATTCATTGTTGTTCATATCTATAATTCATATTTTTATATGCCTGTGTGTGTGTGTGTGTGTGTGTGTGTGTGTGAATGTTTGTGTGTAATAGAAAATTTGGACAGAGTTTTAGCCTGTTATAAGTATATAATAGGCTTGGTTGGTTCTCCAAGTGTTGGGAAGAGCACGTTAGCTTCTAAAGTTGTGAGACGCACGAATAAATTATGGCCCCACATAGACGCAACCTCATTTTCTGATTAGAAGCCATCAGACATTGCCATGGTACTTCTTATGGATGGGTTTCATCATTGCTAATCACTACTAGATCAAATGGAGGTTAAGCTTCTATTATCTTCGTGCATTCTAAAACAATTTATTTTTGCCTTCTCTCTCTGTCTCTCTACCTCTCTAAACTAATTTTTAAATTCTCTTGCCCTAGAATCCAGGGGACTCTTATGCAAGGTGAGGAAGTAATGAACATGTTCTCTCTCTTCTAGCAAATTGGATAATTAATTTATTAAAAAAGCTTCTTTTTTGGTAAAATAAGAAAAGAAAATATACTTGTAGATATCATATTATTGTTTTTTTTGATGATCATGAGCATCAACAGGACAGATTGGGCATCTTGGCTACTTTAATGGCCCAGCCCAACTAGTAATAGTAGTAGAGAAGGTCTGTGCTTACTCTATAATTGGGCACCATGACTAAGATTCTATTTTTTTCAGCTCCATAGACATTTTCTCCCAACTTACTCTATAAATATCTGAAGAAAATTAAGTTGTGAAGTACGTTGGCATGAATCTTGCTTCATGGCTTCCCAAAATTCATGATCCATAATCTTCTCTAATGAGCTAATGAATCTCTAGGAAATAGTTTCTATTTCATCCTTTTATCATTATATTGGAGATCAAATTGATATAATCTTTTCGTGGACCATCAGTAAGTTCCCATAATTTTTCTTTTTGAAGTTTCCAATGTTTTAAATAACCACTCCTATTTGCATGCACATCATGGTTATAGTTGAAGGGAATTACCTATTGATACAAGATGATGCAGTATGAAGTGAGGCTTAATTAATATATAATGATAAATGTTAAGGTTTTTCTAGCCTATTTTTTTACTTGGTTCTAGAGATCCAAACTACTAGAAGGTGGTGTGATAGAATGAGGGTAAGTTCATTGATATTATTTTGTTCTTCTTTTTCTTCTATTTTTTAATATTTTTTAATTCTTAATATTGTTAATATTATTCTTATTATTCTTATTCTTCTTATTCTTGTTATTCTTCTTATTCTAATTATTCTTATTATTCTTATTATTTTTCTTATTCTTCTTATTCTTCTTATTGTTCATATTCTTCTTATTCTACTTATCATTCATATTCAATTTATTCTTCTTATTCTTCTTATTCTTCTTATTCATCTTATTCTTCTTAATCTTTTTATTCTTCTTATTTTTTTATTCTTTTAATTTTTTTTATTCTTTTTATTCTTTTTATTCTTTTTATTCTTTTTATTCTTTTTATTCTTTTTATTATTCTTATTCTTTTTATTCTACTTATTCTTCTTAATCTTCAAAATATTTTTATTCGTCGTATTCTTCTTATTATTTTATTAGTTTTTATTATTTTATTCTTCTTTTTCTTCTTATTTTCTTATTACTCATATTCTTATTCATCTTATTCTTCTTATTCTTCTAATTCTTTTTATTCTTCATATTATTATTATTCATCATATTCTTTTTATTCTTCTAATTCTTCTTAATCAACTTATTCTTATTATTACATTTTCATTTTAATCTTCTTATTTTTCATATTCTTCTTATTCCTCTTATTCTATTTATTGTTTTTTTATTCGTAGTCTTCTTATTATTTTTATTCTTCTTTTTCTTCTTGTTCTTCTTATTCTTCTTATTCTTCTTATTATTCATAATTTTTGTATTCTTCTATTTCTTTTTATTCTTTTTATTCAATTTATTCTTCTCATTCTTATTTTTCTTCTTATTCTACTTTTTGTTGTTATTCTTATTATTCTTCATATTCTTATTATTCTTATTTTTTTCAGATTCTTTCTTTTTTTTCTGTTTTTTCTTATTCTTGTTATTCTTGTTATTCTTATTATTCTTTTTATTCTTCTAATTCTTTTATTTCTTATTTTTTATTCTTCTTATTGATCTTATTTTTTTTCTTCTTATATTTCTTATTCTTCTTAGTCTTCTTATTATTCATATTCTTTTTATTCCTCATATTTTTTTTAGTCTTCTTATTCTTCTTTTTATTTTTATTCTTATTATTCATTTTATTCTTCTTATTCTTATTATTTTTAATATTCTTCTTATTATTTTTATTCATCTCATTTTTTTATTCTTTATATTCTTTTTATTCTTCTTATTTTTCTAATACTTGTTATTCTTATTATTCAATTTATCTTTCTTATTCATCTTATTCATCTTATTCTTCATATTCTTCATATTCTTTTAATTCTTCTGATTCTTATTATTATTATTATTATTCTTATTATTTTTATTCTTCTTATTCTTATTATTATTCTTATTATTTTTATTATTCTTATTCTTTTTATTATATTTATTCTTTTAATTTTATTATTGTTTAATTCTTCTTATTCTTCTTATTATTCTGATTCTTCTTATTCATTTTATTCACGTTATTCATCTTATTCTTGTTATTCTTCTAATTATTTTTATTTTTCTAATTCTTTATATTCTTAATATTTTTCATATTATTCATATTTTTTTATTCTTCTTATTATTCTTAATCTTTTTTATCTTCTTATTATTCATATTGATTTTATATATCTAATTCTTATTATTTTAAAAATTCTTTTTTTATCATATTCTTTTTATTCTATTTACTAATTTTATTCTTTGTATTTTTTTTATTCTTCTTATTTTTATTCTTATTCTAATTCTATATTTTTTTTTCTTATTCTATTTATTCTTCTTATTTTATTTATTCTTCTTTTTCATCAAATTCTTCTTATTCTTTAAAATTCTTCTTATTCTTCTTAATTTTCATATTTTTTTTATTCTTCTTATTAATTATATTTATTATTATTATTCTTCTTTTTCTTCTTTTTCTTCTTTTTCTTCTTTTTCTTCTTTTCTTCTTTTTCTTCTTTCTCTTCTTTTTCTTCTTTTTCTTCTTTTTCTTGTTATTCTTCTTATTCTTCTTATTATTCTTATTCATCTAATTCTTCTTTTTTCTTTTTATTATTCTTATTCTTTTAATTTTATTATTGTTTTATTCTTCTTATTCTTCTCATTACTCTGATTCTTCTTATTCATTTTATTCACTTTATTCTTCTTATTCTTGTTGTTCTTCTAATTCTTTTTATTGTTCTAATTCTTTATATTTGTAATATTTTTCATATTATTCATATTATTTTTATTCTTCTTATTATTCTTAATCTTTTATATCATCTTATTATTCATTTTGATTTTATATATCTAATTCTTATTATTTCAAATATTCTTTTTTTTATCATATTCTTTTTATTCTATTTATTAATTTTATTCTTTGTATTTTTTTATTCTTCTTATTTTTATTCTTATTCTTATTCTATATTTTTTTCTTATTCTATTTATTCTTATTATTCTGTTTATTCTTCTTTTCATCAAATTCATCTTATTCTTTAATATTATTCTTATTCTTCTTATCTTTAATATTCTTCTTAATTTTCTTATTTTTAAAATCTTCTTATTCTTCTTATTAATTATATTTTTTCTTATTATTCTTATTATTCTTAATATTCTTATTATTCTTATTTTTTTTTCTTATTCTTCTTATTCTTCTTATTTTTCTTCTTCTTTTTATTCTTCTTTTTATTCTTCTTATTATTCTTATTTTTCATATTATTCTTTTTTTTTCTTATTCTTCTTTTTCTTCATATTATTTTTTTCATATTCTTAATATTCTTGTTCTTCTTATTAATCTTATTCTTCATATTCTTCTAATACTTCTAATTATTCTTATTCTTCATATTCATCTTATTATTCTCACCCTTCTTATTCTTAATATTATTCACATTCTTTAAATTCTTCTAATACTTCTTATTCTTCTTATTATTTTTATTCTTCTTATTTTTCTTATTAATTCTTATTCTTCTTATTCTTCTTATTCTTTTTATTCTGCTTATTCTTCTTATTCTTCTTATTGTTTTTGTTTTTTATATTCTTCTTTTTTTTTATTTTTTTCTTAATCTTCTTTTTCTTCTTAATATTTTTTTTCTTGATTTTTTTTAATTTTCTTATTATTCTTATTATTCTTCTTAGTGTTCTTGTTCTTCTTATTAATCTTATTCATCTTTTATTTCTAATACTTCTAATTATTATTATTTTTCATATTCATCTTATTATTCTTATTCTTTTTTTTTTCTTCGTATTATTCACCTTCTTCAAATTCTTCTTATTTTTTATTCCTCTTATACTTCATATTCTTCTTATTCTTCTTATTATTCTTATTATTCTTATTCTTCTTATTATTTTTATTCTTCTTATTCTTCTTATTATTTTTATTCTTATTATTCTTCTTATTCTTCTTTTTCTTCTTATTATTCTTATTCTTCTTATTCATCTTATTCTTCTTATTATTCTTACTTTTCATATCATTCTTTTTTTATTTTCTTAATTTTCTTCATTTTATTTTTTTTTCATTTTTTTCATTTTCTTCTTATTCTTGTTATTCTTATTATTATTCTTATTCTTCTTGTTCTTCTTATTATTCTTATTATTCTTATTCTTCTTATTCTTCTTATTCTTCTTATTCTTCTTATTCTTCTTATTCTTCTTATTCTTCTTATTCTTCTTATTCTTCTTATTCTTCTTATTCTTTTTATTCTTCTTATTCTTTCTATTCTTATTATTCTTATATTCATCTTATTCTTATTATTATTATTCTTCTTCTTATTTTATTATTCTTATTACTCTTATTCTTTTTATTTTTCTAATTCTTCTTATTCTTTTTATTCTTCTTTTTCATTGTATTCTTCAGTTTCTTCTTATTCTTCTTATACTTTTTATACTTTTTATTTTTCTTATTTTTTTATTTTTCTTATTCTCCTTATTATTCTTATTATTCTTATTCTTTTTATTCATATTATTCTTTATATATTTTTTATTCTTCTTATTCTTTTTATTCTCTTTATTCTTCTTATTCTTCTTATTGATCTAATTCTCCTTTTTATCCGTATTCTTCTTAGTCTTCTTATTTTTTTTATACTTCTTTTTCTTCTTATTCTTGTTTTTGTTCTTATTTTTCTTATTCTTCATATTCTTATTTTTTTAATTTTTTTAATGTTCTTCTTATTCATCTTATTCTTTTTTTTCCTTTTCATCTTATTACTATTATTCTTCTTATTCTTAATTAATCTTTTTATTTTTCTTATTCTTATAATTCTTCTTATTTTCTTATTCTTCTTATTGTTCTTTTTTTCTTTATTATCCTTATTCTTCTTAGTCTTCAAATTCTTTTTAATCTTCATATTCTACTTAGTCTTCTTATTCTTTTAATTATTCTTATTCTTCTTATTCTTATTATTATTCTTCTTCTTTTTAATCTTCTTATTCATCATATTCTTCTAATTCTTCTAATTCTTCTTATTCTGCTTGCTGTTCTTATTATTTTATATATTCTTATTCATCATACTACTCCTAATCTTCTTATTCATCTTATTCTGATTTTTCTTTTTATTATTATAATTCTTATTATTCTTCTTATTATTGATATTATTCATAGTCTTCATATTTTTCTAATTTTTCTAATTCTTCCTTTTCATCTTATTCTTCTTATTCGTTTTATTCTTCTTTTTATGAAAGTTAGTTTTATTAAAAAAAAGCCCTCTCTTTTGGCGGAGTAATATCATTTTTACAATCTAGGTTTAACCATGTCCCATTTTAAACCATTGAATAAAATAAAAAGAAATAATACACATTATGCTTGGAGTGAATCTTTTTAAATTAACTCTAAATGCACCTCTACACTTTGATTATGTGCTTAGACTGCTTTACTTGAAGTGTCTCTTTGCCTATTTTTCTTTTTTCTCTCTGCCCCTTATGCTTTTTTGCTAGCTCCTTTCCTATATGCAGCCACCTTTCTGCTGACAACCTGCCTTTATTTAAAAATTTTGGTAGCCTCTTTGCTATTTTTTCTATATTCATCATATCCTCCTCTGCCTTATGTTGTTTATGCATTTGACCCTACACATCAAGCACACAAAGCTATGGATATATATATTCTTTCTGACCAACAGCATATCCTTCTTCTCTGCCCATTATTCTTTCTGACCAACAGCAGGCTATTTTAATTAACAACCTCTCTATCGTATTTTGTATCCACCATAGTCCCTGCACTTCAAACAGCCATTACATAATATATATTGACTCTAAAGCTACCCTTTCCCCTTTTGCACCATTGAAGATGAAATAAATGAAGCATGCACATTATGCTTTAAGTGGATCATCTTGTTGTAGCTTTAATTATAATCTTGTATTTAGTAAAATTTTGACATCCTCTTTGTTGTTCTATTCCTTTTCACCTATCCTTCTTTGCCTCATGTATGCATTTGACTGTATCCCCTGCCCCACAATCCCACAAAGCCAAAAACATAGAAAATAGGTATCTATATTTAAATTGCTTCCTGACTAATAGCTCCAAGTACTACTACTATATTTTGGCAGCCTCATTCTTTACCTTGTGTTGTAATGAATAGTGCAGCCCCTGCACTTTAAGCATACCAAACCAGCTGAATATATATTGCCTCTTGACAAACATCACAATTCCATACACTATTTAATATAGTAGGCCAGCTGCACAATAAGAACATCACATAGTTTTAACTTATTTAAAACTCGAATATCTACTTTGACAGGGACATTAAGTCACTACCCAGTTTTTCTTTCCTTCCATAAACCATTTTCCATATACTTTCATCTTAACCTATACATGTAATCCTTAAAACCAAAATAGAGCAATGTATATTTTTATAATTTCTCCAAAGGACCAGGGAGATCAAGGATTTCTTTTCCAGCCACTGCTTTTGGATTCTAATATACAGATATTCTAATTTATCTAATATGATTATGCCTTTATATTTCTATGGTATATTAGCCCCCTCAAACTCTTGCATCCCCTTCTTCAAGCCTTCTTTTCCTAAGTTGTCTCCTAAAGTGATAACTTCCCTATATATATGCATAACTTCCCCTTTTATGTTGGTTAAAAGACTCTTGATTGACTCTATTTATTCATCATACTTCCACATTTCTATCTTATTTTTGACTAGGTTCACCAGTATAGTAGAATCCACATGTACTCGTATGTTTATATAAGAGTTTCTTTGCATATTTTAAGGCCTTTGTGTTAGGCAAAAATTTCTGAATGCAAGGCTGAAGATGCTATTTCTTTCATTATAAAAGCTTTTAGAACTATACCCTGTTCATTTCTTATCATACCTCCTCCCCATGCCTCTCCCATATCCCTGTTAAAACTACCATCTATGTTTAAAGCAAACCTCTCCCGTGGATGTTTTTTTCCAACCTACTGTTCTTACCTCTGGAATTTTTTCCTTAGTCGCATGTAATCTCCATATCCTTCTTTTATCATCTTCCATTTCAATGTTTCTAAGTTTTAATAGGAATCCTACTGATATCCATGAACATTCTTTTTAAATTTCTTTTATTATATGTTTAGAGTTCATTTTAATATTTTCGATCCTACTTATATTCCTAGCTTTCCATTGCCAATTACATACTTTATACTTTGTTTGACTTATCCTCCATCTCATTAATCTTTCCTTGATATCTTCTAACTTATTGATTACCTATGCATCTCTCCCTAGATAATCCTAGACTTCCACCACTATTTTCTCTGTTGAAAATAAATGATTTGTGTTTTCTATGCTAGTATAATAGCATTCGCATCTGGAAGCTAATTTAACCTCTTTCATTTGAATGTTCTAGTCTACAAGAATGGCATTCGATAAAATCTTCCAAATAAATACATTAATTTTTTGTAGTATTTAGAGTTCATCTCCATTCATTATTGATCAGGCGTGCATTACTTTCAACTAAATCTTTTTGTTTAAGCATCATGTTCCAACTTCTAGATGCTTTTTTAGCATTCTTACATGTTTTATTTCCTGACCCATATCTAGCTTTCATATATCTCGCCCACAGAATATCATTCAGCTTGAGCCTCCACCATTTCTTACATGCCCAGGCTTTGGCCATATCATTTAATTTGTTAAAACCTAGACCCACTTCCTCCTTTAAACAACATATATCTTTTCATTATTTCAAAGGTAACTTTTTTTTCCAGATCTTTTACCCCATAAGAAATATGCCATGTTCATTTCTAAGCTATTCAAGACCTTCTTCGATGGATGTAAGGACATTAAGATATGTGCAATAGTTCCTTGTAGAATATGTTTCTTTAAGGTGATTTGCCGGCCCATACTTAACATGTTCTCCTTCCATCCCATTATTTTACCTCTTAATTTATTCATTAGGAAGCTTGGATATTTTTATTTTAGTCTGGCCTCGTATATAGGACATCACAAATACATTAATGCCCCTATACTCTACTCAAAGCATATAATTCTTTTTAACTCTTTGGATTGTCCTTTTAGGTGCTTTTCACGAAAACATAAAGTGACACTTATTTTTTTACTTATTCTTCTTATTCTTTTTTTTCTTATTATTCTTATTATTCTTCTTTTTCTTCTTTTTCTTTTTTCTTATTTTTCTTAATTTCTTTTTATTCTTCATATTATTCTTATTATTCTTATTATTCTTATTCTTCTTAATTTTATAATTTTTCTTAATCTTCTTGTTTTTCTTATATTTCTTATTCTTCATATTTTTCATATTCTTCATATTCTTCATTTTTTCATATATATTTTTTTCATATTCTTCTTATTATTTTTATTCTTCTTATTCTTATTTTTGTTCTTATTCTTCATATTCTTCTTATTATTCTTATTCTTCTTATTTTTATTATTCTATTTATTCTTATTATTCTTTTTATTCTTCGTATTCTTCTTATTGTACTTATTCTTCTTATTCTTCTTATTCTTCTTATTCTTCTTATTCTTCTTTTTTTCTTATTCTTTTTATTCTTCTTATTCTTCTTATTCTTCTTATTCTTATTATTCTTATTATTCTTCTTATTCTTTATTTTCATCTTATTCTTTTATTTCTTTTTATTCTTTTTATCCTTTTTATTCTTTTTATTATTCGTATTATTTTATTCTTCTTATTGTTTTATTCTTCTTATTCTACTTATTACTCATATACTTTTTATTCATCTTATTCTTCTTATTCTTCTTATTCTAATTATTTTTTTTTGTTTATTAAATGTATGTTAATGGTTTATAGTTGAGCAATCCTTGAAACATACATTCTCCTCGTAAAATCATAAAAAATGATATTATAAATAAATAATTTTAAAAAATAAAAATACAAATAAATAAATATATATATATATATATTAATATGGACTAAAATAACTATTTTTATGATGTATTAATTTTTTAAAATATTGTAAAAAATTTTTCTAAAAATTTTATTTAAGAAACTTAAAATTTTGTATTAAAGTAACATTAAATAATAAATTCAATAAGTATAATATTTTTTTCGATATTTTAAAAATTAAATTAACATACATTAAAATTTCTACTAATATAAATGTAAATTAATTCATTGTATGATAAATTAGAAAAAATTTTCAAAAATATCTGAATTGATGAATAAACTAGTAAATATTAATATTATTAATAAGTACAAAAAAAATTTAATGATTATAGAAAACTTTTTAAAAAATAAATAATACAAATTTTGAAAATCTGAAAATATAATAAAAATATTATTTTATAATAAAGTTAAAAGAAAATAAATTAATATTTATAAAATAATACATAGATATTTGCTCATACTAAAATTTATAAGAATTAAATAATTGAGTAATAATTTTACTATTAGCTTTTAATATTAAGTTTTATTTAAAATAATAAATATAACTTTTTTTAATTATCTTCTCACATTAAGTAATTTTATAATTTTAAAAATTATTAATGATATCAAATAATATTAAATTTTATGCCTTTATAATTATTTCATATTATCTTCATAAAAATTAAAATAAATTCTTAAAAATTTATAACCATAAAATATAAATTTTTATATATTTTTTAACATTAAGAGTATTTTATAACTCTTAGGCAAGTGCCTATACGACAAATCATATTTTCATTTATGTCTTATTATATGAAGTTTGTTAATTTTGTACCTATTTGATATTTTTTTATGAGCCTAAACATATTTTTTTAAATTGTTTATCCATTTATTATTAATTAATATCATAATAAAAAATTGTAAGGTATTTGTTTTTCATGTGTACCTTGCTACACATACATTAATTTTGTTGAAAAAATTTTAATAGTTACTAAAATTAATGAATCTTTATGTAATATATATATATATATATATATTGTTTATTTAATGTTTTAATAAGAAAAAATATAAATAAATTGTTAATATATACATTCACTTGATGAGACGCGATAATCTCTAACAAGTGAAGCGAATCTCTGCATTCCGCCATCTATCTCTCAACACTAACACATCAAAATATAGTCGAGGTTTAAGTTTTAATTTGTTATTTGATTTGAGGTACATTATATACATTTATTCTTCACCGATTATCTTGGATTGCTTAATCGAAGATTAAGCTTATGTATTTTGATTTTGTTATTTATTGTTTGAGAAATTCTTCACCTTTATTCATGGTGGTTTGCTTGGATTGTATATATATACTTATTCATATACTTACTTCATGCATTTGTGATATAATGTGTTGTCATTGTATGGATTTTGATGGTGCAAAATAGGTATGTTGAATTAATATCTACATCAATATACATAACTATATACAATATACAAAAATAGTGTACATAAACATAAGTGTATTTTACATTAGTGTATTTAAACATAACTATATCTATATAACTATATAAATAGTATACATAAATATTTAAACATAAATATATCTATATAATTCAAATTTCTTATTAAAGTATATTTTACTTTATCTATATAACTATAAAAATAGTAGACATAAACATAAGTATATATAAATATAACAATGTATATTTAATATATATATATATATATCTATAACTATATATAAATGTATTTAACAATATGTATATAAACATGTTACTATATATAAATGTATTTATCTGCATTAATATACATAATTATTTATAAACAGTATACATAAATAGTATAAGGTATGCCGAATTGATATCTACATCAATATACATAATTATATATAAATAGTATACATAAATAGGATACATAAACATAAGTGTATTTTATATAAGTGTATTTAAACAATTCTATACATCAATATGCATGTGTGATATAATTCGAATTACATATAAACGTGTAGTTACTATATCTATAACTATAAAAATAGTATACATAAACATTACTATATATAAATATAACAACGTATATTTAATATATATATATATATATATAACTATATATAAATGTATTTAACAATATGTATATCAACATATTACTATATATAAATGTATTTATCTACATTAATATACATAACTATACCCAGACAGTATACATAAATAGTATAATGTATGCCGACTTGATATCTACAACAATATACATAACTATATATAAATAGTATTCATAAATAGTATACATAAACATAAGTGTATTTTATATATGTGTATTTAAAAATAACTATACATCAATAAGCATGTGTGATATAATTCGAATTTCATATATAAGTGTATTTTACTATAACAATAAATATAAATATAGTATACATAAAAATTACTATATATAAATATAACAACGTTGATTTACTATAAATATAAAAATATATATATATATATATATAACTACATATAAATGTATTTAACAATATGTATATCAACATATTACTATATATAAATGTATTTATCTAAATTAATATACATAAATATATATAAATAGTATACATAAACAGTATAAGGTATGCCGACTTGATATCTACATCAATATACATAATTATATATAAAGAGTATATATAAACAGTATACATAAACATATGTGTATTTTATATGAGTGTATTTAAACATAACTATACATCAATATACATGTATGATATAATTTGAATTTCTTATATAGGGGTATTTTACTATATCTATAACTATAAAAATAGTATACATAAACATTACAATATAAAATATAACAACATTTATTTAATATACATTATATATATATATATATATATATATATATCAACATATTACTATATATAAATGTATTTATCTACAGTAATATGCATAACTATACATAAACAGTATACTTAAACAATATACATAAATAATATACATAAACAGTGTAAGGTATGCCGACTTGATATCTACATCAATATACATAACTATATTTAAACAGTATACATAAACATAACTGTATTTTATATAAGTGTATCTAAATATAACTATACATCAATATCCATGTGTGATATAATTTGAATTTCTTCTATAAGTGTATTTTACTATATCTATAACAATAAAAACAATATACATAAACATAACTATATATAAATATAACAACATATTTTTAATATACATATATATATATTTATAACAATGTATAAATATATTTAACAATATGTATATCAACATTTTATTGTATATAAATGTATTTATCTACATCAATACCTATACATAGTCGTCTGTCTAAATATATATAATTACATGAAAAACTATATATAACTACATCTACAACATGTATAACTACATCTACAACATGTATAACTACATGCTTCATAAACTTAATATTTATTCATATTATTCATCTCATTTATACACGTTTTTTTGGATATTGTATAAATCTTTATCATTTTCCCATATATTTTAGGAACTTAAATTTAATTATTTCAATATTAAATATTTTTAAATTATATTTTTATATGTTTATATAAATCATCATGATTTAATATTTTTAGGGTTTGTATTTTTGTTTAACTTAATATCATTTAACTAAAATTAATTTCTAATAAAATATTCATTTGTTAAAATTCATTTTGTAATTTTCAAAATAAATAACAATATGTTTGTGTAATAAATTTTATAACAAATTTCTAAAATATATATGTGATGTGTATGTATTCATTTAATTAAATATATATTTTTATTTATAACATTGTATATATTTATGTATGAATACTTATAACTACTTGTATGAATATATTTATATATAATTATATGTTTAACTATATATAACACTTTTTTTAATTATATATACTATATGTATAAAAACAAATAGGGGTTGACCTCCCTCTCTGGTGACCATCACTTGAGGTCTATTAAAATTTTTTTTCTCTCATCAGATCTCTTTACTAGCATATGACAAAGGGATTGAGATTTAGTGGAAGAAATGTAGTTTACGTTCACAAAGCTATTCATCAGGATGTTTGCCAACAAGGAGATAAAAATTTTGATGCTAGGTCTTGATGCTGGCTGAAAGACAACCATTCTGTATAAGTTGAAGCTTGGTGAAATTGTCATCACAATTCCTACTATAGTCTTCAATGTAGAGACTGTTAAATACAAAAACATCAATTTCACTATGTGGGATGTTGGGGGTCAAGACAAGATTCACCCTTTCTAGTTGGATTACTCCCAAAATACCCAAGGTCGCATATTTATATTGGACAACAATGACAGAGATCAAGTAATTGAAGCCGGAGATGAGTTTCATAGGAAGCTAAATGAGGAAAAGCTTCGAGATACAGTTTTTTTGGTGTTTTCCAATAAGCAAGATCTTCCTAATGCGATGAATGCAACTGAAATTACTGACAAACTCGGACTTCACTCTCTTCTCCAATGCCATTGGCATATTTAGAGCACCTATGATACCTCTGGCAAGGGCCTCTATGAGAGTCTTGATTGCCTTTCCAATTACATTGCCAGAAAATTATAAACAATTTTAGCATGATTAGGCAATCTTTGTTGACATATCTGGATGTGGATCTAATCTTTGCCTATTTTGCTTGAGTTTTGTTCTGTTATGTGTATAACATCAACTGTTTCTAGGGGGATTCAAATTGTATTTATATTTATATATTGCATGCCTGAAATAAAAGACTGCATTTACTTTGTTCTGATTTGTCGTAAGTCGAACTTGTTTGTTTTCTATTTTGAGTCTTTTAGCCATTGGATCCCAAGGGTATAAGAACATATGACTATAAATAATCTTCTTTGACTATATTTATAACTATAAAATATTATAAATAACTATATTTAAAAATATAATTAACAACATATATTTAATATACAATTTTATATATTAGTAAATAAAAATGTATTTTACCATATATATACCTATAGATAACTATATGTATACATATATAAAATTATATTAAAAAATATACATACATGTATAAATATAATTATAACTATATGTGTAACTATATGTATAACCACATGTAACTATATTTATAATTACATGTATAATAACATACAACATTATATTTAACTATATGTGTATAACTATATATAAATATTTGTATAACTATATAACACTCTATATAATTAAATATAAATATATCTGTAACTATGTATACATATATGTATATCTATATATTTATTTATATCTTTATATATTTATTTATAACTTTATATATTTATGTATAACTATTTATATGAATATATTTATATATAACTATATGTTTATATATATATAAATATTAATAGCTATATATACTATATGTATAATAACATATTACTATAAATAATTATATCTTATTATATATATAAAACTATAAAAGCTTTATACATAACTATATTTAAATATATAATTTGCATATTAAATTTAATATACATTTGTATATATTAGTATATATAAATGTATTTTACTATATCTATACCTATACATAATTATATGTATAAATATATATCATTATATGAATAAAAATATATGCCTACATGTATAAATATAAGTATAACTATATGTGTAACTATATGTATAACCACAAGTAACTATATTTATAATTACATGTATCAAAACAAAAAACATTATGTTTAATTATGTGTATAACTATATATAAATATTTGTAAAACTAAATCAAACTTTATAAAATTAAATATAACTATATTTTTAACTATTTATACATAATTGTATATGGATATGTAATCTATATATCTTTTTATATCATTGTATATATTTATGTATAACTAAATATAACTACTTGTATGAATATATATATATATATATATATATATATATATATATGAGTAAAGGCCTATTTAGATATGTGACCGCCTATCTTGGGTATTTTGTTAATGGATATAAATTTCACACAATCAGACACGATTCTTCTAAAACAATAATGAATAGTGGTGTGTGCATTAAAGGCTCAT
Organism: Sapria himalayana; assembly: GCA_029783825.1. Taxonomy (NCBI): domain Eukaryota; kingdom Viridiplantae; phylum Streptophyta; class Magnoliopsida; order Malpighiales; family Rafflesiaceae; genus Sapria; species Sapria himalayana. The sequence goes on from JAREIK010000575.1 coordinate 83,966, forward strand.
GTTATAGTGCAGATGATATTGATTATTATGGTCAACTCAAAGAAGTTATTTAGTTGGAGTATCCTAGACTCGAAAATAACAAGAATGTATTATTTAAGTGTGAGTGGTTTGATCCTACATAAAATGTAGGCATAAAGATTCATTCGGATTATAAGCTAGTGGATGCTAACTATAAATGTTGATATAATCGATATGAGCCATTTATTTTGGCAGTTCAAGCCTCTCAAGTATATTATTGTACATATCCATGTTTATCTCATGATAAGAAAGATTGGTGGGTGATTTTTAAAATCAAAGCTCGATCAAAATTCGAAGTACCAACATCATAACAAAGAAGTCTAGACTTAGATATTGCACCGGCATTCCAGAAAGATGACATAAATAATATTGAGCTTGTGAATGTAGATGAAGATCCAGAAAATTTATGTGACTCAAATGGTGGTATAATAGAAATTGAAGATAATAAATTTCAATCTAAAGATGAGTTTGAACTTCTATCAGAATCAGACGAAATATTAGAAGATCCATTGGAGATTGACAGCGATGCCGATAATTAAATTATTATAATTTTATTATAATATTTAACTATCAAAGACTTTTTATATTTTATTAAAATCAATCGGTGTGTTTTATTCTAAAATGCATGCTTGTTCATCATATCTCTATTATTTGTTCTATGTTTTATTTTGTACAACAAATGGTGCTTAATGGGTGTGGCCGTGGTGGAGGTGGACGTGGACACAAAAATGAACCAAATTCATCTAGTATGTTACATCATGTTGTAGAATCAGTACCATTTCATAGTCACCATATCCAGACATCAACATAACAATCACCATCTTCATTTCTATCATAATCACCATCATTGATACATCTACTATCATCTTTATCGGATGTAAGCCCACCACCCATTGTGCTTCCTACACACACTTTTGATCCATCTCTATCTTCTACACCACATTTTCCACCAATAGTTCCCCAATTTACAAAGCCAATGACATTATCAAATGATGTGCCTTCCTCTACAGTCAGTGCAAAGTAAGAAATTGAGATTGTGGTTGGGAAGTAAAATAAATATGTAAAAATGACTTGAAAAAAAATTTTGTTGTTATTGTTAGTAGTTTTTTTATATTGTCATGATTTGCTTGTTTTTAATGTTATTTATTTATTTGTATAGTTTTATTCCATCTCACAAGTATTCGACTATAATTACAAAGTCTTTCAAGAAAATGACTGATTCGGAAGCATTATCCTAGTAGAAAGTTATGAATCGGCAAAAGAGCCTTATTTTAATGACTTGCAGGTAAAAATAACAAAACAAAAGCATTGAAAAATAATTATCTAATTACTTAATTATTATGTTGGTTATTATTCAAGCAGTATTTAATTATGTTCTTATTGTTAATATAAATTCTTTTGTGATTTTTCTATATATTGAATCAGTGCACATGGGCATCAAATTTGATGGAAAGATAAAGTTATTATGGGAGATCAAAGTTGCTCAACGGTATTCTGATTTTGCCCATAAATTGAAGAATATGAAAGAAAATGCCTGATTTTATATCCGAGGATGACTGGCCCGAGTGGCATAAGTATTGGGAGAAGCTAGATGTGAAGAAAAAATTAGATATTGTCACAAAAATCAACGAAGTGAGGTAGCTAGACTAGGTACAAGAATCTGTCGACACATAGGAGGGTAAAAGTTGAGCATTGATCACGCTCGAGATTTGGTACAATTTTTATATTCTAAACATTTATATATTTAGTGGTTGTCCTAATAGTCCAATAAATCAAATCTTTGCATGGTTTTATTAATTTTGTTAAATTTTTTGATCATTTGTTTTTTTCTAACTTAATAAAAACATATTCTAGGCTAGAGAATGTGGTCGAAATCTAAATTTTTATGAGATTTTTAGGAATATGCATGTGAAAATAGTGGATGGTCAATTTGTTAACAACAAGTCTCAGATGATTGCTATAAAATTTGTTATATTAATTAGATTTTATAAAACTGCAGTACATTTTAAAAATTGTTTGGAATGAAAAATATTATTTTTTTTTTATATCTAGAATAGTTTTTTTTTCTCTATTTTATCTTAGGACCTAATGGAGGAACGTGTGACAGCTGCTCATCAACAAGTTGAGGGTTCTATGGATCTTCAACGAATTGACTATGATCCTATTTATTTGGAGACCATAGGAGGTCGAAAGAAGCAATGAGTCTATGGAATCAGATCTAAGGGAGTGGCATTTTATTGTAGCAGTCATGCTTCTAATTCATCTATCTTAGTAGTGGTGGATGAGGTAGTCAAACAACAAAATCCAGAAACAAATGAATGTATAGTAGTTATGGTGACCGAAATGAAAGAGAATGATGAGCAGATATCTTATTTGAAAGAAGAAATATATGAAATTAAAGAATAGAAGGATGAGTAGATATCTCATTTGAAGTAAGAAATATTTGAAATTAAACAACAAAAGGATGAGTAGTATACTAATTTGATGGAAACAATGCAAGAAATTATAGAAATAAATGATGAGATGAAAGAAATTAAGAATGTAATGAAACAGCAGATGTCCTATATGTAGTCACAGTTAGTAGCATTGGTGCAATAGATGGCATTTCGAGATCCAACTGTGAAACCTCGTAGGAGAGGCTAGCATTCCCTACGAATTACGAGGATGATTTTGTATGAGAATTATTTCTAAACTGTTATTTATTTTTGTTCTATATGTAGCAAATAATAAATTTTTTTTTTGTAAGTTTCAATTTTTTAATATGGTTTTGTTCTTTACTTTTCTGATTAACTTAATTATGAATCTTTGCAGGACACATTATGTGAGACACAAGAAAAAACTCTGATTCAAAGCGTTCAGACATTGCCATGGTCCTTCTAATGCATGGGTCCTATATTTATCGATTTTTGCTTTATCAAAAGGAGGGCTAGCTTATTTTATCTTTATAATTCCTAAAATATTTTATTTTTGTACTCTCTTTCTCACTAAACAAAATTGTTGGGCATCTTTTGGATTTTTGTTGATGCTGTATAACAATCAACTTTAATTTGTTTTTATTCATGTCTATAATAATTATTTTCGAATTTTTTGGCTAGAGTTTTAGCCTATTATAGGTATGAAAAAACCTATTTTCAGTGGCAGGAGCGACGACAGCAACGGCAACAGTGGCAGCGGGGACTAGAGGTGTCAAACGTGCCGGGCCGGCCCGGCCTTGCACGAGGCACGGCACGGTTCGGCCGTGCCTGGGCTGGCCCGGCACGTTCAAAAACCGTGCCCGGGCCCGTGCTGTGCCCGGGTGAAGATGGACCCGTGCCGTGCCGTGCCTGGCACGAGCCGTGCCATGCCTGGCCCGGCACGGGTCCATCCCGTGCCGGTTCACGCAGGCACGCGTGGCACTGGCGGCGTGCCACGTGTGCCGTGGCGTGAGTCGTGAGTCGCGACTCACGAGTCTCGACTCACGGTCACGACTCACTGAGTCGTGACCCAACCGGCCCCCCCCCCCCCCCCCCCCGCCGGTAAAAAGACCGCGGGTCGGGTCCAAACAGACCCGACCCGCGGTCTTTTCTGCCGAAACCCAACTCCAAAAAAATTTCCAACGGAAAAAAAAAAAATTTTCAAACTTGAGCGATTTTCAGCCCTTGGATTCGCCTCCAACGGCTAGGAGGCAGAATCCAACGGTCCTCGTGATTCTGCCCCTTAAATATATTAAAAAAATTCAAAAAATTAATAAAAAAATATTTTTTTAAAAAAAATAAAACTTTATTTAGCCTATAAAATCTACCCCCCTCCCTATAATATTTTATGTTTTTCAAAAACATAAAATCTCTCAATATTTTCTCACTCACATAAACCGTGTATCTCTCTCTCGGCCCTCGTGAATTTGATTTCGGCTTGGATTTTCGTGAAACTCAACTTGAGTTTTGAACATCAAAGCTTCATGCGGTGCACCTTGCACGTGAGTGACCTCATTACTTTTACCGGGTAATATAATTTACTTTTTTTGTACTTTCTCTCTCTAAAGCTTCTCTCTCTAGAAAAACTTACGAAAAATAAAAAATGACAAATACACCTAACACGTATTTAAATTTGGAAAATGAAAATGTTAGTGTTGCACATACGTATGTGGCTCCTGAAACGTTGGTTTCTCCTGTCATCTCAGCCCAAAGTTCTAAAAAACAAAAAACTAGGAGGACTTCTGTAGTTTGGACATATTTTAAAATCATAACACAATTAGATGTTAGGGGTGAGGAACATGAAATGGCACAGTGCAAATATTGTATGAGACTTTTAACATGCAAGAGTACATGTGGGACTGGGCACCTCAAGAGGCATGCTGAAATATGCTCCAAAAAACATGGACCGTTAGATTCTAGGCAAACCCAACTTGGCACTACATTTTTTGAGACTGGATCGAGTTCAGTCTCAAAGTTTACTCCCTTCATATACTCCAGGGAGTTGGGTAGGGACGGCATGGCCAGGCTCATCACATTGATGGGTCTTCCGATCAGATTTTCGGAAGATCCGAGGGTAGTGCGCTTCATGCAGACTTATTTTCAGCCATCCTATCGTAGGATTCCTAGGTCCACATCTAGGAGTGACATACTAAAGATATATAAGTTAGAAAAACAAAAAATAATTAAGGAATTTTTGGCATTTAGTGGAGTGGTGTCCGTGACGTCCGATATATGGACATGTCACGATAATTCTTCTTATGCATGTCTCACGAGTCATTATGTAGATTCAAACTGGATTATCAATAAAAAAATATTAGGATTCACTGAGATTCTTCATCCTCATGATGGCCCGGCCATTTTTGAGTGTATGATGAAAATATTTAGGGAATATAATATTCAAAATAAAATTTTTAGTGTCACTTTCGATAATGCTGCGAATAATGGAGTAGCGATCAATATGTTTGTTAGGAATATTAGAGACGCACCATTAGGAGAGATCTTTCATGTCAGATGCATGTGTCATGTTATTAACCTGATAGTTCAAGCGGGTATGAAGGTCTGTTCCCCCGCGTTGGAAAATATACGCAATGCACTCAAGTATATTCGCACTCCTCGCAGACTACAAGAGTTTGGTAATCTCTGTTTGTCTGCGAATTTTAAGAAGAAGAAATTCCAATCGGATGTGAGACATCGTTGGAATTACACGTACCTGATGTTGGAATCATGTGTTGGATAAGAACACGTGATATCCGACTACGTCAATAGTAAGAGTGGCGAACTTATTATTGACGACACTGACTGGGATTCAGGAATTTCATTTATGAAATTCTTGAAGATATTTTATGACACGACGAACATGTGTTCGTCGGTTTATACGCCCACCACTTGCATTGCACTCCGTTGCATATGCAACATTAGTAGCATGTTTAGGAAGTATCGAGCGGACCCGACGCTTAGCCATATGGTTGCAGAGATGGAGACCAAGTACCTGAAGTACTGGTCCACCATTCCATCTCTTTATTGCCTCGCAGCATGCATGGACCCTAGGGCTAAGGTGGAAGGGGTTGAAAACACCTTGACTTTCATTTCCTCGTGCATGAACCTGGAAGATCCATCTTAAAGGTTCATTTACGAGAAGTTGACAGACCTGTTCACATACTACGATACTAGGTATGGTGGTGGTGGTGAGACTGTGAGTACGTACACTGATATCTTGTTCGGAGATGACGATTATTCCATTAACCTAGCGAGGGGGAAACGCAGGGGTGGACTTTCACATAGGAGCGAGCTGTCTCGGTACTTAGATACCGATTACTGCTCAATCCTATCACCTTCTGACAATAAGAATCTTGATTTATTACAGTGGTGGAAATCATATGAGTCCGCCTATCCCGTGCTATCTAGGATGGCACGGGATCTATTGACTCCTCCGGTGTCGAGCGTAGCATCGAAGTCTGCTTTTTCTGTTGCAGTGAACGTGATTTCGGATAGGAGATCGAGATTACGTCCGGATATGATTGAGGCCTTGGCATGTTTGAAGGATTGGGAGGAATCGAGATTTAGCATCAGTGATCGTGCTGAAGCTGGGACTGTGACAGACACTACAGTCGCATCCACATCCACTACGATGGCGGAGGAGCTGATTGCCGATGATGATGACCCATATGATACTGATCTTGATGTTGCGGCTGATGATTCTCATGATATGCCGCTTGACGATTGATGCTCATCTGCTCTTTTTTTTCGATATTTTTTTATTTATTTTATTTATACGCTTTGTTTGTACTTTGTATTATACGTTGTGTTGAAACTTATACATGTTTTGTTCGGACTATTGGTTTCAAAAGCATGAATGGTAATTTTTCATTTGTGTAGTTTAAATTTTTTTTTAATTTTAATTTTTACTCACTTAATGTATTTATTTATTATTTTATGATTTAAATTTTATTTTAAAAATTAATAACTTTAATTATTAATATATAATTAATAAATTATAATAATAAAAAAAGCTAAACTTAATTGAATAAAAAAAATTTTTTTCTAATATTTGTTTGTTTTATTTAATTTTAAATTTTATAATTTTTACAAAAAATTATATTTTTTAAATATTACATATACTCTAAAGTATATACTGTATACAGAATAACAGAAACTTAATAAAAAAAATAATAAAAAAAAAATTTTATAATCTGCCAAGTGCCAAGCAAGGGCCGTGCCCGTGCTTGGCTCCCGGGACCCGGACCCCGGTTGAGCCGGTCCAGGCGTCCAGGCTGGACGCCTGCCGTGCGCCCGTGCCCCGCCTGGCCAAGCCAGGCCGTGCCCAAGCAGGCCGGGCACGGCACGGCACGGCCTTGCCGTGCCCACGGGCCGTGCCGTGCCCGACTTTAAAACACCGTGCCGTGCCCGGCACGGCACGGCAGCACGGCGGGGCACGTGAAAAACGGGCCGTGCCGTGCTGGGCCGGCCCGTTTGACACCTCTAGCGGGGACAATTGCGGCAGTGGTGGAAGCAGTGACACGGTAGCTATAGCTGCGATAGGAGCGGCAGTAATGGGAGCAGCAGCAATGGAAACAAATGTGGTATATACGTACGTATATAGTCATTATATACGTACATATAATACAATAGTATTTAATGTACATATATATTAAGTATATATGTACTCATTATATATGTATGCATAATACTACAGTTTATATGTACATATAATACAGTAATATATGTACGAGTGAAATGCTAGTAAATATGTACATATTTACTACAACAATATTTATTTATCATAACATAGTTTTTTATTTAATTTATTTTGATTTGATTGGGTAGTTTAAATCTCTTACAGATATGATATCGGATTGTTCCCCATACAAAGCTTGTATAAGTGATGGGATTTTTCACTAAATATGACGTGCCATGACTCGCACAACTTTGTCATAGTAGAAAATTAGTGATTGGAGGAGCAGAGGGAGAGAAAGCAATGTCAATGAATTGATAGATTATACTTTATGCACTGTCAGTAGATTCATTGATGAATAAGATATAATAAAATTTTGTAATTTTTTTGTTTTAATAATGTAAAATATTGAATTAGAATAAGTTATTAAATGATTTTATTTTTTGTTTATTATAAATTATCATGTATAGTTTCTTTTTTTATTCAATTTGATATAAAAATATTAAATTATTTAATTAAAAAATATTAAAATAAATTAAATTCTAAAAATAGTTTTGAAATTAAAATAGCCAGGGAAAATTTCTTAGTTAATTTAGCAAATTTTCCCTGGCTAAATTTGCTAGCAAAAATTTCTTTGCTAAATTAGCTAGGAAAAATTCCCTTTCTAAATTAGCTAGGAAAAATTTCCTAGCTAATTTAGCAAATGAAAAATCCCTTGCTAATTTATATAGGGATATTTTTATTTTAGCAACGGATTTTTTCGCCACTAGATTTATTATCTAGAGACTATTTCTATCGCTAATAATTAGCCACAATCACTTTAGCATGGGAAATCTTCCATCATTATTTTCATTTAGCGATGGAATATCTTATTTAGCTTGCTAGTTTAGCAAGAGAAATTATTTTTTTTTTGCTAGGAATTTTTCGTCACTATATTATTAGCTAGGGACACTTTCCCTCGCTAAATTTTAATAAGGAGCACTTTAGATAGGGAACCATTCAGTCAGTAATCCATCGCTATTTCCCGTTTAGGGATGGAAAATGCCCATTTAGCTACGGAATTGTCCCTAGCTATATGAGATTTTTCTTGTAGTGCTTCATTGGGTGTTCTCACTATGGCCGTGGAGTGACAGCTTGTTGTAAAAAGAAATAACCTAATGATGAACTTGAACTCTCAAGCCTTTTGAGGATTTTCAGAGATTGGCAGAGGGTTTGTAGTAATCTAAAATACTTCATCTGTTATATCTGCTACTAAACTACATGTTTATGCACATTCTACATGTCGATGTCACACTTTAGCCTTGTTTCTTTATTTTAATTGATAATTTCCATCTTGATATTGGTTAAAAATATAATCACTTATAATTTGTTCAGAATATAAGACTAATATGCATGTTTATTCATATTAAAAGTGAAATGTTTAATATGGTTTAATCATGTATATAATATAGTACTAATTGCTCTAATTTGTATAGGTGAAGATGAAATAAAATAATTGTGAGGATTAAAATTGACATTTGTTAGGATTATAAATGATGATATTCTTTAGCACATTTAATGATAATATCATGTTCATGATAAAAATGAATTGAAAATAAAATTTATATAATTAATTCAAGCCAAGTGGAGGTAATGATGATATTTTGTTTTTTATATATACCAAATGATATATTATAATTAAAGATAGATAAAATAATATCTTTGAAATGAAAATGTGAACATATAAATATAGAATAACTCTCTACATTTTTTTCTTTAAAGCTCATCCATGCATTTTTCTATAATTTAGGACTCATTCCATTCATATCCTTATAAATTACTTTTCATGACATATTTTGCTATGATGATAAGCCTGATGTGAGTGTTCCACTGAACAAAAAATATGAGTCTTAATATGAAGAGAAAATGAGGGTTAAGAAACATGATAACCACAACATAAAGGTACATATAAAATGTATACATTTATAGTTTTTCTGAGATGAGACTTTATAATGTCAGCTAATTTAGTTATTCTATCTAATGAATCAAAAATGTATTCTACTCAGTTCATATTATTATGTATAACTACTTATAACTACTTGTATGAATATATCTTTATATAACTATATGTACAAAATGTATAATATCATATAACTATAAATAATTGTATCTTACTATATGTATAATTATAAAAACATTATACATAAATATATTTAAATATATAATTTACAACATATTTTTAATATACAATTTTATATATTAGTATATAAAAATATATTTAACTATATCTATACCAATACAAAACTATATGTATAAATATATAAAATTATATGAAATATATATATATATATATACCTACATGTATAAATATAAGTATAACTATATGTGTAACTATATGTATAATCACATGTAAGAATATTTATAATTACATGTAAAACAACATACAACATTATGTTTAACTATATGTGTATAAATATATATAAATATTTATATAACTATATAAAACTCTATATAATTCAATATAACTATATTTGTAACTATGTATACATATATGTATACATATATCTAAATCTATATATTTGTTTATAACTTTGTATACATTTATATATAACTACTCATAACTACTTGTATGAAAATATCTATATATAACTATATGTTTAATTATATATAACTTTTTATAACTATATATACAATATGTATAATAACATATAATTATAAATAATTGTATCTTACTATATGTATAACTATAAAAACTTTATACATAAATATGTTTAAATATATAATTTACAACATATATTTAATATACATTTTTATAAATTAGTTTATAAAAATGTATTTAACTATATCTATACCTATACATAACTATATGTATAAATATATAAAATTATATGAAAAAATATATATACCAACGTGTATAAATATAAGTATAACTATATGTGTAACTATATGTATAACCACATGAAAAAATATTTATAATTACATGTATAACAACATACAACATTATGTTTAATTATGTGTATAACTATATATAAATATTTGTATAACTATATAAACCTTTATATAATTAAATATAACTATAATTGTAACTATGTGTACATATATGTAAATCTATATATTTGTTCATAACTTTCTATACATTTATGTATAAGTACTTATAACTACTTGTATGAATATATCTGTATATAACTATATGCTCAACTATATATAACTATTCATAACTATATATACTATATGTGTATAACATATAACTATAAATAATTGTATCTTACTATATGTATAACTATAAAAACTTTATACATAAATATATTTAAATATATAATTTACAACATATATTTAATGTACATTTTATATATTAGTATATAAATATATTTTTAACTATATCTATACCTATACATACCTTTATGTTTTATTATATAAAAATATATATATACCTACATGTATAAATATAAGTATAATTATATATGTAACAATATCTATAACCACATGTAAAAATATTTATAATTACATCTATAACAACATAGAACATTATGTTTAACTATATGTGTATAACTATAAATAAATATTTATATAACTATATAAAACTCTATATAATTAATTATAACTATATTTGTAACTATGTATACATATATATAAATCTATATATTTGTTTATAACTTTGTATACATTTATGTATACCTACTTATAACTACTTGTATGAATATATCTATATATAACTCTATGTTTAACTATATATAACTATTTATAACTATATATATTATATATTTACATAGATGTCAACTCACATAAGTTATTGAGTTGGAGTATCCGAGACTCCAAAATAATATGAATGTATTATTATAGTGTGAGTGGTTTGATCCAACACGAAATGTGGGCATAAAGATTTACAAGACTATAACCTAGTGGATGTTAACCATAAATGCATATATATTTGATATGAGCCTTTTACTAAGGTAGTTTAAGCCACTCAAGTATATTATTGTACATATTGAGTTTATCTCGTGGTAAGAGTGACTGGTGGGCAATTACCAAAATCAAAGCTCTATCAAATTTTGAATTACCAACATCTCAACAAAGAAGTACAAACATAGCAATTGAACCAGTATTCCAAGAAAATGATATAAATAATATTGAGCCTATGCATGTAGATGAAGATATAGAAAATTTATGTGACTCAAATAGTGGTATAATAGAAATTAAAGATGATCAATTTATATCTGAAGATGTGTTAGAATTTTGAAATTAGATGTAATATTATAAGATCCATTAGAGGATGATACTAATGCCAATAATTAAACTATTATAATTCTATTATAATATTATACTATCAAATACTTTCTATATTTTGTTGAAAATTTTGGTGTGTATTATTCTAAAATACATGGTTATTCATCATATCTCTATTATTTATTCTATGCTTTTATTTTTTAAATAGCAGAAGGTGCCTAAAGGATGTGGCCATGGTGGAGGTGGACGTGGACGTAGACATGGATGAAATTCATCAAGCATTTTAAATCCTATTGCAAATTCAGTACCACCTCATACCCACCATATCCAAACTTCAACATCACAATCACCATCTCCATCTCCATCACCATCATTCACACCTTTACCATCAACTTTATCAGATATAATCCCACCACCCATTGTCCTCCCTACACACACTTTTGTTTCATCACTATCTTCTACACTACATTTTATACCGATAATTCCCCGATTTACAACACTATTGGCATCATCACATTTTGTGCCTTCAATGTTAAGTTAGTAATTGAGATTATGGATGAGAGGTATTATAAAATTCAATTCTAATTATGTATATATTATTTGAATAAAAAATTATGATGTTCCTATTAGTGGTTTTTTTATATATAGTTATGATTTGCTTGTTTTCAGTGTTATTTATTTATTTGTATAGTTTTATTCCTTGTCACAAGTATTTGGCTATAATTACAAATTATCTAAATAAAAATGTTGATTATAAAGTATTATTGTGGTAGAATGTTTCAGAAATGACAAGAGATTCTAATTTTAATGGCTTTCAGGTAAAAACAATGAAACAAAAGCATTTAGAATTAATTATCTGATTAGTTAACTATTATGCTGGTTATTATTAAAGTAGTAAATAATTATGGCCTTATTATTATAAATTTTTTGTGATTTTTCTATATATAGAATCAGTGCACATGGGCACCCAAATTTGATGGAAAGATAAAGTCATTCTGGGAGAGAAAAGATGCGTAATGATATTCAGATTTTATCCATAAATTGAAGAATCTAAAAGATAGGCCTGATTTTATATCTAAGGATGACTGGCCCAAGTGGCTTAATTATTCGGAGGAGCTAGATGTTAAGAGAAAATCAGATATACCAGCAAAAATCAACGTACTGATGTAGCCGGACTATGTATAAGAATCTCTCGCCACACATGAGGGTCAATGTTAAGCATTAAGCATGCTCTAGATTTGGTACAATTTTAAAATTTAAAACATTTATATATTTAGTGGTCATCCTAATAGTCCAAATAAATCAAATATGTGCATGGTTTTATTAATTTTGTTAAAAATTTTTAACATTTATTATTTTTTGACTTAATAAATACATACTCTATGCTAGAGAATTGGGTTGAGATCCCAATTTTTAAGAGATTTTTGGGAAGATCCATGTAAAGAAAGTAGATGGTCAGTTTTTTGACAAATCTCAGATGATTACTGTAAGAATCTATTATATTAATAAAATTCTATAATACTATAGTAACTTTTGAAAGTTATTTGGAATGCAAAATATTAAATTTATTTTATGTATATCTAGAATAGTATTTTTCTCCATTTTATCACATGAACTCATGGAGGAATATGTGATAGTTTCTTTTTAACAAGTTGAGGGTTCTAAGGATATTCATCCAAATTGACTATGATCCTATCTATTTGGAGACCATAAAAGGTCATAAGAAGCAGCGAGTGTATGATATCAGTTCAAAGGGAGTGGCATTTTGATGTAGTAGTCGTGCTTCTAATTCATCTATCACAACAATGGTGGACGAGGCTGTCGAACTATAAGTAATGGAAACAAATGAATATTTTGAACTTTTGGAGATTGAAATGAAAGAGAATGATGAACAGATATCTCATTTGAAGAAAGAAATATAGGAAATGAAAGAAGAGAAGGATGAGCAGATTAATCATTTGATGGAAGAAATGCAAGAAATTAAAGAAAAAAATGATGTGATGAAAGAAATGAATGATGAGAAAAAAGAAATTAAGAATTTAATGCAATAGTATATTTCTAATATGAAGTCATAGTCGGCTTTGATGTGATAGATAGTATTTTGAGATTTTGCTACGAAACCATGCAGGAGCGGCTAGCACAAATGCACCAACCAATTATGAAGATAATTTTGTATCAGAATTATTTCTGAACTATTTTTGATTTTTATCTATGTGTATCTAAATAGGATGAGATTTTTTTTGGAGGTATCAATTTTCTTTATTATGCTATTGTTCTTTGCTTTTCCAATAAACCTAATCATTAATATTTATAGGACATCTGATGTGAGACACATGAAAAAAATCTGATTCAAAGCCTTCAAACATTACCACAGTCCTTCCTATGGATGGGTCTCATCTTTACTAAGCTCAGCTGGATCAAAAGAAGGTCGAGCTTCTATTATTTTCATTATTTCTGAAATATTTTATTTTAGCACACACACACACACTCTCTCTCTCTCTCTCTAAATATCATTGTTCACCATCTTTTAGTTATCTATTGATGTTGTATGACTATCAACTCAGATTCATGTTTGTTCATATCTATAATTACTATTTTTATATATCTATGAATATGTTTGTGTGTCCCCAAAGATTTTGGGTAGGGTCTTAGCCTATTATATCTATAAAAAAGGCTTGGCTGGTCCACCTCGTGCTAGGAATAGCATGTTAGCTTCTTAAGTTATTAGATGAATGAAAAAAATCTGGTCTCATGCAGACACTAGTTTGTTCTTGACACTCTTATTTCGTGTAGATTTGCATTGTCATTGTTCAGATTTGCAACTATTTTTTATTGATCATCTTTGGAATTAAAGTATTGAATTGTAAATTACCATAATTATTGCTAATGAAATTCAAATTAAATATGTTCATTCTACTTATTCTCCTTCTTTTGCATGTTCGTAGGATAATGAATGACGAATAGCTAAACATGAAGAATTGTGGCTATTACGAGCCATCTTTCAAAAGGCATCTTGGTCTGCAATTGATACCTAGCATGGGAGACCATGACATGAAACCTTTCTTACCATGACTTGATCTTAACAACTTTATCATTAATGCTAACAATCCATTCCATCCACATGAATGCATTGTCTCCAACACTTCTTTTGCACTGCAATACATGTTACCTCCAAATGCTTCTTATCCTTTTCTCACAGAAACTTTTGGAGCTCAACCATTGTAGATTCTCCACCCACATGATTCTTTGCAAGATGAAAGGATTTGTAAGATTGATCAACCAAGCCCTGACAAACAAGGTAGCCAATCCAAGAGAAGCAAAGTGGGTATTCACCAAGAAAATCTAAACTAGAGAAACCGAGGAAACCAAAGGATCCAAACTCCATTCCTATTCCATGTTTAAAAGCTCCAAAGAAATGCTTGGACGTGGTCATCAATAGCAATGACATGGATATCTTTGGCATTCCCATACCATTCTGCATATGCACAGGCAAGTCTCAGCAGTGCTATCAATGGGGGTGTGATGGGTGCCAATCCACATACTACACAACTAGCATATTGATGTATTCCCTACCGATGAGCATGAAAAGAAGAGGAGTGAGAATAGCTGGGAGGAAGATGAGTCAAGATGCCTTGCTATATGAAGTTTGCAAATTTTATAGCCATTTGTTTTTTTTCATATTTGGATGACAAAACATATAATTTTTGAAGTTTTGTTCCTCTTTTTTTCTTTGAATATGTATTTTTTTATGGAGTGCATATTGTTTTTACGGAATGCATATTGAATTGTTCTACAATCAAGTTGATGCATACAAAAAAATGACAGTCCTTGCTTCGAACCAAGAGAGGAACCATATGATAGTAGAAGCAACAGGGTTGATGTACTAATATAATGAAGCTAAGTGATCAAAATCATTGGTGCAAGCACATAGAGAGGAGAAAAAACATTCTATGAAAGCTATATAGGAGCATGGTGCTGCGGGGAGTGGCAGGGCAGAGCAACCCCTCTTATAGGCCTTGTGATCGAAAAAGAGTTCTGGTTGCAGGGAGGTAGGGTACGAACTTTGATGCGCCAAGCCTAGCTCATGGCTTGTCTTCTAGGTTTTCCTATAAGAATTTTTAGATATATTTTCAAAATTTATATAATATTTGTATTTTTTATTAATGTTGATAGTGATGTTTTGTGCCTTTTTTGTAAGTATAAATGGGATAATACTTTACTTGTTGTTCTATATCTATCTATACCTACTATTCTATATTTATAAGACATCCATATATATTGTAGTGTATATATATATACTATAGTATATATGCACATATACAATAGTATATATGTACATATATACTATGGTATATATGTACATATATACTCATTATATGTACATATACACTACAGTATTATATTTACATATATAATATATATAACTATCATATTGATGAGCATGATGTTTGTGATATTGCTTGTGTTATGCTGGGTGTCATGTTCTCTACTTTATCAATTGATATATTATTTTATTGATAGCTTTTTGGAGCAAGAATTAGCATGTCTTACGCATTAAGAAATGCCTAGCACAGAGAGGTACACTTCAAGAGTTATAGAGAATATTCCTGTGAGTTGCCCTAATAAAAATAACATGTTATATAAGTGTATTGTTTGTATGAGATTATTCATCAAGTATATTATATTTATTTTATGTTTTGTGATTTAATGTTTTACATTGTATGAAAAGTGACCCCAGGGAAAGCTAAACTCTAGGGGGATGTGTCAAAAAGAGCTGTAAACCCCTAGAAAGAGTACATCCACTATGCACTAGCTACCTTGATTACCCGTGCATTGTGTGCTATGCAAATCTTTACACGCTCACTATATGTTTTTGAAACCATCACATTCCCACTGTGTATTATTGAAATCATTGCTCACAAGACTTAGGTCTTGATTCCAACTACATCAATGCCATATGTGACCCATAGGCATGGATGTTGCTGAATCTACATTTTATGAGCTGGATAAGATGCTCTATGATCTCAAATACAAGCAAGAGGCAAGATGTTGATTTCTTTGTAAGATCGTAATAGACTTGGCATAACATTGAGCTATGAAAGTTTTTGTTTTTTATTTTATTTTGTTTTTTTTAATTTGATTTGGTTGCTTGGATAGGGCATAGACCCCTCTTATGAAGGCGAACCAGATTACAACAGTGACATACTACATGCATTGAAACTATGAAGTTGTGTAGAAAAGCTGGATGGACTATTATAATACCATTGGAGTGAAGGTAAGACTTCTACTCGAACATCATGATAGGTGATTTGACAAGCATCCTGATGAAGTATATTTGATAATCTTGTTGATTGAACTCATGTTCTTATTGTTAGAGTAATGGCGGTTCATAATAGTGTTGAGATAGGATTTCGTTGATGATGATAATGAGAGGTTAAAAGAAAATTTGTATGAAGCAGTAATCAAGTTTTCTTGTTTGATATAATTTTTTGTGTACTTGAGATATTCATAGATTTTATTCTTCGTATTACTTATAATTCTTTTTATTCTTTTTATTCTTTTTATTCTTCTAATTCTTATTATTCTTCTTATTCTTCGTATTTTTGTATTCATTTTATTCTTTTATTCTTCTAATTCTTCAAGATCCACCTATTATTATTATTATTCTTCTTCTTCTTAATCGTATTATTCTTCATTGTCTTATTATTATTATTCTTCTTCTTATTCTTATTACTCTTCTTATTTTTTTATTTTTTTTATTATTTTTATTCTTTTTAATCATATTATTCTTTTTATTCTTTGTATTCTTTTTATTCTTTTCATTCTTTTTATTCTTTTTATTCTTCTTATTTTTCTTATTCTTCTTATTCTTCTTATTCTTCTTATTCTTCTAAATATTCTTATTATAATTATTCTTCTTATTTTTCTAATTCTTCGTATTCTATTATTCTTCTTATTTTTATTTTTATTCTTATTCTTTATATTTTTTTATTCTTCATATTTTTCTTTTTCTTTAGATTCGTCTTATTATTCTTTTTTTGTTTCTTATTCGATTATTTTTGATATTCTTCTTATTCTATTTCTTCTTATTATTCTTCTTATTAATTGTATTCTTCATATTCTTATAATAATAATAATTATTATTATTATTCTCCATATTCTTTTTATCCTTCTTATTCTTCTTAGTCTACTTATTCTTTTTATTCTTTTTATTCTTTTTATTATTGATATTCTTCTAATTCTTCTTATTTTTTTTATTCTTATTATTTTTCTTATTCTTTTTATTCTTCTTATTTTTTTTATTCTTCTTATTATTCTTATTCATTTTTTTAAAATCTTCTTATTTTTCTTTTTCTTCTTATTCTTTTTATTCTTCTTATCCTTCTAATTATTCTTATTTTTATATACTTCTTATTTTTTTATTCTTCTTACACTTCTTATTCTTCTTTTTCCTTTTTTTTTTCTATTCTTCTTTTTTTTTATTCTTATTCTTTATATTCTTCATATTCTACTTATTCTTCTAATTCATCTTATTCATCTTATTCATCTTATTCTTCTAATTCTTTTTATTCTTTTTTATTATTCTTATTCTTCACTTTATTCTTATTCTTAATATTCTTGATATCATTCTTATTATTTATATTCATCTTATTCTTCATTTTTTTCTAATTTTTAATATTCTTCACATTATTATTATTATTATTATTATTATTATTATTCTTTTTTTCATATAATATTTATTCATATTTTTATTCTTATTCTTCTTATTTTTATGATTTTTTATATTCTACTTATTCTTATTATTCATGTTATTCTTCTTATTCTTTTTATTCTTATTATACTTATTATTCATCTTTTCTTTTCTTTTCTACGTATTTTTCTTATTCTTCTATTCTTTTTTTTCTTATTCTTTTTATTCGTTTATTCTTCTTATTGTTTTATTTTTTTTATTTTGCTTATTACTTCTATTCTTTTTATTCATCTTATTCTTCTTATTATTCTTATTCTTCTTATTTTGCTTTATTCTTCTTATTATTCTTATTCTACTTATTCTTCTTATTTTTGATTCTTCTTATTCTATTAATTATTTTTATTCTTATTTTATTTTTATTCTTTTTATTCTTCTTATTTTTCATATTCATCGTATTCTTCTTTTTTTATTATACTTCTTATTCTTCTCATTCTTCTTATTTTTCTTATCATTCTTATTCTTGTTATTGTTCATATTATTTGTATTCTTCTAATTCTTGTTATTCTTCATTTTTTTTGTTTCTTTTTATTTTTATATTCTTCTTATTCATTTTATTATTTTAATCTTTTTTTTGTTATTACCCATTTTATTCTAATTTTTTATATTATTCTTTTTATTCTTCTTATTTTTATTATTTTTGTTTTCATATTTTTTATGTTTTTATTATACTTATTATTCTTTTTATCTATTTATTCTAATTATTCTTCTTTTTCTATTTATTTTTTTTATTCTTCTTATTCTTCTTATTATTTGTATTCTTCTTATTCTTATTATTCTTATTATTCTTCTTATTTTTGTTATTGTTCTAATTTTCATATTTTTTTATTCATCTTATTTTTATTATTCTTCTAATTCTTTTAATCTTGTAATTCTTCTTATTCATCTTATTAATTCATCCAAGATGGCTAATAATGAGGAAAGCATCATATTCTTATTATTTTTCTAATTCTTTTTATTCATTTATTCTCCGTATTCTTTTTATTATTCTTATTCTTCTTATTCCACTTATTGTTCATATTCTTGGTATTCTTCATATTCATCTTATCCTTCATATTCTTATTATTCTTCTTATTTTTCTCATTCTTCTTATTCTTTTTATTCCTCATATTCTTAATATTTATTTTATTCTTCTTATAATTCTTATACTTTTTTTATTATTATTCTTCTTATCTTTTCATTCATTTTATTCTTGTTACTCTTCTTATTTTTTTTATTCTTATTATTCTTCTTATTCATTTTATTATTGATATTATTATTTTTCATATTTTTATTATTCTTCTTATTCTTCTTTATCTTTATATTCTTTTTAGTCTTTTTTTTCTTCTTCTTGTTATTATTCTTATTTTTATTAATATTCTAATTCTTATTATTAATCTCATTGTTCTTTTTCTCCAAATTCTTATTATTCTTCATATTCTTCTTATAATTCTTATTATTCTTATTCATTTTATTCTTCATATTCTACTTTTTTTATTCTTCCTTTTCTTAATATTTTTTATTAATCATATTCTTCTTATTCTTCTTATCTTCATATTCTTCATATTCTTCTTATTTTCATATTCTTCATATTCTTCTTATTTTTATTATTCTTCTTATTCTTCATAATCATCATATTCTTCTTATTTTTATTATTCTTGTTATCCTTCTTTTTTTTATTTTTCTTTTTATTATTATAATTCATTTTTTTCTTCTTTTTCTTCTTATTCTTATTATTCTTCATATTCTTCTTATTCATCGTATTCTTCTTATTCTTTTTATTCTTCTTATTCATCATATACTTCTTAATCTTCTTATTTATCATTTTTTTTATTCTTCTTATTTTTATTATTCTTCTAATTTTTCTTATAGTTCATATTAATCATATTTTTCTTATTCTTATTATTCTTGTTATTCTTCTAATTCTTTTTAATATTCTTATACTTCTTATTTATTTTATTATTCTAATTATTCTTATTCTTCTTATTTTTTATATTTCTTTTATTATTCGTATTCTTTTTTTTCAACTTATTCTTCTTTTTCATCATTTACTTCTTATTCTTATTATTCTTATTATTCTTCTTATTCTTATTATTCTTTTTTTTCTTATTCTTCTCATTCTTCTTATTCTTCATATACTCCTATTTTTCATATTTTTTATTTTATCCGGCTTATTATTCTAATTCTAGGTATTCTTATTTTACTTCTTATATTTTTATTATTTTTATTCTTCTTATTCTTCATTTTCGTATTATTCTTCATATTCTTATTATTCTTCATATTCTTATTATTCTTCTTATTCTCCTATTCTTAATTTTTCTTCTTTGTCTTATTATTGTTATTCTTGCTATTTTTGTTCATCATCTTATTCTTCTTATTCTTCTTATTCTTTTTATTCTTCTTATTCTTCTTATTCTTCTTATTCTTCTTATTCTTCTTATTCTTCTTATTCTTTTTATTCTTATTATTCTTATTATTCTTCTTATTCTTATTATTCTTGTAATCCTTTTTATTCTTCTTAATTTTATTATTATTCTTCTTCTTCTTATTCTATTAATTATTCTTATTCTATTAATTCTTCTTATTTTTCTCTTTCTTCTTATCCTTCTTATCCTTCGTATTCTTCTTATTCTTCTTCATATTCTTATTATTCTTATCCTTCTTATTATTCTTAATTTTCTTATTCTTCTTATTCGTCCTTATTCTTCTTTTTTTTATTCTTCTTATTCTTCTTTTTTTTATTCTTCTTATTCTTCTTTTTTTTCTTATTTTTTATATTCTTCTTATTCTTCATATACTTTTTATTCTTCTTATTCTACTTATTCTTTTATTTATTTTTATTATTCTTATTATGTTTATTATTCTTATTATGTTTATTATTCTTATTGTTTTAATTATTTTTATTCATCTTATTATTCACTTTCATTTTATTATTATTATTATTATTATTATTATTATTCTTATTATTCTTATTATTCTCCTATTATTAATTTCACTTCTTTTTCTTCTTCTTTTTCTTCTTATTCTTCTTATTCTTCACTTTCTTCTTATTTTTTTTTCTAATTATTCTTCTTAATCTTCTTATTCTTATTATTCTTCTTATCATTTTTTTTTACTTATTCTTCTTATTCTTCTTATTCATATTATTCTTATTTTTTTATTATTCTTATTCTTATTTTTATTATTTTTCTCCTTTTTCATCTTTTTCTTTTTTTTTCATCTTATTCTTCTTATTATTCTATACTCCTATTTTTTTCCTATTTTTGTTTTATTTAGCTTATTCTTCTAATTCTACATATTCTTCATATACATCTTATTTTTATATTCTTCTTATTCTTTATTTTCATATTATTTTTCTTATTGTTATAATTCTTCTTTTTCTCCTATTCTTAATATTTCTTCTTTGTCTTCTTATTATTCTTATTTTTCATATGTTTCATTATTTTCTTATTCTTTTTATTCTTCTTATTCTTCATATTCTTCATATTCTTATTATTCTTCTTATCCTTTTTATTCTTCTTATTTTTCATATTCATATTATTCTTCTTATTCTTATAAATTCTTATAATTCTTTTTATTCTTCTAATTCTTCTTTTTCGTTTTATTATTTTTTCTTCTTCTTATTCTTCTTATATTTTTTATTATTCTTATTCTTCTTATTCTTCTTTTTTATTATTCTAATTCTTATTTTTATTCTTTTTCTTCTTATTCATATTATTCTTCTTATTCTTCTTATTCTTATTATTCTACTTTTTCTTCTTTTTCTTCTTTTTTTTTCTTTTTCTACTTTTTCTTCTTTTTCTACTTTTTCTTCTTTTTCTTCTTTTTCTTCTTTTTCTTCTTTTTCTTCTTTTTCTTCTTTTTCTTCTTTTTCTTCTTTTTCTTCTTTTTCTTCTTTTTCTTCTTTTCTTCTTTTTCTTCTTTTTCTTCTTTTTCTTCTTTTTCTTCTTTTTCTTCTTATTCTTCTCATTCTTTTTTTTTATTTTTATTCTTCTTATTCTTTATATTCTTCTTAATCTTCATATACTTTTTATTCATCTTATTCTTCTTATTCTTATTATTTTTTTATTCTTCTTTTTTTGTATTCTTTTTATTAATTATATTGCTCTTATTCTTCTTATTCTTCATATACTACTATATTTTTACATCTTTTTTATTTTATTCTACTCATTCTTTTATCTATTTTTATTATTCTTATTATTTTATTATTCTTATTCATCTTATTAATCATTTTCATTTTATTCTTCTTATTCTTATTATTATTCTTATTCATCTATTCTTAATTTTTTACTTAGTCTTCTTATTCTTCTTATTCTTCTAATTCTTATTATTTTTCTTTTTTTATATTGTTATTCATATTTTTATTATTTTTCTTCTTTTTCATCTTTTTCTTTTTTTTTTCTTCTTATTCTTCTTCTTATTCTTATACTCCTATTTTTTTCATATTTTTTATTTTATTCATCTTATTCTTCTAATTCTACGTATTCTTCTTATACTTCTTATTTTTTTTTTGTTCTTATTCTTTATTTTTGTATTATTCATCTTTTTCTTTTTATTCTTCTTATTCTCCTATTCTTATTTTTTTTCTTTGCTTTCTAATTATTTTTATTCTTCTTATTTTTTATTATCTTCTTATTCTTCTTATTCTTCTTATTCTACTTATTCTTCTTATTCTTCTTATTCATCTTATTCTTATTATTCTTATTATTCTTCTTTTCCTTTTTATTCTTCTTAGTTTTTTTATTCTTATTATTCTTATTATTCTTATTATTCTTCTTATTCTTTTAATTATTCGTATTCTTTTTATTCTTATTATTCTTCTTATTCTTCTTATTCTTCTTATTCTTATTATTCTTCTTATTCTTATTATTCTTATTATTCTTATTATTCTTCTTATTCTTTTTTTTTATTCTTCTCATTCTTCTTATTCTTTTTATTCTTCTTATTATTCTTATTATTCTTATTATTTTTCTTATTCTTTTAATTATTCTTATTCTTCTTCTTCTTCTTCTTCTTCTTCTTCTTCTTCTTTTTATTCTTATTATTCTTATTATTCTTTTTATTCTTCTTATTCTTATTATTCTTATTATTTTTATTATTCTCCTCATTCTTCTTATTCTTCTTATTCTTCTTATTCTTCTTATTCTTCTTATTCTTCTTATTCTTCTTATTCTTCTTTTTCTTCTTTTTCTTCTTATTCTTCTTATTCTTCTTATTCTAATTATTCTTCTTATTCTTTTTATTTTTTATATTATTCTTATTCTTCATATATTTTTATTCATCTTACTCCTTTTATTCTTTTTATTTTTCTTTTTTTCGTATTATTTTTATTATTAATATTCTTCTATTCTTCTTATACTACAATTTTTTTTCATACTTTTACTTTATTCTATTTATTCTTCTATTTATTTTTATTATTCTTATTTTTTTTTATTCTTCATATTCATCTTATTTTTCATTTTCATATTATTCTTCTTATTCTCATATGCTTAATTTTTCTTTTTTTCTTCTGTTTCTTTTTATTCTCCTTATTCTTCTTAATAATCTTATTCTTCTTATATCTCTTATTCTTCTTATTCTTCTTATTCTTTTTATTATTCTTATTTTTCTTATTCTACTTATTATTCTTATTCTACTTACTCTAATTATTCTTCTTATTCTAACAATTATTACTTTTCTTCTTATTCTTTTATTTATTCTTGCTCTTCTTATTCTTCTTATATATATTATTCTTATTCGTCTTATTCTCATTATTCTTTGTATTCTTTTATTTATCTTATTCTTATATTCTTATTAATCTTTTTATTATTTCTAATCTACTTATTTATTTTATTTTAATTATTGTTCTAATTCATCTTATTCTTCTTTTCTTCAATTTCTTCATATTCTTTTTTTTCTTCTTATTTTTCTTATTCTTCTTTTTTCTTCTTTTTTTTGTTCTCCTTATTCTTCTTATTCTTATTTTTCATATTCTTCTTATTTTCCTATTCTTATTTTTTTTTCTTTTTCTTCTTATTCTTGTTATTCTTTTTATATTCTTATTCTTCTTATTCTTCTTTTTTATTTATCTTATTCTTTTATTCTTCTTTTTCTTTTTATTACACTTATTTTTCTTATTCTTCTAATTTTTTTTCTAATTCTTTTTTTTTATTCTTATTCTTCTTTTTCTTTATATTCTACATATTCTTCATATTATTCTTATTCTTTTAATTTTTCATATTCTTCTTATACTTATTATTCTTCTTATTTTTCTTATTCTTCTTATTCTGCTTTTTCTTCTTATTCTTCTTATTCTTCTTTTTCTTCTTATTCTTCTTATTCTTCTTATTCTTCTTATTCTTCTTATTCTTCTTATTCTTCTTATTCTTCTTATTCTTCTTATTCTTCTTATTCTTCTTATTCTTCTTATTCTTCTTTTTCTTCTTATTCTTCTTTTTCTTCTTATTCTTCTTATTCTTACTTATTCTTCTTTTTCTTCTTTTTCTTCTTTTTACTTTTTCTTCTTTTTCTTCTTTTCTTCTTTTCTTCTTCTTCTTCTTCTTTTCTTCTTTTTCTTCTTTTTCTTCTTTTTCTTCTTTTTCTTCTTTTTCTTCTTTTTCTTCTTATTCTCTTATTCTTCTTTTTCTTCAAATTCTTTTTATTTTTCTTATTCTTTTTATTTTTAATATTATTATTATTATTATTCTTATTCTTTATATTCTTCTAATTATTCTTATTTTTCTTATTTTTCTAATTCTTTTTATTCTTCTTAATATTCTTATTGTTCGTATTATTCTTATTCTTTTTATTCTTCGTATTTTTTTTATTATTCTTATTATTCTTCTTCTTTTTATTCTTTTATTCTTTTTATTCTTTTTATTCTTTTTATTCTTTTTATTCTTTTTATTCTTTTTATTCTTTTTATTCTTTTTATTCTTTTTATTCTTTTTATTCTTTTTATTCTTTTTATTCTTTTTATTCTTTTTATTCTTTTTATTCTTTTTATTCTTTTTTTTCCTTTTATTCTTTTTTTTTATTCTTATACTTTTTATTTATCCTATTCTTCTTATTCTTTTAAATCTTCTTATTCTTTTTATTACTAATATTCTTCTTATTCATCTTATCATCTTATTCATCTTATTCTTGTAATTCTTCTAATTATTTTAATTTTGTATATTCTTTATATTCCTTATATTCTTCATATTATTTTTTTTCTTCTTATTCTTCTTATTCTTTGTTTTTGTATTATTCTTCTTTTTTTTTCTTTTTCTCATATTCTTAATTTTTCTTCTTTTTCTTCTACTTCTTCTTTTTCGTCTTTTTCTTCTTTTTCTTCTTTTTCTTGTTCTTCTTATTTTTCTTATTTTTCTTATTTTTCTTATTTTTCTTATTTTTCTTTTCTTCTTATTTTATTATTCTTCTTATCCTTCTTATTCTTTTTATTTTTCGTATTCTTCTTATTCTTCTCATCCTTTTTATCATTCTTATTCTTCTTTTTTTTTAGGTTTGTTTATTTTATTATAACCATCTCTTTTGGCGAAGGAATACCATTTTTACAAGCTTGGCTCTACCCTTTCCCCTTTTACACCCATTATGAAAAGAAATAAAACAAGCATCAAGGCAAAAAATAGCCTCACTTGATTTCCAAAGATTATACCATAAATTAGCTAATGAGTAATGCTAGATTTTGATACAGGTTATGAGCTTGCCATCTTAAAAATTCCACTTGTGCCATTCTTTTTAAAATTCTTTTTAAGCTCTTCTCCTCCCTTCCTCATATTGTTCCTCGCTTGTGATTGTTCTGCTTTCCCTTACTCCTAATCCCTCCTTGTAAATTAAGACCCAATCCCGAGAGAAAACAAACCCCAACCACCATCCAAGACAGACATAAAACAGACTTCCATGAAACACTACTTTCTTGACATTTTTACAAACACCTTATAAACTTCCACAGCAAGCAGGTTTTCACATACATATGGCTCAGATTTCAACACATTAATTCCTTGCACGGACAGCCACTTAACAGAACAACTTTATAAAATAGTACAGACGTTAGCCTCTTAAACCCGCTAAAATAGAACCTGATAGTCATATCAAATCTGCCTCCCTGGTCATGCAAAACAAACAGCCAAACAAAAGAGAGAAAAGACTTATTTCTAGCATATACATCCCGAAATTACATACACTTGCCGAACATCCTGGGATTAAACCTGCAATAAAATTTAACCATTCCAGACGAATATAGGATCTATTTGATTCTGCATATTGTGTTGTGGTAACAGTGACGATGCTCCTCCTCTTTCTTCACCAGTGTTCAAAGAAGACTTCGTTGTCGTACCAATCTCCTGAGGGTAAACCTGTAAAACCTATCCAAAAACCTATTGTGCTGCAGATTAACAGTGTATATACTTTTCCAATACTTCACTAGAGACTAGAAGTGTATGCTGTGAGGACCAACAGCTCGTGATCCAACTCGGCAACCTACTAGCAAAGACAATTATGTGCCAATATGCGAGGTCTAAGGTTAATTCATCATTTTCCCATTATTAAATGTTTTATTCTCTACATATCCTGACATATGAAAATCCCAGCTCATCCAGCCTTGCCAGGCCTTTAAATTTGTCTGGGAAATCTCTTATGCCAAAAATCTCATCCCCTTTAGTTTCACCTACTTTGGCCAATCTGTCTGCTAGAGTATTAGCCTTTCTGTAAATATGGTTAATGGTCGCATTTCCTTCTTATCCTTCTTATTCTTCTTATTATTCATATTCTTCCAAGTTTTCCTATTTATCTTATTCTTTTAATTATTCTTATTATTATTATTTTTCTTAATCTTCTTATTATTCACTACAATAAAAATCTCAAATAGCTAGGGATAATTTTCTACCTAAATGGGGGGTTTCATCACTAGATGGAATATTCCGATTGATTAATGATGGAAGTCTTCCCAATCTAAAGTACTCATATTAACTAGGGAACGAGTCCCTTGCTAAAAAATTTTAGCGACAGAAATATCTCTAGGTAAAATAATAATTTTTCTTAGCTAAAATAGCAAGCTAAATTTGTGTTTTCGTCGCTAAATGGATATAACAACCGAAGCTTCCCAATCTAAAATGCTAGTCGCTAAAAATTAGCTAGGGAAATAGTCCCTTGCAAAAAGATTTTATTCACCTAAAATTCCTACCTAAATTAATATTTTATCTATCTAAATTAGTAAGGGAAAATCCATAACTAAATTAGCGAGGAAAAAATTTCTAGCTAAATTAGCATGGGAAATTTCTCTAGCATTTTCATTCCAAAACTATTTTCAAAATTTTAATTTTTTTTTCAAATTATTTAATTAAATAATTTAATATTTTTATATTACATTGAATAAAAACATAAACTATAAATGATCATTTATAATTAACAAAAAAATAATATCATTTAATAAATTATTTTGATTCAATATTTTACATAATTCAAACAAAAACATAATAAAATTTTATTACATCATATTCATCAATTTATCTTCCGACAGTGTATAAAGTATAATCTATTTGTGCATTAATATTGCATTCTCTCACTCAACTCCTCCGATCTCCATCTTTCTACTACGATAAAGCTATCAGAGCCGTGGTCCATCTTGTCTAGTAAAAAATCACTTCGCTTATAAAAGCTTCGTATGGGGAACAATGCGATACCATATATATAAGAAATATAAACCAATCAATCAAATTAAAATAAATAAATAAAAGTTATGTTTTGATAAATATATAATTCTATAGTATAGATGTACATATTTACTACAGTGTATATGTACATATATACTAGAATTTCACAAGTTACATATATTATTACAGTATATGTACATATATACTACAGTATTATATGTACATATATAATGAGTACATATATACTAAGTATATATGTACAATATACTATATAGTACATGTATACATTGGTATATATGTATATGTACAAGTATTTATATGTATATATATACTCAGTATATGTACATATACACTACAATATATATGTACATATATACGTGTATACATATATAGTGTTGTGTATATATATGCACTAATATATTTGTATATGAATTTATATTTTGGTATATATGTACAAGTATATAATGTACATATATACTTAGTATATGTACATATACATTGTAGTGTATATGTACATACAACTTTTTACATATACACAATAGTTTATATGTACATATATATGTACATGTATGTACATATACACTACAATGTATATGTACAAGTATGTACTTATATACAGGTAAATACTTGTACATATATACCAGTATATAAGTACAAATACATTGTAGTATATATATACATATATACTATAGTATATATGTACATATATACCAGTGTATACATATAACTATAGTATGTATGTACATATACACTGCATTGTATATGTACATATACTACAATGTATATATGCACACATACTAAGTAGCTATATTTACATATAAATTAGTACATATACTGTACTAATTAATGCGCAGAGACTGAACAGGATGGGTGCAACCAAAGTCCGGCACTTAAACAGA
This sequence comes from Sapria himalayana, assembly GCA_029783825.1. Taxonomy (NCBI): domain Eukaryota; kingdom Viridiplantae; phylum Streptophyta; class Magnoliopsida; order Malpighiales; family Rafflesiaceae; genus Sapria; species Sapria himalayana. The sequence continues at coordinate 112,570 of JAREIK010000575.1, forward strand.
ACCTGTTAAGATCACATCCCGCTATTAGTAACACTTCAAACAAGGAAAAGGAGACAGGGGGGTATTTACTTTCCAAAACATGTGGGGTATGCACAAAAACACTGAGGCCATAGTTAATGATACATGTGGGAAACCGTCACTGGGTAACCCCATGCAAATACTGGGGCAAAAACTCCGAGCATTGCGTCAAGCCCTTAATAAGTGGAATAAAGAGGTTTTTGGTAATGTATTTAAAAATATTCAAGAAATAGAACAAAAAGTATCAACCCTAGAAATAGACTATGAAAATAAATAAGATATTATAACCAATATTGAATTGAGTAAAGCTAAAGCTGAATTAAGACTTAAAATGCATATGGAAGAGGTATTTTGGAAACAAAAAGCTAAAATAAAATGGTTGAAAGATGGAGATAAAAATACAAAGTTTTTTAACACAATGGCAAAGGTTAAAAATCAAAGATTAGGCATAAAATGTATTAAAAAAGCTAATGGTGAGTGGATAGAGAAGGAAGAAGATATAAGGAATGAATTAGAAGGCCTTTTTAAAAGTTACCTAGGTGGGTTAAATACAGACAGAAATCAAACATTAATAATAAATATTAAAAGTAAGGTTACAGAAGAAGATAATAAAATGTTATCAGAATGGCCCACATGAGAAGAAGTGAAAGAGGCAATATTTAATGCCAACAAAGACAGCTCGGCTGGTCCAGATGGTCGGAATAATGGGTTCTTTCAAAGGTGCTGGAGCATAATAAATAAAGAAGTCATTGCAGCCATAACCTGGGTATTTGTAGGGGAAGAAATTCAAAAATCATGGGCAAGCTCGTATATAGTATTAATACCCAAGAAAGAAAATCCACAAAAAGGAAAGGATTTCAGGCCAATTAGTTTATGGAATACCATCTATAAAATCTTAGCTAAAATATTACAAAATTGATTGAGCAAGATTCTTCCCAAAATAATTTTCTCGAACAAGCAGGCTTTATTAAAAACAGATCGATGTTAGAAAATGTTAATCTTATATCAGAAATGATAAAAGAATTAGGAGTCAAGAGTAGTGGTCATAATGTAATAATGAAATTAGACTTGTCAAAAGCATTTGATAGAGTTGAATGGAACATTTTATGTTATTTAATGAGGAGAATGGGTTTCTCAGAATTTTGGATAGATCTCATATATAGATGTATATCTAGTGCCTGGGTTAGAATGTTGATAAATGGCAAAGCATGGGAAGAATTTAAACCATCCAGAGGTCTTAGGCAGGGGGATCCGTTATCTCCCTCTTTGTTAAATATATACCTAGAAATTTTCATAATAAATTTGAAGGAGAAAGTAAGAAATGACAGTATTTTAGCTTATAAACAGCCTAGAAATACTCCATTGGTATGCTGCTTAGCTTACACGGACGACGTAATTATATTTACAAATGTCAGTAGCAGATCAATGAATAATCTGATGGGACTTCTACATTTGCTAGAACAAGAAACAGGACAAATGTTAAATAAAAATAAATGTCAATTTATGGTAGCAGCTAGAGCATCAGAAAACGTAGCACAAATGATTAAAGGAATCACGGGCTTTGTGAATAGTAAAGGAATAATAACGTACTTGGGATGTCCGATTTATGAAGGAAGAATGAAGGAGGATCATCTATACTTCTTACTAGAAAAGATTAGAAAAAAAATAGATGAGTGGAAAGTAGATTTATTGAATATGGCAGAAAGAATTACGTTAATAACTCATGTGTTACATGGATCATTAGCACACATCTTAATGATGGAACAACCACCAAAGGGTATCACAAAAAAAACTGGAAAGGGAAATGGCTAATTTTTTATGGGGGAAAAATGAAGGGAAGAATAAATTACATTGGAAAAAATGGAAGGATTTATGTTATCCTAAGGAGGAGACAGGTCTAGGCTTTACAAGTCTAAATGATATAGCCAAAGCTTGGGCATGTAAAAATTGGTGGATGCTAAGGCAAAATGAAAATATTTGGGCGCTATATGTGAAAGCCAAATATGGGTTAGGAAACAATGCATTTAAAGATTTCAGAAATGCTACAAGAAACTGGAAATTGATGTGGAAACAACAGAACATAGTGGAAAAGTGCATTATTTCAACAAAAAGTGGTTGGAAATGGTCGTTGAATCCTTAAGTAAAGTTCACATTAAAAAGCACCAAGGACCTGATCAGGAATAGTAGATCCTCACATTTTAAGGAAATCTGGTTAAAAGACCTGCCACAAAAATTGAATGTGTTTATGTGGAAAATTATCTCTAATATAACCCCAGTAGATGAAAATATTCAGAAAAAAGGCATAACACTAGCATCTAGATGCGAATGCTGTCATCTAGAGATAGAAAGTGCGGATCACTTGTTCTTTACAGGCAAGATTGCAGTTGAATTATGGCACGTATTAGAAAACAAAGCAGAAATTAAAAATAGTAAGAAGTCTCTGAATGAGAGACTTGAAATCTGGGCAAAAAAGCAAACAAAGAATAAGATATTAAAATGGTTTAGAAATTACACTCCTCATATAGTGGTTTGGTGCTTATGGAAAGCTAGAAATAGAAGTAGGTTTGAAAACGTGGAAATGTAAGTTAAAAGATATATTGGGAGAAATTAAAAAAAATTGCTTTTATTACTACCTGTAAGCCAATAAAAGTGAGAAGAATGAGCATGGATGAAGATAGAAAAAGAGCTTGGAATCTAACAACATTAGCGAGGAAAATGCCAGTCATCAAAAAAGTTAGCTGGAACAAACCCTCACCAGGAAGCCTAATGCTTAATAGAGATGGAAGCTTTAAAAGAGAAATGGGGGAGGCAGGTGGAGGAGGAGTTATAAGAAATGAGGAGGGCAAAGTATTAAAAGCTTTTACATTATCGAGTACTGCTTCATCGGCGCTACATGCAGAGATAATTGCCCTGCATAATGGTTTAAGAATCTGCAAAGAAAATAATTATGCAAATATTCAAGTACAAGTTGACTCAAAAATATTGGTTTAGCTTGTTCAAAATAAGTTGCAGTTATGGCTGTTTGAAAAAGAAATTGATGATATTAAAAATATTTTAAGTGAATTAAAAGGAGAGATTAAACATATATATAGAGAGGCCAATGTGGTGGCAGATAAACTAGCTGAGGAATGGATGAAAAAAGGAATGCAAGAATTTGAAGGGGATGAGATCCCTGAAAAAGTAAAAGGTCTAATAGAACTAGATAAAGCTGAATTCCCGTATATTAGGATTCAAAAATCATAGCTTAAAGGTCGAAACTTAAGAAGAATATTAGAGGTTAGTTTTTATAATGTTGTTTTTAGGCTTGATTTGATTTGCATTTTAGGTGGAAGTAACTAATGGATAAATAACTATAGCAAAACCCATGTTATTAAGTTTAACTAACCATTGATAGAGAAGGAAATTATCCTTGGTTCTGTGTGGAATATAAAAGGTAATAAGGTATATGGTTTATATATGCTGGATTTTAACTTCTCTGTGTAGTTGGAGCTTGAGCAGATGGTGGAGTGAAGCACCAAATGAATAAATATGTCTGTTATGGTTTATATATGCTGTATTTAGTTTGTTTATGCAGTCAAAGGGATAAAGCTAAGCGAAGAGAGAAGGAAATCAATTGAATAAGGATTCCTAGTATGCTAGCTTCTGTGGGAGTGGGTAAGGTTTCTGGATGGTAATAAGTGTTTCTCTTGTAATGAGTATTCTATGGTAAGTTCGTGTCTATACGGTAATGAGTCTAGTTTTACGAGAGTCTGTAATGAATTTCTTGCGGGAGTCTAATTGGTAATGCTTCTATAAGCACGGCCTATATACTCGTCTGCTCGGAAAGAAGGGCGAAAGAGAACAGAAACTCGTATCATGGCAAAGATTGACGCATAAGTAAAGCGAGCAGGGTTTTCGAATGGGCAGAAACACGACTGAAGAGTGCCCAAAATTATAAAGCTGGATTTTAAGAAACACATCCAAAGTGACGGAATAGCATGGAATAAGGCTGGAATTTAAGAAGCCCACGGAAGAGTACCCAAACCTAGGGTAAAGCCCAAATAAAAGTCTGAAGCTCCAAGGCAGATTCGGGAGTAAAATAGGGCCTATGCCTAATATATAATCAAGTTTAGTGTTAATTTGAATTATTCTAGGATTAAGGTGTTAGATGGGTATAAATGGTTAAGAGTAGAAGTAGTTTGTAAAAATGGTATTTCTCCGCCAAAAGAGATGGTGATAATAATAATAAAAACAAACTTTAAAAAAAATTGTACATATATTGTAGTGTATATTTATATATACCCATATACTCATAAATACATGTACATATATACCAATATATATGTATATGTACATATATACTGGCATATATCTACATATACATATATACTAGTATATATGTACATATACATATATAAAGGTATAAATGTACAAGTATTTACATTAAAGTAGAGCATAAACACTTATTATGGAGCTTGAACATCAAATAGCTATATTTTCTGTCATAATCTTAAAAAAAGGAACAAACACCTTAACCAGGGTTGCAAAAATCATCGTTGTTATTCAAAATTGCATCTAACCTAGCAACATGTGGCACAAAATATTTGCAATAGAATTTACTGGATAAAAGTTCAATACATACATACAGTGCATAAAATATAATCTATCTATTAAATTGACGTTGCTTTCTCTCCTCCAGCTCCTCGAGTCACTATCTTTCTACTACAACAAAGTTGTCATAGTCATGGTGCGTCATGTCTAGTAAAAAATCCATTCACTTATAAAAGCTTCGTATGGGAAACAAAGTGGTACCATATCTGTACGAAATTTAAACCACTCAATCAAATCAAAATAAATAAATTAAAAAGTTATGTTTTGATAAATATATATTATTGAATTATATATGTACATATATACTAGCATTTCACTAGTTACATATATTACTCCAAAATATGTACATATATACTACAATATTATATATACATATATACTGAGTATGTATATACTAAGTATACATATACACATAATACTATAGCATTTTATGTACAAATACCATAGTATATATGTATATATACTGAGTATATATGAACATTTATACTCAACATGTATGTATAAGAGATATACTAGCATTTCTATTATATGTACATATAAGAGAAACCTCAACATGAACCGAAAAACTATTTCAGAATGCAACTCTATTCTAAATCTCTCATGAACATCCTAATATGTCAGGAACAACAGATATTAAAATTCAATGATCTTTGATTTCATATCATGTTTTCGTGTAAGCAAATAATGAGTAATGAAATGAAACTTATCATGAAAATGGTACACAAAGTCATGAGTGATGATAGGGTTCGAAGAAGTAAAACAACTAGACCATCGCCTTCCACAGTTTCATTCGTTCTTGCAAGAATATTTGGAGTTAAGGCTTTAAAATCCTACATAATTGCAAGGGAAAAAAAGGAGTTATTAGCTGTGATGAGAATCTTAAACATAGTGTCTAGAAAGAAAAGAAAAGCAGAACCTGAAAAATACACATGCCATAAGTATTTCATAGAATTCTTTCAGAATCCTTGTACAAGCAATAGGAAACAACTCCACTTTCAAGAAACAAAAAGGACCAGCTTTTTCTGGGTCAATCAGTTTCTTCAGCATTAGCTTTTTAATCTACTTTGTTCGTTTTCTCTTGTGGCATCATCATGCAAGCATCAAATTCAAACAGAAAAAAAAACTAGTCTAATTTCTTAGTGATCATGGCATCAAATTCAGTGTGTACGTATATACTACACAAAAGTTGAAATACTATTTACAATATGAGAATTTATCTTTATCTTCAATAAAGCTCTAGCTTTACCATGACAATGCTATTATATAATCCATACACTTTTCAAACAAAACCTTATGAAATAATGGCCCATCCTGAGATTCTACTACCAAATTGTTCCAAAATAATAAAAGATTATCCGTGAAAGTTTAGAAATCCTTCTTGGAAGTTAGAAAATACGCAACTTTCCCCTAAACAGTAAGAACATGCATAAGATTGGAGGAAAAGAAACTAGATCTATAATCTAAATAGCATAAAAGTTTTGAAACATGGAATAAGGAAAATTATTTGAAGTACAAAATAATGGATAAAAGAAAGGAAGTAAGGAGCATATTGTTGGATACTCTTTTAGCAAGGTCAACTAGGGAAACAATAACATCATCAAAAACTGTGTCATCCAGCAAATCCTCCTTGATAATGTATTTAGCATCACATGCTTGCACATTTACAATTTAATATTCAGACAAAAGCATTCCAGGAATATGTATCCCACAGTGGGATGTAGTTAAAAGTTGGAAATTCCAACTCATTGATAGTTTATTATTTTGAGGTTTATGTTTGAAAATTTTTAACCATTGTTCTTATACCTATTTGTTAACTTGCTATCACTAGAAAAATTTATTATCTTTTTATACCTATTTTTTAACTTGTTATCACAAAACTATTGATAATTGATGAAAAATCATTCTTCTTATAGCTATTTGTTAACTTGGTATCACAAGAAAAATTTATATTAATGGAAATGGAATCATAAATGAAGATATTGAATGATTCATTCTATATGAAATTTTAAATAAAATATTGCTGATAGTTTTAAGTTAAGGAATGATTATAAGAAAACTCAATATGTGATAATAACAATTCCTAATAAATAATAATTTGCAGCATATTATCATTGATTATTTGTGACGAGATTATCTAGAACCTTAAAATATAATAATATTAGTTGGGTGATTATTATTTTATTGACCAAAGTAGCTCATTTTATACCTACCAAAGTAATGTTTTCCATAAATCAATTGGCTTATATATATATATATATATAAGAGATTATGAGAATGCATGGAGTATTTTTTTTTATAAATCTAATAGAGATCCTCATATCACCTCTATGTTTTGATATGGTATACACAACCAAGAACAAGTTCAAAGGAAGTTCAGTCTTATGGGAGAGTTTTTTCCAAGAACCATTGGAAAAAGAGAAGTTTCAAAAACTACTTTTTGAAAAAACATAAAAAGTCTTAGCTACTAAAGTTCCATAAGAGAAAAACACTTAGAAGAGTTTTCGAAAACTTATTGTTGTTTTTTAAAATGATAAGTTGGAGATGATACAAAACATTGTATGCAAAGAAAGAAAGTAAGAAGATATAGATAAAAAAATACAAATGAGGTACAAAGATGAGTTGTGAGGAAAAAGATGTAGCTCACAACTAACTCATGCATATTGAGTTTTATTTTATATATTTATTTCTTTTCTTGTTATTAATTAGAATACTTTTTAATATTTTTGTCATTTAATTATTTTTGTTAAATAATGAATTGGACAAAAACTTACATCAACATAAATCTAAAAATAGGCTAAATTCAATAATGCTAGGATTAGTTTAAATTTTAAGATGTGCAATTTCAAAGTTAACTTTTAGAAAAAAAATTTCATTCATTGAATTATTTTTATTATTTATTTTTTGCTTTTATTTGGCAAATATTAATACAATATAATACTAATATAATTCTTGAAAGGTTAAATTTGTATACCAAAGTTGGTTGATGCTTATTTAAAAATTTTAATTCTAAAGTTAATATTATTGATTTATAAGTTATATAAGAATATAATATTATTTTTTTTGCAAATCCTAAAGGACATATATCTTATCATGTTGTTTTTACTATATTCACAAAGTAATCTATTTAATTTAGATATAAAATTTTAAAAGCATGTTAGACTTAAAAAAATGCATGTGAAATTTGAAATATGGTTTATTGAGAATTTTTACTAATATAATTGAAAAAACATCTTAAAGAAAATCATCAATTATAGTGCAGTCCATGATAAAAATGTCATTTCCTTATTACCTTATTTGTTACGTTTGTTATATCCTAGAATTTTTTGGTTATTCATAACTCCAGTTTTTCTTGAATTACATTTAACATTTTTAATTACTTTGCTGATGTTAGTTTTTTTTTACATTATGTATTGACCATGTATACTTGTGTGATATTTTTAAATTTTACATTACTATTTGAAATAATAAATAAGTATTTTGTACTATTGCCAAAGATTTAAAATAATGAAAATTATTATAGTTATGTATATTGTTTTTATAATTATACATATAGTAAAAGATAAATATTTATAGTTATATGTTCATATACTTATAGTATATTTAGTTATAAATAGATTTATATATAATTATATATAATTATACATATAGTTATAAATATGTATTTAGTTAAAGATATAATTATATATAACATTTTTAAAGTTATACATGTTGTAAAATACAATTATATATGGTTATATATTATTATAGATATGGAATATTTTGTTAAAAATATAGTTATATATAATTACACATAGTTATAGAATATTATATAATTAAAAAAATAGTTATATATAGTTATTAGTATAGTCATAAAAATAGTTTACATAGTTACAGATATAGTTAAATATAGTTATGAAGAGTTTTATATAGTTATACAAATATTGATAAATAATTATACATATATAGGTAAACATATGGTTACATATATGTAGTTATACATGTTGTAGATGTAGTTATATATAGTTTTTCATGTAATTATATATATTTAGACATATAGTTATGTATAGGTTTTGGCGTAGATAAATACATTTACATCTAGTTATATGTTGACATACATATTGTTAAATACATTTATATATAGTTATATATATATATATATATATATATATATATATATATATATATATATATGTATGTATGTATGTATGTATGTATGTTTGTATGTATATTAAATATATGTTGTTATATTTATATATAGTTATGTATATTGTTTTTATAATTCTACATTAGTAAAATACACTTATATATATAAATGTGTTATAAATTATGGAATCATCATATTTACAAAATTTATTATGCAAAATATTAAATATATTGTTTTATACACACTGCTCACCAAAAAAAACCAACACCCATTTTGTGATTAAAATCCAAAACAACAAACCTCTCTGAGTGGCAAAAAATATGGATATCAAGCCTGCATACCATACCTACTATGCAACATCAACATTGACATAATGAGAATGCATTATATCACACATGCATTAAGTATGTATATGAATTAGTGTGTATAAGTAATACAAGCATACAATGGTGATTAATGAAGTATTGTGTATAATATATGGTAATAGTGAGGGCAGAAGAAAAAATTCGATAAAAAATAGCAGAATCCAAACACACACTCTTGCATTAAGATAATTGATGAAGAGTTAGGGTAGAAAACTTACCTCAAATCAATAAGAAACTCACAGCTTGAAGGAATTATCACTTACTGTCTTACTCTACTATTAGGTTATGTTGTATTGGTGTTGAGAGAGAGAGGCGGAGGCGTTTGGCGAGAGTTAGAGTTGTCTCTTGGACAACAAGAAAGTGTTTTTGAAGTTATTAAAATTCCAAAAATGTTTTTATTTTTTATTATCAAGACATTACATAAATAATAAATATATAAAAAACATAAAGACTCATTTTTTTATCAAATTATTTTAAACAAGTTCATATGCGTGTAGTAAGACACACATGAAAAATAAACACTTACAATTTTTAATTATCAAATTAATTAAACAATAAATATATAAACAACTTCAAAAAATAGATGTCTGGACTTACACCTATAAAAAAATCAAATGGCTACAAAATTTGCAAATTTAATATAGCAAGGCAAAGTTGAAAATATGATTATTCTTCAAGAAACTCTCCTAAGAGATATAAATACTCTTTATGTTAAAAAATATATAAATATATATTTTATGGTTATAAATTTTTAAGAATTCATATTAATTTTTATGAAGATAATATGAAATAATTTTAAAAGCATAAAATTTCATATTAATTGATATAATATATAATTTTTAAAATTCTAAAAAATACTAAAGTGAAAAGATAATTAAAAAAAGTTATATTTATTATTTTAATAAAGATTGAATATTAAAAGCTAATAGTAAAAATATTACTCAATTGTTTAAATCTTATAAATTTTAGTTGGGGCCAAAATCTATGTATTTATTTTTAAATATCAATTTATTTTCTTTTAAATTTAATGAAAAAATTTAAAATTTTATTATAATTCAAGATTTTCAAATTTTATAGTAATTAATCATATATATTTTTTACTTGTAATAATATTAATATATGCTAGTTTATTCATCAATTCAGATATTTTTTAAAATATTTTTTATTTAATCATACAGTAAATTATTTTACCTTTATATTATTAGAAATTTTAATGTATATTCATTTATTTTTTAAAATATTTTATAAAATTATTATAATTATAGAATTAATTATTTAATGTTACTCTAATACAAATTTTTAGTATCTTAATTAAAAATTTTACAAAAATTTTTTGTATACTTTTTTTTAAAATTGTATAATCATAAAAATAGTTATTTTAGTCCATATTAATATTATTTTTTTGTATTTTTATATTTTTTAAATTATTTTAGTATAAAATCTTATTTTTATAATTTTACATGGAGAATATGTCTTTCAAGGATTGCTCATCTATATACCGTGACATACATTTAATTAACAAAATTAAATAAAATATTAAAACAAATAATAAATTAAAAAAAAAATTAATCATTAAAGATTAGAGATAGAAATTATCTTCGGTGCAAATAGCTAGGGAAAAATCCCTAGCTAAATGAATATTTTTTGTGAAAAATAAAATTTATGAAATAATCATTTGCAAAAAAAATAAAATAGTAAAAAAAAATTTCAGATAATTATTTAGCAATCGATTTTGTTTTGAGATAATTAGCTAGAAAAAATCTATCTCTATATTTGTCACTAAATTTTCGGTTCTCTTTGCGCGGATTCTACGAAAATATTAGCGGCAGAATTTATCTCAATATAATTAGCTAGGGAAATTCCATTACTAAAAATGTCGCTAATTTTCATGGTTTTTTTTGCATGGAAATCTACAAAAATATTAGCGATAGAATTTATCTCGATATAAATAGCTAGGGTAATTCTGTCACTATACCCATCGATAATTTTCCTAGTTTTCTTTGCGTGGAAATCTATGAAAATATTAGTAATGGAATTTTTTTCGATATAATTAGCTTGGGAAATTCCTTCGCTAAACCCATCGCTAAATTACCGGTTTAATTAGACAGAGAAATTCCATCGCTAAATCCATCGATAATTTTCCCAGTTTTATTGCGTGAAAATCTACGAAAATATTAGAGACAAAAAATGTTCAATCCCACATTTATGTATTTAATCCATTAGTAATCTGTCGCTAGTATCTATTTCAATGTAAAATCAAAAATCACTTGCTATTACCTAGCTAATCCCTCACTATTTAGCTTAGGATTGATCCATTGCTAAATTTTCCTAGCTAAATCAATATTTTCTTGAAGAGATTATTATTATTATTATTCTTATTATTCTTATTCTTTTATTTATCTTATTCTTTTATTCTTATTATTCTTTTTTTATTTTTATTATATTTATTTTTAATATTCTTTTATTTATTTTATTCTTTTAATCTTATTATTCTTTTTATTACTTCTATTCTTCTTATTCATTTTATTCTTCTTATTTTTCTAATTCTTCTTTTTCTTTATATTCTTCTTATTTTTCTTATTCTTCTTAATTTTCTTATTCTTCTTATTTTTCTTATTCTTCTTAATTTTCTTATTCTTCTTATTTTTCTTATTTTTCTTTTTCTTCGTATTCTTTTTATTTTTCTTATTTTTTTTCTCTTTTTATTCTTCTTATTATCTTATTCTTCTTATTTTTATTATTGTACTTATTCTTCTTATTCTCCTATTCTTCTTTTTGTTCTGTTCTTCTTATTCTCCTATTCTTCTTTTTATTCTTTTTCTTCTTATTCTTCTTATTGTTCTTATTATTATTCTTCTTCTTATTTTTCGAACTCTTCTTATTCTTCGAACTTTTCCTATTCTTCTTATTCTATTAATTGTTCAAATTCTTCTTATTCTTTTTTACTATTCTTATTCTTTTTATTCTTCTTATTCTTTTATTTATCTTATTCTTTTTTTCTTATCATTCTTTTTATTACTTCTATTTTTCTTATTCATATTATTCATCTTATTCTTCTAAATCTTTTTATTCTTCATACTATTTATATTCTTTTTATTCTTCATATACTTTTTATTCTTCTTATTCTTCTTATTCTTCTTATTCTTCTTATTTTTCTTATTCTTCTTATACTTTTTTTTCTTATTCCTATTATTCTTCTAATTCTTCTAATTCTTCATATTCTTCTTATTCTTTTAATTATTCATATTCTTTTTATTATTCTTATTCTTCTGATTCTTCTTATTCGTCTTATTCTTCTTATTCTTCTTATTCTTTTATTTATCTTATTCTTTTATTCTTATTATTCTTTTTATTACTTCTATTCTTCATATTTATTTTATTCTTCTTATTCTTCTTATTCTTTATATTCTTCTTTTTTAAAGTTTGCTTTATTAATTATAATAGCCCTCTCTTTTGGAGAAGGTATAGCATTGTTACAAGCTAAGATTCTACCCTATGCAACTTTACACTCTGTTATGAAAAATATAAGATATTTAGCAAGCAATTGATAATGTCCTACATTATCTATTCTGCTAGAATTCTAGCTTTGATTCCATAGGATTCTCCAAGTTTCCATTTCTAAGAAAAATTAAAAAACTACTTGTCTTTCTGCCTGCATGTCTTTTAGAAACTTTCTGCTTGAACTTTCTGCTTGACCTTTCTTTTTGAGCATTCTGCCTGCATTTATTCTCTGAGCTAAATTGCCTATATTTTTTGCTATCTCCTTTGCACATTCTTAAGCATCTCATGTTGCAGCTTTGGATAAACTTCCTCTAGTTACTACCTATATCTTTGTCCACTTGTATAGCTGCTACCATTAGCGACTCTCCTGCTGCTACTATCCTTTCTAAAAAATATTTTTGCTGCTACTCTAGTTTGCTCCTTTTTTGTGCTATTGTTTAGCTTTTGCCTTAGCTATCACCTGTACCGACAGATCACAACAAACCGACAATACAATCCTAGTTGTTGCTTCATGTCTGCCTTTATGGTCCTTTTCCCTTTTGTTTCAGTCTGCCTATAGAAGTAGTTACAATCAAACAGTTGACTACATCTTGTTTCTACTATTATAAGTATTGTGCTCCTTCTAGTTCATGTTAGGCTCTCTACTACTTCTAGAGATACTTCTCTTTCATCCTTTTTCTCTGATTCAGACAAACAAACAATGAATAACAAACAAACAAGTCACAATCTACACTAATCTTCTTCTCTTCTTCTATCTTTGTGTCTTTATCAAACAAAGCCACAGATTAATCTGGTAGTGGGACCAGCTTCACTTTGCCTCTCCCACCTGCCCATTCATAAAATGAAACCAAACAAACAAATATATATCCATCACCTTTTCTCCCTTGCTGCTACCTTTTAGCAGTAGCATGCCTCACCCCCATCACCTGCAATAATCTTCATTATAGATTCTAACAAACAAAACTCTCTATTACTTCACTTAGCAGCACCCTAATATACATTCCTTGACATTAACAAAAAACACAACTTGCCAAAAGACCACCTGTGGAATTAAAATAAACTAATACTTTTAGTATATTTACTGCAAGGGCCCCTTACAGTGCCCGATATATAATTTTCTCTTTATCATGATTAAGCATCCCAAAGGGCCGGGATACTATTATCATTACACATGCAAAAACAATATGGGTTTATCCTACAAAAAATTATCTTTTGAAAGATATTTAGTAATGTTGCACATATACTATTTTTCCTTATATAAGGATGTACAGAATGCCACAACAAATTAAAATATGTAAACTTTCAAGTTAGTTAATTTATTACATATTATGGGAATACCCAATGCTATCTACTTTTAGACCGCTTTATTTATCTGTGTTACTGAATGGGTTTTATTGAGGGTTGATGACTATAAAAGTATAGCAACTGCTCACAATTAGAACTAATTGTTAATTTTCCTAAATATAGGATATCTTGTTTCATCTAGTTTGAGTAAGCCTCTATATTTAGCAGGCATGTTTTTGTGCATCGAAGTCCTAATTCCCTGATTTTCCACCTTCTTTAGATAGCTTATCAGCTACATGGTTCACTTCTCTAAATATATGCATTATGCTATAGTTTAATTAGTGGACTAGTTATATGATTTCTTCTATATCATTTATATATTTCCAAACCAATCTATGCTCTTTAATAATACCTAATAACATAAGTAAGTCAGTGTGTATTTGAATGTTCTTTATTTTCCTATCTTTGCATATCTTTAAGCCAGACAGAAGGGCCCAGATTTCAGACGACCTAGAAGTATTAGCTTTCAATTTCCAGGTGAATGCCCAAATCATCTTGCCATCAGAGTCTCTCAGAATTCCTCCAGCTTCTACTATTCATATTTCTCTTTTAAAACTACCATCTATTTTAAGTTCCATATAATCTCTTGGAGGTTTACTCCAATGTATATTCATAAAGCTTAATGATTTGGGCTTTTTAAACCTTAGATGCCACCTATCTATATACTCTTTATTTTTTGAGTAAATTATATTCTTTAAAGGATAAGCTTCTAAAATGATTTTTAGCTTTTTTTAAATCTCACATACTATATCTTTTGCATTCATTTTAATACCCTCATATCTACTTTTGTTTATTACTTTTCAAATACACCATGTTACCAAAGGTGAGATTGTATTCTTAAGCCATTTATGTACTAATTTAAGATTAGGCCCCCTCGTTCATTTCTGAATCCTTTTTTTTTGAGAGTTTGGTTTTTATCCTATAAACTCATTTATTTTTCAAATTTTTACCATATATTTGAAGCTATTGTACCTTGTGAAAATAAGTGATCTGAGGTTTCTATTCTCATTTTGTAGCAATCACATCTAGAGGTTAGATTTATGCCTTTTTTGTATGCAAGTGTCTAGTGGAATAATGTTAGATATAGATTTCCATAACAATAACCATATTTAAGTGAATTATTGTTGTTCCATCACTATTCAAATAAATCGCGTGGGAGTTTTATACTCCTAACAAGGTTCTTGGCAGATTTTAAGGAAACTGAGCCTTCCACATTTAACTTCCATTTCCATCCATACTTAAAAAGCACAACATGGTTATCCACCATTTCTTTTTGCTTTAATGTTTATTTCCACATTTGAGATTTATTGCTAATCTTTTTAATCCTGTTAGTGTCATTGTTTACTAGATATTTTGCTCTTATATATGATGCTCAAAGATTATTGTTCTCTTTTAACCTCGACCATCTCTTGCAGGCCCATGCTTCAGATATCTCCTCTAGCCTAGTAAATCCAAGACCCTCTTCTTCTTTTTGAAAGCAAAGATCTTTCCATTTAATTCAATGAAAATTTGTCTACCATTCTTCTTTCCCCAAAAGAAATTAGCCAGTTTTACTTCTATTTTTTTTATTAAAAATTTAGGAGGTCGCATAACCATTAGATTGTGCATTAGTATACATTGAAGTACATGTGTTATGATTATAATTATTCAACTCATGTTCAACGATTCAATTTTCTAGCCCACAACCTTATGCATAAGCTTAACAAGCAAAAAATCTAGGTGTTCTAATTTAATTATGTTTTCATATAATGGAGACCCAAGATAAGAGAGAACTCCTTTTTTGTGAGAGAAACTTGTATTCTTTTTTATCCTATGTATTAGGCTACCAGTCAACTCTATCAAAGTCTTTTGATAGGTCTATTTTAAAAATTACATTATGCCCTCTAGATTTGGAGGAAAACTATATCATGATCTCTTTAGCAAGGCATATTTCTCCATGATCAATCTATTTTTCATAAAATCTGATTGTTCATTTGAAAAAATTTTAGGAAGAATAAGTCATAGTCAATTTTGCAACAGTTTTGCCAAGATTTTATATATGGAATAGCATAGGCTGATGGGTCAGTAGTCCTCTCCCTCGACCTTTGGGGTTTTTCTTTTTGTGAATAAGGACTATATGAATTAGTGCCCACTTTTTTATTAATTTCTGCTCCACAGAAGAACCAATGATTAACATGAATAATATCTTGTTTAATTATATCCTAGTAAGCTTGGAAAAACATGGAATTCTAGCCGTCTGGTCCAACTACGCTATCCTTATCCATGCTAAAGATTATGTTTTTGATTTCATCATCTTCCAAAAATTCCATTAGCTTCGTATTATTATCATCATTAATTTATTTATTTATGTTTTATAAACATTTATGCCCTTTCATCCTATTATTATCGCATAGTAATGTTTTATATATGCCTTCAAGAGTATCTTTAATTTCAGTCTTATTTTATAACTATATTCCTTCATTGTTTTTTATTCTATTTAGCATGTGTTTTTAAATCTTAATTTTCGAAGCCAGCTGAAAAATTTTGTGTTTTGGTCTCCCTCTTTAAACCATTTTACTTTTGCTCTCTATTTCTAGAAAATTTCTTCCATGTGTAATTTTATTTTATGTTCACCTTGTGACATGTTAAGATCACAAAGATTGCTTATGTTATGATTTCTATCATATTCTTGTTCCAGGGTATCAAGTTTCTATTCTATTTCTATAATGCTGTTTTTGATATTACCATGCTTATTTTTATTCCATTTAATTAAACATGATTTCAGCCTATCTAATTTAACAGTGAGAATCTGATTTAGGTTACCTTTTGCTGGCTGAAACCAAGACTCTTTCACTGTGTCCTGGAAGTCATCATGCAGGCACCACATGTTCTGAAAATGAAATGTAGTTTTTTATTTTTTTGTTTTTTGATGGGATATAAGAAGAGGGTTATGATTTGAACAGGTTCTGTTCAGGTGTTTGACCCCTATATTACCAAAGGAATCTAGCCACATAGAGTTGAAGAGAAATATATCTAGTCTAGACCAGATAGCTCCTTTTTTATGGTTGTTTGTCCATGTGAAATTTGAACCTAAAAAGTTAGCTTCGAGTAAATTAAATCTAGTGATTGCTTCATTTTTGTAATCACTAGCTTGTAAATTTATAGGTCTACTGCTTTTTTTTTCTGATGCATTTCTAATAGTATTAAAGTCCCTTCCTATTATCAAGGGTGTGTTTTTGAGTGCTATATTATCCATGGTTTTACATTATTCTTTTCATTTTTCTTTAAAGTTACTAGTATAAACTAGTGATATGATTATCAGTTTACTTTTATTTAGGCTGAGATTAATTATTTGTTAATATTCCTCAATATTTGTGATATCCAAATAATCATTCCATGTTACTCAAATTTTACTAGCTTTATTGGAGAATGCATTCGTGAAACCCAACTTATTCTTATATTCTTCAAGTTGCTTTTAATCTACCATTTTTTACGCCAACATTAATAGTGTAATTTTATTTAATGTTATCATTTTTTAAATCTATTTAGAGATGGGCAGTTGGCTATTCCAAAAATATTCTAGGCTAAGTATCATAGGCTTTGTTGAGCTCTTGTTATATACTTTGTATCATAAGCTTTGTTGAGGTGTCTTTTTTGTTTTTCTTGTCTTTTTTGGGAGATTCGGGCTCTGATTTAATTCAGACCTGCCATCCTTGTCGATAAAAAGAAATTGTTGACTTATAATTTGTAGTTCCTCTAAGGCCCAATCCCTATTAAATATTTCTGATCTCTTCTTTTCAATATCTATGTCAGCTTTAGACTGAGTAGAGTAATTTATTTGAGAAGTAGTTATGATATCATTGGAGCTTTTAAAGTCTGCAAAAGAACCAGCTTCAGAACTAGAAAACAACACCTCTATGACTTTTGTATTTGTATATATTTTATGTTTTCTTGTTCTAATCACTATATCTTTAATTTTATGCATCATAATTCTAATTTTTTCGGTCTATTTTTTATTTTTATCTTAAAAAAATAGTTATTATTTATATTCTTCTTATTGTTCATATTCTTTTTATTCTTTTTATTTTTCTTATTCTTGTTCTTCTTATTCTTTTATTCTTTTTATTGTTTTTTATATTTTTATTCTTCTTATTCATTTTATTCTTCTTATTTTTCTAAATTTTATTTTTCTACTTATTATTCTTATTCTATCATTCTTCTTTTTATTCTTTTTCTTCTTATTCTTTTTATTTTTATTATTCTTCTTATTATTCTAATTCTCATTATTCTTTTATTCTTCAAATTCTTCATATTCTTCATATTCTCTTAAATGTTCAAATCTTATTATTCTTTTTATTATTATTATCATTCTTATTCTTTTATTTATCTTATTTGTTTATTCGTATTATTTTTTTTATTACTTCTATTCTTCTTATTCATTTATTCGTATTATTTTTTTATTACTTCTATTCTTCTTATTCATTTTATTCTTCTTATTCTTTTAATTTTGTTTTCTTTATATTCTTCTGATTCTTCATATTTTTTTTATTCTTCCTATTCTATTTATTATTCTTATTCATCTTATTCATATTATTCATATTATTCTTATTATTCATATTATTCTTATTCTTTTTATTCTTTTTATTCTTATTATTCTTCTTATTCTTCTTATACTTTTATTTGTTTATATTATTCTTATTTTTATTATTATTCTTATTCTTCTTTTCTTTTTTTCTTCTTATTCTTCTTATTCTTTTTATTCTTCTTATAAGTCTTATTCTTCTTTTTCTTCTTATTCTAATTATTCTTCTTATTATTCTAATTATCCTATTCTCTTTTTATCTTTTTTTTTATTTTAAATAATTTTCTTATTCTTTTTTTTCTTCTTATTCTTCATATTCTTCTTATTGTTTTATTCTTCATATTCTTTTTATTTTTTTATTTTTCATTAACTTTTTATTCTTCTTATAATTCTTATTCTTATTATTCTTATTCTTCTTATTGTTCTTATTATTCTTATTCTTCATATTCTTCATATTCTTTTTATTCTTCTTATTTTTCTTATTCTTCTTATTCTTTTTCTTCTACTTATTCTTCTTATTCTTCTTAATTTTATTATTCTTTTTATTTATCTTATTCTTCTTATTTTTTTTAGTCTTCTTATTTTGCTTAGTCTTCTTATTCTTCTTTTTCTTTTTATTCTTTTTATTCTTTTTATTTTTCTTAATCTTCTTATTCATCTTAAAATTAATTTTCTTCGCATTCTTTTTTTTCTTCTTATTTTTCTTATTCTTCTTTTTCTCATTATTCTTCTTATTCTTTTTTGTCTTATTTGTCTTCTAATTCTCTTTATTCTCCTATATCTTCTTATTCTTTTTATTATTCTTATTATTCTTATTATTCTTAATCATCTTATTCTTCTTATTCTATTATTCTTCTTATTCTTCTTATTCTTTTTATAATTCTAATTCTTTTTCTTCTAGTTATTCTTCTTATTCTTCTTATACTTCTTAATCTTCATATTCTTTTTATTCTTAATATTATTCTGATTATTCTTATTTTTCTTAGTCTTCTTATTCTTCTTATTTTTCTCATTCTTCTTATTTTTATTATTTTTCTTATTCTTCTTATTCTACTTAATCTTCTTTTTTGGCATATTCTCATTGTTCTTCTTATTCTTCTTTTTCTTATTATTCTTGTTATTTTTTTTCATATTTTTTTTCTTATTCTTCTTATTCTTCTATTTTTCTTATTTTTTTTATTATTTTTATTCATCTTATTCATCTTATTCTACTTATTCTATTATTATTCTTATCAATTTTTTCTTCTTATTCTTTTTTTACTTCTTATTCTTCTTATTCTTTTTCTTCTAATTATTCTTTTTATTCTTTTTATTCTTCTTATTTTTCTTAATCTTCTTATTTTTAATATTATTCTTATTATTCATATTTTTCATATTCTTCTTATTCCTCTTATTCTTCTTAATCTTCTTTTTATTCATATTCTTCTTGTTTTTCTTGTTCTTCTTATTCTTCATATTCTTTTTTTCTTCTTATTCTTCTTTTTCTTCTTTTTCTTTTTTTTTTTATTTTTCTTCTTATTCTTTTTATTCTCCTATTTCATCTAATTCCTCCTAGTATTCTTATTCTTCTTATTCTTGTTTTTCTTCTAATTCTTCTTATTCTTCGTATTCTTCTTAATCTTCTTAATCTTCTTAATATTTTTAATATTTTCATTCTTCTTATTCTTCTTTTCTTCTTATTCTTTTTATTCTTTTTATTCTAGTTATTCATTTTGTATTCTTCTTATTCTGCTTATTTTTTTTATTCTTCTTATTCTTTTTATTTTCTATATTCTTCTTATTCTTATTAATCTTATTATTTTTCTTATTCTTCATATTGTTATTATTCTTCTAATTCTTCTAATTCTTCTAATTCTTCGAATTCTTCTGATTCTTCTTATTCTTCTTTTTCTTAATATTCTTCTTATGCTTCTAATACTTATTATTTTTATTATTCTTCTTATTCTTCTTATTCTTCTTATTCTTCTTTTTTTCTTTTTTCGTTTATTCTTATTCTTCTTATTATTCTTATTCTTCATTTTCTTCTTATTCTTCTTATTCTTTTTATTATTCTTATTATTCTTATTATTATTCTTATTATTATTCTTATTATTTTTATTATTCTTATTCTTCGTATTCTTTTATTCTTCTTTTTGTTCTTATTATTATTAGTTTTCTTATTCTTATTATTCTTAATATTTCTCATATTCTTATTATTCTTTTCATTATTCAAATTCTTCTTATTCTTGTATTTATCTTATTCTATTATTATTATTATTACTTTTATTTTTCTTATTTATTTTATTCTTCTTATTTGTCTAATTCTTCTTATTTTTAATATTCTTCTTATTCTTCATATTTTTTTATTCTTCTTATTTTTATTTTCTTCTTTAACTTGTTATTCTTTTGGTTCTTATTATTTTTCTTATAATATTTTTTCTTATTATTCTTTTTATTTTTTTATTCTTCTAATTTTTTTTATTTTTTTTATTTTTTTTATTCTTTATATTCATCTTATTATTGTTATATTATAATTTTTCTTATTCTCATATTCTTCATTTTATTCTTTTTCTTCTTATTCTTCTTATTCTTCTTATTATTCTTATTATTCTTATTATTCTTATTTTTTATTTTCTTCTTATTCTTCCAATGCTTCATATTCTTCTAATTATTTTAATTGTTCATATTCATATTATTCTTTATATTATTCTAATTCTTCTAGTTATTCTTATTCTTCTTGTTCTTTTTATTCTTCGTATTCTTTTTAATATTCTTTTTTCTTATTCTAATTATTCTTCTTATTTTTCTCATTCTTCTTATTCTTCTTATTTTTTAAATTCTTCTTATTATTTTTATTATTCTTTATGTTCATGTTCTTCTTATTCTTCTTATTCTTCTTATTCTTCTTATTCTTCTTATTTTTCTTATTCTTCTTATTCTTTTTATTCTTATTATTCTTCTTATTCTTCTTTTTATTCTCATTCTTCTTATTTTTTTTTATTTTTTTATTCTTCTTATTCATTTTATTCTTCTTATTCTTTTTATTCTTTTTATTCTTTTTATTCTTTCTATTCTTTTAATTCTTTTATTTATATTATTCTTTTATTCATATTATTCTTATTATTCTTTTTATTACTTAAATTCTTCTTATTAATTTTACTCTTCATCTTCTTTTAATTCTTATTATTCTTCCTATTCTTCTTATTCTATATATTCTTAATATTAGTTTTATTCTTTTTAGTATTATTATTCATTTTATTATACTTATTCTATTTATTCTTCTTATTTTTTTTATACTTCGTATTCTTTTTATTCTTCTTATTCTTAATATTCTTATTATTCTTCTTATTCTTTTAATTTTTGATATTATTTTTATTTTTCTTAATTATCTTATTTTTCTTTTCCTTATTATTTTTGTATTTATCTTATTAATTTATTCGTATATTCTTTTCATTACTTCTATTTTTCTTATTCACATTATTCTTCTTAATCTACTTATTCATTTTATTCTACTTATTCTTCTTATAATTCATTTTCTTTTTATTCTTATTATTTTTTTTATTCTTCTTATTATTTTTATTCTTATTATTCTTATTATTCTTATTATTTTTTTTATTCTTATTTTTCATCTTATTCTTCTATTTCTTCTTATTCTTCTTATTCTTATTGTTCATTTTATTCTTCTTATTCTTCTTATTCTTCTTTTTCTTTTTATTCTTCTTATTCTTATTATTAATTTTATTTTTTTTATTTTTATTTTTCTTCTTATTCTTCTTTTTCTATGTATTCTTTTTATTCTTCTTATTCTCATATTCTTCTTTTCTTCTTATTCTACTTATTCTTCTTTTTCTTTTTTCTTTCTTATTCTTCTTATTTTTTTATTTTATTCATCGTATTATTTTATTCTTCTTATACTTCTTATTCTTCTTATTCTTCTTATACTTATTATTATTATTATTGTTATTCTTCTTATTCTTTTATTTTTTTATTCTTATTTGTCATATTCTTTTTATTCTTCTTATTCTTCTTATACTTCTAAATCTTCTTATTCTTCTTATTTTTCTATTTATTCTTATTCGTCATATTCTTTTTATTCTTCTTATTCTTCCAATACTTATTATTATTATTCTTATTCTACTTATTCTTATTATTCTTATTATTCTTCTTATTTTTTATTATTCTAATTATTATTATTTTTTTCATATTCTTATTATTCAACTTTATCTTCATATCCTTTGTTTTCTTTTTTTTGTTCTTAATCTTATTATTATCCTTTTTCTTTTTATTTTTCTTATTATTCTTAATATTCATAATTTTTCTTAATATTCTTATTCTCCTTTATATTCTTATTCTTCTTAATCTTCTTAATCTTCTTTTCCTTATTATTCTTATTATTTTTCTTATTCTTCTTATTTTTTTTATTATTCTTATTCATTTTATTTTCTTATTTTTCTTATTCTTCTTATTCTTATTTTTCTTCTTATTCTTATTATTCTTTCTATTCTTTTAATTCTTTTTATTATTTTTATTCTTTTTATTCTTTTTATTTTTTTTATTTTTTTATTCTTTTTATTATTTTTATTATTTTTTTTCTTATTATTCTTTTTTTTCATCTTATTCTTCTTATTCTTCTTATTCTTCTTATTCTTCTTATTATTCTTATTATTCTTATTATTCTTATTCTTCTTATTCTTCTTATTCTTCTTATTCTTCTTATTCTTCTTATTCTTCCTATTCTTCTTATTCTTTTTATTCTCAATCTTCTTATTTTTTTATTCATCTTATTCTTCTTATTCATCTTATTCTTCTTATTTTTGTTGTTATTTTTATTCTTTTTATTCATTTTTTCATCTTATTCATCTTATTCTTCTTATTTTTCATATTCTTTTTTTTCTTGTTATTCTTAGTATTCTTTTTATTCTTAGTATTCTTCTTATTCTTCTTATTCTTCTTATTCTTTTTATTCCTCTTATCCTTTTTATTTTTCATAGTTTTCTTATTCTTCTTATTCTTTTTATTTTACTTATTCTACTAATTCTTCATATTATTCATATTATTCTTATTATTATCATTCTACTTATTCTTCTTATTTTTCTTATTCTTCTTTTTTTTATTATTCTTATACTTATTATTCTTCTTTGTCTTCCTTTTCTTTTTTTTCTTCTATTTCTTCATATTCTATTTATTCTATTTATTCTTTTTATTCTTCTATTTCTTCATATTCTATTTATTCTTTTTATTCTTCTATTTCTTCATATTCTATTTATTCTTTTTAATTTTCTTTTTCTTATTTTTTTTCTTATTCTTCTTATTCTTCTTATTCTTCTCATTCTTCTATTTCTTCTTTTTCTTCTTATTCTTCTTATTCTTCTTATTCTTCTTATTCTTCTTATTCTTCTTATTCTTCTTAATCTTTTTATTCTAGTTAATCATTTTTTCATCTTATTCATCTTATTCTTCTTATTTTTCATATTCTTTTTTTTCTTGTTATTCTTAGTATTCTTTTTATTCTTAGTATTCTTCTTATTCTTCTTATTCTTCTTATTCTTTTTATTCCTCTTATCCTTTTTATTTTTCATAGTTTTCTTATTCTTCTTATTCTTTTTATTTTACTTATTCTACTAATTCTTCATATTATTCATATTATTCTTATTATTATCATTCTACTTATTCTTCTTATTTTCTATTCTTCTTTTTTTTATTATTCTTATACTTATTATTCTTCTTTGTCTTCCTTTTCTTTTTTTCTTCTATTTCTTCATATTCTATTTATTCTATTTATTCTTTTTATTCTTCTATTTCTTCATATTCTATTTATTCTTTTTATTCTTCTATTTCTTCATATTCTATTTATTCTTTTTAATTTTCTTTTTCTTATTTTTTTTCTTATTCTTCTTATTCTTCTTATTCTTCTCATTCTTCTATTTCTTCTTATTCTTCTTATTCTTCTTATTCTTCTTATTCTTCTTATTCTTCTTATTCTTCTTATTCTTCTTAATCTTTTTATTCTAGTTAATCATTTTTTATAAACTTATTATGCTTGTTTATATTATTTTTCTTATTCTTTTTATTTTCTATATTATTCTTTTTCTTATTATTCTTATTATTTTTCTTATTCTTTAAATTGTTGTTATTCTTCTAAATCTTATTTTTCTTCTTATTCCTCTAAGTCTGTGTATTCTTTTTATTCTTCTACTTCTTCTAATTCTTTTTATTCATCTTATTATTATTATTATTATTATTATTATTATTATTATTATTATTTTATTATTATTATTTTTCTTCTTATTCTTCTTTTTGTTCTTATTGTTCTTATTGTTCTTGTTGTTCTTATTGTTCTTCTTTTTCTTTTTATTCTTATTGTTCTTATTCTTATTATTCTTCTTATTCTTCTTATTCTTCTTATTCTTTTTATATTTCTTATTCTTCTAAGCCTTTGAATTCTTCTTATTCTACTTAATATTCATAATATTTTTATTATTTTTCATTTTCTTTTTATTATTTTTATTCTTCTAATTATTCTTATTCTTCTTAATTTTCTTTTTCTTCGTATTTTTTTATTCTTCTTATTCTTCTTATCTTCATATTCGTCATATTCTTATTATTCTTATTATTCTTTTTATTATTATTCTTATTATTCTTTTTTTTATTCTTCTTATTTTGCTTATTATTCTTATTATTCTTATTATTCTTATTATTCTTATTATTAATATTATTCTTCTTATTTACCTTTTTAATCTTATTCTTCATATTCTTATTATTTTAATTATTATTATTATTCTTCTAATTTTTCTTATTCTTCTTATTATTTTTATTATTTTTATTATTTTTATTATTCTTATTATTCTTATTATTCTTATTATTCTTATTATTCTTATTATTTTTTTTACTCTTCTTTTTATTCTTTTTATTCATTCTATTCTTCTTATTCTATTTTTTCTTCTCATTCTTCTTATTTTTTTTATTCTTCTTATTCTTCATATTCTTTTTTTTTCTACATATTCTTTTTTTATTCATCTTATTCTACTTATTATTCTTATCTTCTTATTCTTCTTATTTTTTCACTACAATAATATGCTTGTATATTTTGGGAAATTTAGCTAGGGAATAGCCCTATCTAATTATGATGAATCAGTGATGAATCAATGATGTAATTTTTCGATTGAATTAAAAATTTGTGATGAATCAGTGATGGAAATTTTCGATTAAAAATTTTTCCTCGCTAATATTGTTGTAGATTTTCATGCAAAGAAAAGTTGAAATTTAATAAATGGATTTAGCGATGAAACTTCCCTAGCTAATTTAAACAAGAAAAAATTCTTCGCTAAATACCTATCTGAATTTTTTTTCTGATTTTATTTAAAATAGCACGTTATTATTCTTTAAATAATAAATTTCATAAACTATATGCATTTATCTAGAGATTTTTCCCTAGTTTGATGGGATATTTATAATTTCTATCGCTAATCTTTAATGATATGCCAATGTGTATTAATGAGTGATCCTTGAAAAACATTCTTCTTGTATAATTATAAAAATAGGTTATTATAAATAAATAATTTCAATAATATATAAATACAAAATAAATTATATTAATAAAGACTATAATAACTATTTTCATGATTATAAAATTTTTAAAAACTTTACAAAAAATTTTTATAAAATTTTTAATCATGAAATTTAAAAATTTGTATTAAAAATATTAAATAATTGATTTTATAATTATAATAATTTTTAAAAATATTTTAAAAAATAAATGAACCTACATTAAAAATTCTACTAATAAAAAGCTAAAATAATTATTGTATGATTAAATATATAATATTTACAAAAATATCTGAATTATTGAATAAACTAGTAAATATTAATATTATTTTATGTTAAAAAAAATAGTTTAAAGATTATAAAAACTTTAAAAAAAATAATTACTAAAAAATTCAAAAATTTTGAATTATACTAATAATTTCAAAATTTTCATTAAATTTAAAAGGAAATAATTTGATATTTAAAGATAAATACATAGATGTTTGTCTATACTCAAATTTATAAGAATTAAATAATTGAGTAAGATATTTACTATTTGCTTTTAATATTCCATCTTTATTGAAATAATAAATATATATATATATTTTAATAATCTTCTCACTTTAACTAATTTTTAGTATTTTATAAATTATAAATTATATCAAATAATATGAAATTTATTACCTTTAAAATTTTTTCATATTTTCTTCATAAAAATTAATATGAATTCTAAAAATTTTATAACGAATAATTTTTATATTTACATAGTTGGGAAATGATAGAATTGGTTTCATGAATTTAAGCATATAAAATGTAATTGTTTTTCATTTTTGTGCCAAAATACAATGTTTTTGCCCATAATATTAATTATCTTAAATTTAGCATGGTATAAGTCAAAAAAAATTACGTAATTGGTTTCCATCATAAAAAATCAGGGATGGTTGCTGATATTTTCGATATTTTCAATAGTACTAGAGAGATGTCATTACTCCTCACTTCATTCCTGCAACACCTATTTGATACAATGACAGCAAGCCTTTTCGTAATAATCTGTGTTGGTTTCTTCGCATTCATTGTTTCTATCCTATGTTTTTCTACTTTCATTTATCATGCTTCAATCATCCGTTGAATATTCTAGGATCAAAACTATAAAATATTGTCATCAGCATTCTATAAAAGTTTCTTTGATGCTCTGATTTAACGTGGAAGCTTGCAGATGAGTTAGACAAGAAGAAGGATGCTTCGTCGAGTTTTAAAAGTTTTGTACAGTACACTCCAACATTCTATGAAGGATGTCTATAGTTTTGATGATTTGAAGCAGTGGATGGAAGCTCTTTTGAATTTTGTCGACCGCAATTAGATTTTCAGTGTCATGGACAGTGTTGTTAAGGTAAGCTTCTAAACATAACATGCTCTTTCCGATGTTAATCATTCTCATTTCTTAACAGAAGAGAAGTGCTGCATTACAACTTTCATTTCCAAGTAGTGGAGTAAAATTTGTTATCTGCTTCATAAATATTAATGGAGAGAGGTTAATGATGAAGTCACGCTGCCCTATTGTAACAGATGTTGGACTGAAAAGGAAAGCAATCCTGGTTCTTATGCATTTTAACGCAACTTGGCTTAAAATTGGTTTGTACATGATTTTTGGTGGCGACTCTTTGCTGCCAAATGGAGAATCCAATTTAGATCAAGAAATTTATTTCTTGATAAAGGTAATCGAAAAGCATTTCTTCTCTCATAATGCACTTGCAAAAGCTTATGCATATAACAAGACAGTTGAAGGATTGAAGCAACTAGGTTACTATGAACAGCTAGGCAATGTGATATTAAAGAGGTTTTTGTTTCCAGTCCTTGTACCCGACAGAGCTAAATCCCAAAGCTTCCTACCTATGAACTATGGTATCGATGGACTAAATGGAGGTTCTCCTCCTTTGTTTATGGCCCAATCTAGCATCAAGTCTAGCCGTCAATAATTAATGGTACTGTTGGAATGATTTGTTGAAGAAATGCATTTTTTCATGGCATCTATTTGATAATGGCAAACATTCTTTCTTCAATGTCGTGCTTAGATTTTCTATCATCAGATGTAATGCATGGAGAAGGTAATCTTCTTTCACATTTAATGGAAATTGGGTGCAAACAAACCTTTGAGCAGGTATACAATCCATTTGTAAAAAGCTTCTGGTACCTACTGCATTATAATTCATGCAACCTATATAAATCATCTGTCAACTTATATCAATGGCTAATTACTTAAAGAAATGGTAGGGTTTCCGTGATGAATATGACTTCAAAATGGAAGATTTATTTGGTGAACTTCATGATGAGGTGTGACTTTGTTGTGTAGTGCAGCTCATAACTAATAATCCATCAATTCTTATGGTACATCCTTTCCTCCACTCATGTTTCCCTATGAAGAAAAAAAACTTAAAGTCTCATCCACGAGTCAATTGTGCTGCAAAAAACTGTGACTCCATTAGACCTCAAGAAAAAACAAGCTAATTGCAATGTTGCCTTGCAATATTTAAAGAAAGCTAGTGTACAATTGTGTGATGAAGAAATCACAATTGTGGAATATGACATTGTTGGTGGGGATAAAGAGTTTACTGTTTCATTACTTTAGAATATATTTCACTTGTAGGTTTGTTTACCTAAACCTGAAACACTTTATTTCTTTTATAGAAAGTTTGCTTTCTTTGATGCACAGTTCATGTGGCCTATTTCTATAAGAGGATCAAAAATGTTGAAAAGAGCATCTGATTTTTTTTACTGCATGTGCAATGAACTCACATCACTTTTCTAGAAATATTCGATTACTATACAGAAAGTGAAATATGTAATCTGAATGTTGTTCAAATGCTCTGAAGGCTGGATGGTGAATGAAGTTGATGATTTTAGAAAAAAAAAATGGTTACCATCAATTTTATTGTTTATATTGGTAGAGAAGATAGTTAATTGTGCCAGTTTTTTC
Source organism: Sapria himalayana (assembly GCA_029783825.1). Lineage (NCBI taxonomy): Eukaryota > Viridiplantae > Streptophyta > Magnoliopsida > Malpighiales > Rafflesiaceae > Sapria > Sapria himalayana. Next base: position 141,549 of record JAREIK010000575.1, read on the forward strand.
ATCTTTAATCAAAGCATGTATCATCATTTATAGAGCAGAGAAATTTTTACTATATTAGTGATATATACTACCATAAATAATAAACTAGGTTTTCTTGTCGGTGTTTTTGTTGTTCCTCATGCCTAATCAAAAAGATTATGAGACGGGTGACAAGAAAACATGGGAGTTGAAGATATATGCCGTTGTTTTTGATTCTGGAAGCTCGGGGAGTAGAGTGCATGTGTTTTGTTTTGATCATAACATGGATCACATCCCTATAAGCAATAGTCTTGAATTGTTTCTCAAGGTAATTTGTCACTCTCAGCTTTTATTTTATTTATGTATAATGTTGTTAAATTATTTTTATTTTACATCTCACCTCCGTGCATTTTTAAACTGCTACCTAACTCTGTTTAGTATTTTTGTTGAAACTAAACCACTCTAAATTGTTCAGGACAATATGTAACTAGAACATGTCAATTGGTTCATTTATGATATCTATCATACTATTTTCATGCTAGCTTCTGATTTTTATATCAATTCTTTTTATAGATTAAGCCAGGGTTGAGTGCATATGCCAAGGATTCACATACTGCTACAAATTTACTTATTTCTCTTCTTGATAAAGCTGTAGGTGTTGTGCCCTTGGAACTACAACCAAAGACCCCAATTAGAGTTAGTGTTGGTAAATTTTGGTTTTTTCTTTGCATGTCATTTATTTGGAAGTTGAGATGATATAATTATGATGTTCAAATTATGATTTTGTTAGTTACTATGTTGTGCATTTTGATTTTCATGTAGGTTACTGCATGATTGAGAGTTCTAGAAGGTGATACATCTAGCAACATTTTGCAAGAAGTAAACATTCATTTGTGTTCTGTTTATTTCTTACAATGAGTTTATATTTTCTTTCTATCAATATCTGCATATTTGAGTCCCTTTAATTAAGGTTAGGGATCTCTTTAGAGAGAGAAGTATGCTAAAGTATGAGATACATAGTGTCACAATAATGGATGGTTCTCAAGAAGGTTCTTATCAATGGGCATGTCCATTAAGCACTTAAACTCTTATTAAATTGCTATTTTAGAAGGATATTGTAAGATAATTCTATTGTGATCTCGATGAAAATGCAGTGTAGTGCCTTTTTGAAGGGCAAAAGAACAATGCTATTTAATTGAACTTGGTAATACATAAAACTGACTGGGTGAGATTGTGACTAAGGCATTGACATGAGCATTATTAAAAAAAGTAGTGTAGCACCTCATGTGTGCATGTGTGTGAATTGACTCAAAAGTTTAATGGAACTTCATTTCATGGTGTTCTTTTGATGGACAAAATCTGGGTGCCATGTCATCAAAATGTTTGAATTTTTCACCTACTAAGGTAAGACTGTCAGTAGTGGTGGCAAATGTATTGAGCAACATAGCTACGCATCAAATTTTCTTGGACTTTGTCGATTCTGGAGGGAAGCCCCTTGTGCTTCAATATCAAATAACATGATATTACCCAAATCACCAACCTACCCTAGTCAAATTTGTCTTGGTTGACAAATCGTGCTCAGGTCATTCTCGAGTACAACCGATCAGGTTGAAACTGTCAATCTGATCTCACATGCCAAATTTGTTTTAAAACTACTATTGCATTGGGTTAGATCGAGTTGGGCTCCTAATTCAAGTTCGACATGTGATTTCATGCACTATATTCATTTTTATAAAATGATTGAGTATCTGATCATGTCAGATGGATGCATCATCTGTAATTGTTGGCTTGTCACAACCTATAGTCATTTTAGATTATTAATTAATGAATTTAATTTTGACATAATGGCTATTCTAGCTATTGCATAACCATAAACAATCAGTTGTTTAGATTCTATAATGTCCAAATCCAACTTTATACAAATAATTTTAAAAATTCAATTATTTTTTAATTAGATAAAAAATTTATATTTTTTCTTTATATTCTATTTTTTTTGTATGATTATCTATGATTTTCAAAGATTGAAAGTTAAAATAAAATTTATTTTTTTATTTTATTTTATTTTTACTATTATATTTTTATAAAATTACTTATTTTAAAGTATGTAAATAATAATTTTATATAAATTTTTAATATATCAGTGATGATGTCCAAAGAACAATGAAATAATGAAAATATTGTGATGAAGATTTAATTTTATAAGGTACATTATATCTATTTTTTGATTTTACTTCAATATAGAGAATTATAATGAAATACTAAGATATTTTACTTCTACTATATATATATATATATATGTGTGTATGTTTATTCCTTCTAATAAAATGAATCATAGTAAATTAAATAATAATGAAATTAATATTTTAGATAGTTTTAATTTAGATAATAATAACCAAACTCAAAAGGTCTATTTTTAATTTGTCTTCAAATCTTAAATGAATTTTTGTAGTATGACTTATTTTAATATAATTAAAAATAAAAATATTATATGATTTTAAAAAAATTATGCTCAATGTAGATAAACATGAAATTTATATACATATTAAAAAAATAAATATATTAGAAGTAGTAAGCATGAGTATTATTTTAAAGAAGTTCTTGAAGTGATGAAGCATGTTCTCTATGATTAAAGTTTCATAGGAAAAGTAAAGTCTTTTGTAATTCAAATAGAAATTATGTGGTTGAATCAGGTAGGGCCACCAAAGATGTTAGTGTGAGAATATTCTTGTATGCTTATTGTGTTTAGGTTTTCATAGGGGTGGATATTGTTGCATCTAAGTTTTATGAGCCAAATAAGATGCTCTACGACCTCAAATAAAAGCAAGAGGGAAGAAGTTGATTTCTCTTTGAGCTCGTAACAGGTTCGGCATAACATTGAGCTGTGAAAGTTTTTGTTTTTTTGTTTTTTTTTTGTTTTTTTTTGTTTTTTTGTTTTTTTGTTTTTTTTTGTTTTTTTTTGTTTATAATTTGATTTGGTTGCTTGGATTGGACATGAACCTTTAATTCTTGTTTGGTGAAGATGTCGAGAGCTGCTCTCAAGGACATGTACAAGATGCTCGTGAATGAGCATCCTATAGCCTCAATCTCCGATTACTACAATATATATACATACATACATACATACATACATACATATATATATATATATATATATATATAGTATTATATATGTAATTAGTGAAATGCTAGTATATATGTATATATGTACATATATACTGCATTATTATATATTTATCAAAATAGAATCTTATTTATTTATTTTGATTTGATTGATTGGTTTAATCTTCGTATAAATATGGTACCGCAATGTTCCCCATATAAAGTTTGTAGAAGTGAAGGGACATCATAATTGGGTTAAAGTTAAAGGCGAATATGTCACTTTTCTTGGTGGTAGAACCAAATTCAAAAATGGAGCTCTACACTACATCTACTTCATCAATGAAGTTGTTCTTTCCCTAATTGTAGAAGCATATAGATCTATTGCATCAAATACCATTTATTTAGGTTATGATAAGGGTACTCTTTTTTTGTGTGTGATGTGTGTTCATTATATGAGTAACTTTCATTTGAATACTTGCTTTTCTAAATAATTTAATATATCGATATTTTTTGGAATGAGACTAAATCTAGGAAACCATTGGATAAATAGACTTGTAATATTCAATTTTGTTTTGATTGTTTGTTTAATTTTTATGGTTCATATTTAAAAAGAAACCAATTGTGTCACTGATATTGTTGCAAAAAATTAACAAAAATGAGTTTTTTTCCTATTGTAGCAAAAATGGTGCTTTTCCTTGAGCTTTGGATGCTTATTTTCATGCTTCATTTTATTGTCATCTAGTATTATTTTTCAATTATTGAATATATTCCTCAAAGGATGTTGTAATTGATAATGTATTTCTAGATATTCGAGTTAAAGGCAGCTATACCAAGTAGTGAATTCCATATTATTACTGAATGTGTAGTTTCTAACATTTCAGAGGTGCCTAATGTCATTCCTCCCTTGCACTATGATTTTATGATATATGATGTTTTGGAATCTATGGTTTCTAGTGATCTCATTAACAATGAATCTGATGTTATGGCTATGGAGCTCCAGGTTTTTGTTAAAGTTTTTGTGGTCATCAATCTAGTTAAGTTGACTTTATTTGCTAGGGTTGCAAGAGAATCTTCCTTGACCACAACACAAGTATAGGTTATATTTGATAAATTGACTTTGTTTCTATTTTTTTCTGAGTGTTGTAAGAAGATTATTATTTTTTCATTGTGTACGATTTGAAATGGGTTTTACTCTCATGCATAAGCTTATGTAGTATTGCTCCATGTTTCATACATCAGTCATTCTAAGCTTTTCTATGTTGGACAAATAATGAGATTGAGTTTTAATGCTAATTATTCCATATATTTACATTTATAATTTTTTGAAAATAATTGCACTATATTAGCTATGGTGAATTGAGTAATAATAGATATAGTATAAAATAATTAAAGCATCTTGATACTAGGAGTTTTCAGTAGAATATTTATACATTCAAATAAACTTTAGTATATATGTGCATTTTTATATTATGGTATGTATATTTTTATGTATATGTAACTATACATATATTCTGATGTATGTATGTACACACACACACACACACATATATATTTATATATATGTACATATATATTGCAGTATTATACTTAAGATATAAGTTTATTGCATAATTTTATAGAATAGAATCTTTTGTAATACAGAATATATGTGCATATCACTATAGTATTATATATGTAACTAGTGAAATGCTAATATATATGTACATATATACTATAGTATTATAAATTTATCAAAACAAAACCTTATTTATTTATTTATTTTATTTTGATTGACTGGTTTAATTTTCATCCATATATGGTACCATAATGTTTCCCAAACAAAGCTTGTAGAAGTGAAGATATTTTTCAGTAGACATGATGTGGTGCAACTAAGATAGCCTTTTCGTAGTAGAAAGATAGTGACTAGAGAAGCTGGGAGAGAGAGAAAACAACATCAATTTCACTTACATATTATACTTTATGCACTGGCATTAGATACATTGATGAATAAAATGGAATAAAATTATGTTATGTTTTTGTTTTAACAATGTAACATATTGTATCAAAATAATTTAATAACTACTTTTAATTTTTGTTAATTATAAATAATGGTTCATAGTTTATGTTTTTATTCAATCTAATTTAAAAACTTAAAAATATGTAATCAAATTCTCTGTAAAAAAAATAAAATAGTGAAAATAGTTTAGGAATGAAAATAGCTAGGGATTTTTCTATCGCTAATTTATCGAAAGACTTATCTTTAACTCTAAATTATGATCAAAATTAGCAATAGAAAAAATAAATTTAGCTAGGGAATTTTATGTCGTTAAAAAATTAGCTAAAGAAGTTTTCCCTCGTTAGTTTTTTGTGACTAGCATTTTAGCTTGGGAAAAGTTCCATTGTTAATCAGTTGTTAGTCTATTTTAGCGATGGAAATATCTCATATAACGAGAGATTTTTCCCTAGCTATTTGAGATTTTTATTATAGTATCTTATTCTTAATATTCTTCTTATTCTTATTATTTTTATTATTTATCTTATTCTCCTTATTTCTCTTATTCTTCTAAGTCTTAAAATTCTTCTTATTCTACTTCTTCAAAATTTTCTTATTCTTCTTATTCTTATTATTTTTCTTATTCTTCTTATTCATCTTATTCATTTTATTCTTCTTATACTACTTATTCTTGATATTCTTCTTATTCTACTTATTCTTATTATTCTTTTTCTTATTCTTATTCTTCTTATTATTCTTATTTTATTTATTCTTCTTATTCTACTTATTATTCATATTCTTTTGATTCTTCTTAATCTTTTTTTTCTTCTTATTCTACTTATTCTAATTATTCTTCTAATTTTTTTATTCTTCTTGATCTTCTAACTCTTATTTTTCATCTTATTCTTCTTATTCTCCTATTCTTCTTTTTCTTCTTATTCTTCTTCTTCTTATTCTTCTTCTTATTATTCTACTTATTCTTCTTATTCTAGTTATTCTTTTTAATCTTCTTATACTTATTATTATTATTATTTTAGTTATTCTTCTTTATCTTCTTATTCTTCCTATTCTTCTTTTTATTATTATTCTTATTATTCTTTTTATTCTACTTATTATTCATATTCTTGTTATTCGTTTAAACTTCTTATAATTCTTATTTTATTATTCTTTTTATTCTTTTTATTCTTTTTTTATTATTATTAGTCTTATTCTTCTAATTCTTCTTATTCTTCTTATTTTTCTTATTTTTCTTATTTTTCTTATTTTTCTTATTTTTCTTATTCTTTTTATATTTCTTAAACTTCTTATTATTCAAATTTTCTTATTCTTCTTATTATTTTTATTCTTCTTTTTCATTTTATTCTTTTATTCTTCTTTTTCTTTTTATTCTTTTAATTATTTTTATTCATATTATTCTTCTTATTCTTTTTAATCTTCTTATTCTTCTTATTTTTTTTCTTTTTATTCTTCTTATTCTTTTTATTCTTCTTATTATTTTTATTTTTCTTATTCTTCTTATTCTTCTTATTCTTTTTATCATTCTTATTCTTCTTATTCTTCTTTTTCTTCATATTCTTCTTATTCCTCATGTTCTTCTTATTCTTCTTATTATTTTATATTTTCTTATTCTTCTTATTCTTCTTATTCTTCTTATTCTTCTCTATCTTATTATTCTTCTTATTCTTCTTATTCTTTTGTTTCTTCATATTCTTCTTATTCCTCATGTTCTCTTATTCTTCTTATTCCTCATGTTCTTCTTATTCTTCTTATTCTTTCTTTATTCATATTCTTCATATTCTTTTTATTCTTCTTATTCTTCTTATTCTTTATTTCTTCTTTTTTTAAAGGTTATTTTTATTAATATCTCCTCTTTTGGCAGAGGAATACCATTGTTACAAGCTAGAACCTTGCCTATCTTTTTTACAACCACACCTATGCACTAGACTCCCAACTATTAAAGATATAGACTGATGCACTAACATACTTGCCTCTAATACTTCTAATCCTACTGTTAGATTTTAGTGAGTGCATTGGCTTTCTTTTTTTCTCTAAGCCTAAGACTATTTCTACCTCCTCTTGCTACATATCTGCAACTACTTTGCCAATATCTTCTTCATCAGCTCACTACATATGCCTCCCAAGCTCACTGCATCATTCTTCCTTCCATGTTGTTGTTACTTTTTTCACTCATTCCTTCCTTTTAAGTTCATAGTATCTTCTTCCCTACATCTTTCTGCCCCCTCATGTCATGTCTTCTAAGCCTTAGATCCCATTAGACATTGATATAGGGCATGCTACTCCTCTCACGAAGCTTATCTTTCATTCTTTTCAATCTTTACAGCTTGGTTCTGTTCCTCCTTTCCTGTTCCCACTCTTCTGCCTTTTGCTATTCTCCTTTTTTTCTTTATTAACTATAGAAAACCATGAAACAAAAAATAGAACATTGAAATTTTTTTTTTCCATTTATCTATTCCTACACTCCTTCCTTCCTCTGTATAGATTTGTTCCTTTCTCGCTTGATATAGGGTCCTACTCCTCTCCTCCTCCTCTCTATCTCCTATCCTACTTTACATAGGATTCTCCTTTCCTTTTTCTCTAGAATGCTTAACTTCCATACTTCACCTTTCCCGAGGCTTTAATTTCAGTTGCATTGCCATTTGCTTCTACTTCTCTTCTCCTAAGCCACCTCTTCTATCTCTTATTGTCCTCCTCTATTCTTCCTAAGACCAACTACAAGCCCATACCATATAACTTATTACAGACTCTCTACCCATTTCCCCTTCACTCCCTTACCCTTACAAACCATATCATGAGCTAGTTTATTATAGAAAACAGAAAAAATTTAAAACTAAAAAAAATAGAAAACAGAAGAAGCTGATCCTTTCTGCCCTTGCTGCCTCCTTTGCTTCAATCCATACAAGCACCGGGTTCTCCTTCCCTTTCCACCCGTAAAAATATCTTTCATTCTACTTTTCTATTCAAGCTAGACTTTCATCTTAGCAATTCCATGGCCTCTCTTCTACACCTTTATTCTGCTGCCTTTCCTCCAATGGCTTAGCTCTGCTCACCCTTTCTGTCCTATTCTTTTCCCATGCCCTACATAGGAACCCAAACAACCCACTAACATATAATTATAGCCTCTCTACCCATTTCCCTTATACTCCCTTCCCCTTTCCATTTCACAAGAAACAATCCACACTGAAGAAAACCAACAAAACCAAGAAAATGGAAGTAGTGGGCAGAAAGCTGGTTTTCTACTCCTCCCCCCTTCCATTTTGTCATTCCATAACTCATGTATTTTTCTTTTCCCTATCCTAGCTTTAGCTCATACCTTTTCCATTCCCATCGGTTGGCTCTACATCCACTATTCTTTGCTTTAGCTCTTGCCTACTCACAGAAAACTAGAAAAACAAAAACAACAAAGACTACAAACTAGCCTTCTGGCTTTTATCCTTTCCTCCTCTTGTCTTTTTCTACCTATGCTCTACTCTCTCTCTCTTCTATGCTCTCTTGCTCCTCCCCCTACATTCCAGACCATTTACAAACCATACTAATATAACATATCTACCCTTTTCCCTACTCTTTCTTCCCCTTATATCATATACAAAATCAAAGGGCCTTGCTCCACAGCTTAAGCTCTTCTCTCCAATCATAACCTGTCTAAGTAACTAAACACATACGACCAAAAAGTTAGAGGTGAATTTACATGCCAGATAGTCTCATTGTCACCAATCAGGACAAGGGTGACTCTTGAACTTACTCAGGACTTTAACCTGAAATTAAATTTAGCAATTTAAAAATAAATATGAAAACAACACAACATATAAGCCTTCCTCCCATCTTCCCCCCCTATTTTCCTAATTTATTTATATTTATTCTTTTGAATTCTAATATAAAGAAATCATGTTTTATTTAGCCTTATTAATCCTTTAAAGCTATCTGGGATATTTTCCCCATCAAAAGTTTGAAACCCTTTCTTAATACCTTCTTTTACTAATTTATCTGTCAGGGCATTTCAATCTATAAATCTGTGTACCATTTTTCCATTCAGTTCTATCAGTAACTTTCTGATATTTTCAATTTCCCCTTCGAACCTGCACATTTTTATTTTTTTGTGGCTACATCCACTAATAAACTTAAGTCTACTTGGACTCGTATATTTTGAAATATGTTTTCTTTGGAGATTTGTAGCCCTTTATGCAAGGCCATAACTTCTGTATGCAAATATGAGGTAGCTATCCCGCTCATTGTAAAGGCTTTTATAATCCTTCCTTCCTCGACCTTAATGCTCCTCCTCCTACTGCGCCCATATCTCTTTTGAAGCTCCTATCCATATTGAGAGCTAATGCACCTTGAGGTGGCTTGTTTCAAACAAATGTTTTTATATCTGGCGATTTCCTTCTAATAGTTGCATGACCTCATGCCTTCTTTACATTCTCTTCCATGTCTCTATTGCTGACTCTTATAGGGTTGTAGGGTGAAATATAAGAACTATCTCTTTTTATTTTTTATAATATGTTTTTGGAATTCAGTGGAATACTCTCAAACCTGTTACTATTTCTAGCTTTCCATAAACACCATAATGATATGTGAGGTATGTGATTTCTAATCCATTTAAACAACATATTCTTTGTCTGCTCCTACCTCTAGTTTTTTATTCTAGCCTTAAGAGCTACCTCACTCTTTTTCATGTCCGCTTCTGCTTCTAACATATTCCATACTTATGTAGTGATCTTTCCTTAGAAAACAAATGATATATACTTTATATGGCTGCTAGGCAGCATTTGCATCTAAATGCTAACCTTATTCCTTTCTTTTGTATATTATCATCCATTGGAATGACATTTTAAAGAAGCTTCCACATAAATACATTTTTATTCTGTGGGATTTCTTTTCCCATGCCCATTTGAAAATTTCTTGAGAATGTCTTTTATTTTCACAAAGCCTTTTGCACTCCTTTAAGTAAATCTTCCTTGTTCATTTAAGGTCCATTTTCACTCACTATTAATCAAAATCACATGATTTTCTACTATGTCCTATTGCTTCCGCATTAACTTCTAGCTTTTGTGTCTTTTAGGGTCCTTAAAATCTTTATTACCTAAACCATAACTAGCTCTTATGTATTCAGCCCAAAGGCTATCATTTTCTTTTAGACTCCACTAGTTTTTACATGCCCAAGCTTTGGCAATATCATTTAGACTAGTGAAACCTAATCTGGCCTACTCTTTAGGGCATCATAAAACTTCCCATTTTTTTCTAGTATAACTTTGGTTTCCCTTTCTTTTTGCCCCATAAGAAATTAGACATTTATTTTACTAATTTGCTTGTGATATTTTTTGGTGGCTGAACTGACATTAGGATTGTGCGAGTGATCCTTTTAACTCATGCGAGAATACAGTCACTTGTCCTGCCATGCTTAGCAAATCCTCCTTCCATCTAGTAATCTTTTCTTTCTTCTTTTCCACTATAAAGGATAAGTACTCCTCCTTTAATCTTCCATCATAAATTGGACACCCCAAGTACATTAGAGCTCCTTTCTTTTGTAGAAAGCCCTGACTCTTTTTATTTTCTGGGCTATGTTTTAGGGTATTTTCCTTGCTATAATGAATTGGTATTTTCTTTTATTCAACATTTTTCATGATTCTTCTTCTATCGCTTGCAGTAACCTCATCATATTACCCATGGATGCACTGCTAGCATTCGTGAAGATGATTACATTATCTATATATGTCTAACAGCCCACATTAGGAGAGTTTCTCAGCTGTTTAAAAGCTAATATCTTACTCACTCTCATTTTTTCTTTTAACTTTACAATTAACACTTCTAAATACATGTTAAACAATGAGGGTGAGAGTGGATTCCCCTGCCTTAGCCCTCTCTTTGGTTTGATTTTTCCACCTACCTGTCCGTTTACAAGAATTTTCACCCATGCACTAGAAATGCATCTGTACATTAAGTCTATCCAAAATTTTGAGAATCTCATTTTCCTCATTACATAACATAGAATATTTATTTCCATTCTATCAAAAGATCTTGACAATTCTAACTTCAATATCACGTTTTTTTTCATGCCTTAGCTCCTATCTCTCTCATCATTTCTGAGGCTAAATTAATATTTTCCATCATTAACCTGTTCCTGATGAAACCTGCTTTCTCAGTCGATATGATGGAAGGTAAAATCTTGCTAAGCCTATTGTGAAGTACTTTGGCTAGAATCTTGTAAATCATATTGCATAGGCTGATTGGCCTATAGTCCTCACATTTCTGAGGATTCTCTTTCTTAGGAATCAAAACAATGAAGGAGCTAGCCTATGCCTTTGTGATACCTACTTCCACAAAAATCCATGCAATGGATGGCACCAAGTCTTTCTTTATGATGTTCCAACTATGTTAAAAAATACATTATTCTAGCCATCTAGACATGTTGCACATTCTTTGTTAGCAGTAAAAACTACCTCTTTTACCTCTTCCTCTTTTGGAATTCTTCTAACAATTTTTCGTCCTCTTCTGCGACTCTCTTCTCTATAGCTTGTATTAAAGAGTTTCCTCTTTGATTTGTTCTCCCACATAAGTGAGTTTGGAAAATTCTTCTACTTCTTTTTTTATTTCTTCCTCCTTTTCTACCTATTCCCCGTTAGTAGTTTCTAACCCTTTTAATTTTTTGTTTTTGAATTTGAATTTTTGCCATTGCATTTATGAACTTTGTGTTCTTATCACTATCTTTTAACCATTTTATTTTTGCCTATTAGTTGCAAAAGACTTCTTCCATGTGCATCCTGAGTCTTAACTCAGTATTTGCTATACTTACCTCAATTCTTGAGGCCCTATCTTGTGCTTCCTCATATTTTATTTAAAGACTAGCTACCTTCTACTCAGCCTCCTGAATCTTTTTGGTGATATTTCCAAATACCTCCTTATTACAATTCCCATGAGCATATCTAAAGCTATGCACTTTTGATGCCAAAATCTACATGGGATTACCTTAAACTCATTTTACCCATGAGTCTTTGACTACCTGGTCAAAATTTTTGTGTAGTCCCCACGTGTTTTGAAATTTAAAGCCATTCTATCTCCTTTCACTTTTTTGAATTGTAAGCAAGAGTGGGCTATAATCTGAATAGGTTCTATTTTGGTTTTTAACCTTTATACCTCCAAACTATTCAATCCATTTTGCATTATAAGTACCTACTCCAATCTAGACCAAATTACTTTTCTTTCCCTCCAGTTATTACACCATGTGTAATTTGATCCTAGGAAGTCTACCTCCATTAGATTTATATTAGAAATAGCCTCATTAAGCTGTCCTATTGCTGCCAGGTCAGAAGGTCAACTCCCTTTCTTTTCATTAGAATTTCTTATCACATTGAAGTCTCATCCAATGATCAACGGGGAATTGTTTGCCACTAACTCTCTCATGTCCTGCCATAGCAATTTCTAGTCTTCCTTGGCATCGCTTTCATACACCACCTAGAATATGGTTTCCGACTAATTTTCTATTTTAACACTAATTATTTGACCAGCTTCTTTAAAAATATCAATATCCATATCCTTATTCCACATAATCCATAACTTACCATTCGAGTTAGAAAATGCCTTTTCTAGACCAACCATCTTTCTATATTTTTCTAATTGATTATTATTTACCATTGGTTAGGCTAGTATTACAATTTTAATTATATAAATCTTACTAAATTTCTTATTCCAAGAGTATTTGCTACTCCTCTTATGTTTCAAAATAAGTTATTATTTATTTCTATGTGTATCTAGCTTATCCTCTAGTAGTGCACTTTAACTAATATTTCATGTTTAAATATTTTTTCATATTTCTTGAAGATTTACTAGTGCTAGGTTGCACCTGCTCAGATTTTCTTGCTAAATTTTGTTGAACTTTTTCAATGTTCATTCCCATGAGTTTGATAGCTTCCATTGTTTTTTCTCTATTAAACAACTCCCCTTTAGACTTCTTTTGCATATAGAAAGATAAATCATCTTGCACTTTCTTTAGATCAAGCTTGTATGATTCATTGTTTAAGCTAGGAATTGGCAAGCATTTTGACTTTGACTCATCCTCCGAGAGGAGATCATCATCTAACCAATTATACTTTTCCTTTCTAATTCTATCTCTTTTCTCCTCTCCCTTCTCCATCCTATTACCCCTACTTTCTTTCTTCCTACCACCCCATCTATTCCAATCCCTTTGGCTCCACTTACCATTTCTAGTAACCATTTTCTAGTCTCTTTAAGCCTACCCTTTTCTAGCCTCTTGTCTACCCTTAGCCCTTTCCCTTCTGCCCTTTTCTACCCTGTCCATTCCAATATGAACTTTCCCTCTCTAGCCCTTCCCTGTACCCATTTCTATTTCTACCAACTTTCCCCGCCCCTTCTACCTCTATCTTTTCTCCCACCTTCCCACCAACCCCTTCTAGATCCCTCACTCTTACACTCCTACCTTCGTATTCTGCACCCTTCTCCCCTCCCCCTACAAACTTTTTCTCTCGCACACTAACCCCTACCAATATTCCTACCCCCTCCCTTTTACACTTCCTTCCTTCCCCTCCTTCTGCCACCTCTTAATCCATGTACGACTTCTCCATGTTCTTTCAATCTCAGATACTGACCCCTCCCTCTTAATTCTCTTCTCCCTCCTACTATACATTTGGTCTGCTCATGCCCCATTTTGAGTCATTTAAGCAGTAGCTAAAAGGAGATTCTAATAATATCGACAGCTAAAACCATTATTGATATCTCTGCCCACCAACAATTTATGTGGAGGTGGGACTCTAAGATAAACTTCAACACAAACTCTCCATATAGGTCAGCATGGTCATACAGGCCATGCATCATCAATCATCCATGGTTTACCCAAACAATGAGCAATAAAGTAGAGGAAGTATATAATAAATAAGTGAATGAGGAGTTTTGGGAAGGAGACCCATACCAGGTCAATAAAAGATTTTTCTAATGCTGTGAAGTCTTGCAACCACTTGAATATGTGCTTGGGATATACCAAAATGCTCCATTGTCCCCATATCCATAATTTGAGGAAGTCATGTTCCTCATTAAGGTGGAAGAAGACATGTTTCGCATTGAATAGAGGTACCTGTGCTAATTTTCGTAGCTTGTGTGAAGCAAGGAAGGCTTTAATGTCTTAGAATTTAGGTCTACCATGTGAGAACTAGTATATAGAGTATACTTGAAAGGTTCACTAAAATTCACAAAATCCTCCTTCGAAAAAAACACAGCAGGACCTTCATCCTTTGCATCAAACATCAAAAATAAAAGCTCAGGCTCAGTTAAAATATAGGTGAATTATTTTTTATTAGAAAGGAAATCAAATTTCTTTATTCTTGGCTTCAAGTCGAGATTTCTACAGTCAAAAATGGATGTTTAAGTCTCTAGAAAAGCATGATTCTCACTCTAGAATTGAGAGTTTATGGGTTTTCTTGTACTTTTTTCTACATATTATTCATATTATTCATCTTAGTCTTATTATTCTTCTTATCCATCTTATTCATCTTATTCTTCTTATTCTTCTTATTGTTCTTTTTATTCTTATTCTTTGTATTCTTCTTATTCTTATTATTTTCTTATTCTTAAAATTTTTCTTATTTTCTTATTTTTATTATTCTTCTTATTCTACTTATGATTCTATTCTTCATATTATTTTTAAGAATTTATTCTTCTTATTATTTTTAAGAATTTATTCTTCTTATTATTTTTAATCTTCTTATTCTTCTTAATCTTCTTAATCTTCTTATCTTCATATTTTTATTATTATACTTATTCTTTTTATTTTATTATTCTATTCTTCTAATTCTTGTTTTAATTCTTATTATATTCATATATTTTTTATTCTTCTTTTCCTATTTATTCTTCATATTTTTATTATACTTCTTATTCTTCATATTCTTATTATTCTTCTTATTCAAGTAATTCATCCTATTCATCTATTCTTCTTATTTTTTTATTCTTTTATTCTAAATATTATTTTCTTTCTTATTATACTTTAATTCTTCATATTCTAATTATTTTTATTATTCTTTTTATTATTCTTATTCTTCTTATCCTTCTTATTTTTCTTATTGTTTTTATTATTCTTATTCTTCTTATTCTTCTATTATACGTATTGTTCTTATTCTTCATTTTCTTATTATTCTTTTTATTCTTTTTATTCTTTTTATTCTTATTACTAATCTCATTCATCTTTTTTTTTATTTTTCTTATTCTTTTAATTATTATTATTATTATTATTATTATTCTTATTCTTCTGATATTACTTATCCTTCTTATTCTTTTGATTCTTTGATTCTTTTAATTTTCCTATTCTTCTTATTTTTCTTATTCTTATTTTCTTCTTATTTTATTATTCTTTTTTTTCCTTTTATTTTTCTAATTCTTCTAATTCTTTTTTTTCTTATTTTCCTTCTTTTTCTTTTTTTCTTTTTTTTTCTTCTTTTCTTCTTTTTTCTTCTCTTTCTTCTTTTTTGTTCTCTTCTTCTCCTTCTCTTTTGCTTCTTC
>JAREIK010000575.1:162875-186098 GCA_029783825.1 Sapria himalayana
TCAAGTTCGACATGTGATTTCATGCACTATATTCATTTTTATAAAATGATTGAGTATCTGATCATGTCAGATGGATGCATCATCTGTAATTGTTGGCTTGTCACAACCTATAGTCATTTTAGATTATTAATTAATGAATTTAATTTTGACATAATGGCTATTCTAGCTATTGCATAACCATAAACAATCAGTTGTTTAGATTCTATAATGTCCAAATCCAACTTTATACAAATAATTTTAAAAATTCAATTATTTTTTAATTAGATAAAAAATTTATATTTTTTCTTTATATCTATTTTTTTGTATGATTATCTATGATTTTCAAAGATTGAAAGTTAAAATAAATTTTTTTTTATTTTATTTTATTTTTACTATTATATTTTTATAAAATTACTTATTTTAAAGTATGTAAATAATAATTTTATATAAATTTTTAATATATCAGTGATGATGTCCAAAGAACAATGAAATAATGAAAATATTGTGATGAAGATTTAATTTTATAAGGTACATTATATCTATTTTTGATTTTACTTCAATATAGAGAATTATAATGAAATACTAAGATATTTTACTTCTACTATATATATATATATATGTGTGTGTGTTTATTCCTTCTAATAAAATGAATCATAGTAAATTAAATAATAATGAAATTAATATTTTAGATAGTTTTAATTTAGATAATAAACCAAACTCAAAAGGTCTTTTTTAATTTGTCTTCAAATCTTAAATGAATTTTTGTAGTATGACTTATTTTAATATAATTAAAAATAAAAATATTATATGATTTTAAAAAAATTATGCTCAATGTAGATAAACATGAAATTTATATACATATTAAAAAAATAAATATATTAGAAGTAGTAAGCATGAGTATTATTTTAAAGAAGTTCTTGAAGTGATGAAGCATGTTCTCTATGATTAAAGTTTCATAGGAAAAGTAAAGTCTTTTGTAATTCAAATAGAAATTATGTGGTTGAGTCAGGTAGGGCCACCAAAGATGTTAGTGTGAGAATATTCTTGTATGCTTATTGTGTTTAGGTTTTCATAGGGGTGGATATTGTTGCATCTAAGTTTTATGAGCCAAATAAGATGCTCTACGACCTCAAATAAAAGCAAGAGGGAAGAAGTTGATTTCTCTTTGAGCTCGTAACAGGTTCGGCATAACATTGAGCTGTGAAAGTTTTTGTTTTTTGTTTTTTTTTTGTTTTTTTTTTTTTTTTTGTTTTTTTTGTTTTTTTTTTGTTTTTTTGTTTATATATTTGATTTGGTTGCTTGGATTGGACATGAACCTTTAATTCTTGTTTGGTGAAGATGTCGAGAGCTGCTCTCAAGGACATGTACAAGATGCTCGTGAATGAGCATCCTATAGCCTCAATGAGCATCCTATAGCCTCAATCTCCGATTACTACAATATATATACATACATACATACATACATACATATATATATATATATATGTATATATAGTATTATATATGTAATTAGTGAAATGCTAGTATATATGTATATATGTACATATATACTGCATTATTATATATTTATCAAAATAGAATCTTATTTATTTATTTTGATTTGATTGATTGGTTTAATCTTCGTATAAATATGGTACCGCAATGTTCCCCATATAAAGTTTGTAGAAGTGAAGGGACATCATAATTGGGTTAAAGTTAAAGGCGAATATGTCACTTTTCTTGGTGGTAGAACCAAATTCAAAAATGGAGCTCTACACTACATCTACTTCATCAATGAAGTTGTTCTTTCCCTAATTGTAGAAGCATATAGATCTATTGCATCAAATACCATTATTTAGGTTATGATAAGGGTACTCTTTTTTGTGTGTGATGTGTGTTCATTATATGAGTAACTTTCATTTGAATACTTGCTTTTCTAAATAATTTAATATATCGATATTTTTTGGAATGAGACTAAATCTAGGAAACCATTGGATAAATAGACTTGTAATATTCAATTTTGTTTTGATTGTTTGTTAATTTTTATGGTTCATATTTAAAAAGAAACCAATTGTGTCACTGATATTGTTGCAAAAAATTAACAAAAATGAGTTTTTTTCCTATTGTAGCAAAAATGGTGCTTTTCCTTGAGCTTTGGATGCTTATTTTCATGCTTCATTTTATTGTCATCTAGTATTATTTTTCAATTATTGAATATATTCCTCAAAGGATGTTGTAATTGATAATGTATTTCTAGATATTCGAGTTAAAGGCAGCTATACCAAGTAGTGAATTCCATATTATTACTGAATGTGTAGTTTCTAACATTTCAGAGGTGCCTAATGTCATTCCTCCCTTGCACTATGATTTTATGATATATGATGTTTTGGAATCTATGGTTTCTAGTGATCTCATTAACAATGAATCTGATGTTATGGCTATGGAGCTCCAGGTTTTTGTTAAAGTTTTTGTGGTCATCAATCTAGTTAAGCTGACTTTATTTGCTAGGGTTGCAAGAGAATCTTCCTTGACCACAACACAAGTATAGGTTATATTTGATAAATTGACTTTGTTTCTATTTTTTTCTGAGTGTTGTAAGAAGATTATTATTTTTTCATTGTGTTCGATTTGAAATGGGTATTACTCTCATGCATAAGCTTATGTAGTATTGCTCCATGTTTCATACATCAGTCATTCTAAGCTTTTCTATGTTGGACAAATAATGAGATTGAGTTTTAATGCTAATTATTCCATATATTTACATTTATAATTTTTTGAAAATAATTGCACTATATTAGCTATGGTGAATTGAGTAATAATAGATATAGTATAAAATAATTGAAGCATCTTGATACTAGGAGTTTTCAGTAGAATATTTATACATTCAAATAAACTTTAGTATATATGTGCATTTTTATATTATGGTATGTATATTTTTATGTATATGTAACTATACATATATTCTGATGTATGTATGTACACACACACACACACACACATATATTTATATATATGTACATATATATTGCAGTATTATACTTAAGATATAAGTTTATTGCATAATTTTATAGAATAGAATCTTTTGTAATACAGAATATATGTGCATATCACTATAGTATTATATATGTAACTAGTGAAATGCTAATATATATGTACATATATACTATAGTATTATAAATTTATCAAAACAAAACCTTATTTATTTATTTATTTTATTTTGATTGACTGGTTTAATTTTCATCCATATATGGTACCATAATGTTTCCCAAACAAAGCTTGTAGAAGTGAAGATATTTTTCAGTAGACATGATGTGGTGCAACTAAGATAGCCTTTTCGTAGTAGAAAGATAGTGACTAGAGAAGCTGGGAGAGAGAAAACAACATCAATTTCACTTACATATTATACTTTATGCACTGGCATTAGATACATTGATGAATAAAATGGAATAAAATTATGTTATGTTTTTGTTTTAACAATGTAACATATTGTATCAAAATAATTTAATAACTACTTTTAATTTTTGTTAATTATAAATAATGGTTCATAGTTTATGTTTTTATTCAATCTAATTTAAAAACTTAAAAATATGTAATCAAATTCTCTGTAAAAAAATAAAATAGTGAAAATAGTTTAGGAATGAAAATAGCTAGGGATTTTTCTATCGCTAATTTATCGAAAGACTTATCTTTAACTCTAAATTATGATCAAAATTAGCAATAGAAAAAATAAATTTAGCTAGGGAATTTTATGTCGTTAAAAAATTAGCTAAAGAAGTTTTCCCTCGTTAGTTTTTTGTGACTAGCATTTTAGCTTGGGAAAAGTTCCATTGTTAATCAGTTGTTAGTCTATTTTAGCGATGGAAATATCTCATATAACGAGAGATTTTTCCCTAGCTATTTGAGATTTTTATTATAGTATCTTATTCTTAATATTCTTCTTATTCTTATTATTTTTATTATTTATCTTATTCTCCTTATTTCTCTTATTCTTCTAAGTCTTAAAATTCTTCTTATTCTACTTCTTCAAAATTTTCTTATTCTTCTTATTCTTATTATTTTTCTTATTCTTCTTATTCATCTTATTCATTTTATTCTTCTTATACTACTTATTCTTGATATTCTTCTTATTCTACTTATTCTTATTATTCTTTTTCTTATTCTTATTCTTCTTATTATTCTTATTTTATTTATTCTTCTTATTCTACTTATTATTCATATTCTTTTGATTCTTCTTAATCTTTTTTTTCTTCTTATTCTACTTATTCTAATTATTCTTCTAATTTTTTTTATTCTTCTTATTCTTCTAACTCTTATTTTTCATCTTATTCTTCTTATTCTCCTATTCTTCTTTTTCTTCTTATTCTTCTTCTTCTTATTCTTCTTCTTATTATTCTACTTATTCTTCTTATTCTAGTTATTCTTTTTAATCTTCTTATACTTATTATTATTATTATTTTAGTTATTCTTCTTTATCTTCTTATTCTTCCTATTCTTCTTTTTATTATTATTCTTATTATTCTTTTTATTCTACTTATTATTCATATTCTTGTTATTCGTTTAAACTTCTTATAATTCTTATTTTATTATTCTTTTTATTCTTTTTATTCTTTTTTTATTATTATTAGTCTTATTCTTCTAATTCTTCTTATTCTTCTTATTTTTCTTATTTTTCTTATTTTTCTTATTTTTCTTATTCTTTTTATATTTCTTAAACTTCTTATTATTCAAATTTTTCTTATTCTTCTTATTATTTTTATTCTTCTTTTTCATTTTATTCTTTTTATTCTTCTTTTTCTTTTTATTCTTTTAATTATTTTTATTCATATTATTCTTCTTATTCTTTTTAATCTTCTTATTCTTCTTATTCTTCTTATTTTTTTTCTTTTTATTCTTTTTATTCTTTTTATTCTTCTTATTATTTTTATTTTTCTTATTCTTCTTATTCTTCTTATTCTTTTTATCATTCTTATTCTTCTTATTCTTCTTTTTCTTCATATTCTTCTTATTCCTCATGTTCTTCTTATTCTTCTTATTATTTTTATTTTTCTTATTCTTCTTATTCTTCTTATTCTTCTTATTCTTCTCTATCTTATTATTCTTCTTATTCTTCTTATTCTTTTGTTTCTTCATATTCTTCTTATTCCTCATGTTCTCTTATTCTTCTTATTCCTCATGTTCTTCTTATTCTTCTTATTCTTTCTTTATTCATATTCTTCATATTCTTTTTATTCTTCTTATTCTTCTTATTCTTTTATTTCTTCTTTTTTTAAAGGTTATTTTTATTAATATCTCCTCTTTTGGCAGAGGAATACCATTGTTACAAGCTAGAACCTTGCCTATCTTTTTTTACAACCACACCTATGCACTAGACTCCCAACTATTAAAGATATAGACTGATGCACTAACATACTTGCCTCTAATACTTCTAATCCTACTGTTAGATTTTAGTGAGTGCATTGGCTTTCTTTTTTTCTCTAAGCCTAAGACTATTTCTACCTCCTCTTGCTACATATCTGCAACTACTTTGCCAATATCTTCTTCATCAGCTCACTACATCTGCCTCCCAAGCTCACTGCATCATTCTTCCTTCCATGTTGTTGTTACTTTTTTCACTCCATTCCTTCCTTTTAAGTTCATAGTATCTTCTTCCCTACATCTTTCTGCCCCCTCATGTCATGTCTTCTAAGCCTTAGATCCCATTAGACATTGATATAGGGCATGCTACTCCTCTCACGAAGCTTATCTTTCATTCTTTTCAATCTTTACAGCTTGGTTCTGTTCCTCCTTTCCTGTTCCCACTCTTCTGCCTTTTGCTATTCTCCTTTTTTTCTTTATTAACTATAGAAAACCATGAAACAAAAAATAGAACATTGAAATTTTTTTTTTCCATTTATCTATTCCTACACTCCTTCCTTCCTCTGTATAGATTTGTTCCTTTCTCGCTTGATATAGGGTCCTACTCCTCTCCTCCTCCTCTCTATCTCCTATCCTACTTTACATAGGATTCTCCTTTCCTTTTTCTCTAGAATGCTTAACTTCCATACTTCACCTTTCCCGAGGCTTTAATTTCAGTTGCATTGCCATTTGCTTCTACTTCTCTTCTCCTAAGCCACCTCTTCTATCTCTTATTGTCCTCCTCTATTCTTCCTAAGACCAACTACAAGCCCATACCATATAACTTATTACAGACTCTCTACCCATTTCCCCTTCACTCCCTTACCCTTACAAACCATATCATGAGCTAGTTTATTATAGAAAACAGAAAAAATTTAAAACTAAAAAAAATAGAAAACAGAAGAAGCTGATCCTTTCTGCCCTTGCTGCCTCCTTTGCTTCAATCCATACAAGCACCGGGTTCTCCTTCCCTTTCCACCCGTAAAAATATCTTTCATTCTACTTTTCTATTCAAGCTAGACTTTCATCTTAGCAATTCCATGGCCTCTCTTCTACACCTTTATTCTGCTGCCTTTCCTCCAATGGCTTAGCTCTGCTCACCCTTTCTGTCCTATTCTTTTCCCATGCCCTACATAGGAACCCAAACAACCCACTAACATATAATTATAGCCTCTCTACCCATTTCCCTTATACTCCCTTCCCCTTTCCATTTCACAAGAAACAATCCACACTGAAGAAAACCAACAAAACCAAGAAAATGGAAGTAGTGGGCAGAAAGCTGGTTTTCTACTCCTCCCCCCTTCCATTTTGTCATTCCATAACTCATGTATTTTTTCTTTTCCCTATCCTAGCTTTAGCTCATACCTTTTCCATTCCCATCGGTTGGCTCTACATCCACTATTCTCTGCTTTAGCTCTTGCCTACTCACAGAAAACTAGAAAAACAAAAACAACAAAGACTACAAACTAGCCTTCTGGCTTTTTATCCTTTCCTCCTCTTGTCTTTTTCTACCTATGCTCTACTCTCTCTCTCTTCTATGCTCTCTTGCTCCTCCCCCTACATTCCAGACCATTTACAAACCATACTAATATAACATATCTACCCTTTTCCCTACTCTTTCTTCCCCTTATATCATATACAAAATCAAAGGGCCTTGCTCCACAGCTTAAGCTCTTCTCTCCAATCATAACCTGTCTAAGTAACTAAACACATACGACCAAAAAGTTAGAGGTGAATTTACATGCCAGATAGTCTCATTGTCACCAATCAGGACAAGGGTGACTCTTGAACTTACTCAGGACTTTAACCTGAAATTAAATTTAGCAATTTAAAAATAAATATGAAAACAACACAACATATAAGCCTTCCTCCCATCTTCCCCCCCTATTTTCCTAATTTATTTATATTTATTCTTTTGAATTCTAATATAAAGAAATCATGTTTTATTTAGCCTTATTAATCCTTTAAAGCTATCTGGGATATTTTCCCCATCAAAAGTTTGAAACCCTTTCTTAATACCTTCTTTTACTAATTTATCTGTCAGGGCATTTCAATCTATAAATCTGTGTACCATTTTTCCATTCAGTTCTATCAGTAACTTTCTGATATTTTCAATTTCCCCTTCGAACCTGCACATTTTTATTTTTTTGTGGCTACATCCACTAATAAACTTAAGTCTACTTGGACTCGTATATTTTGAAATATGTTTTCTTTGGAGATTTGTAGCCCTTTATGCAAGGCCATAACTTCTGTATGCAAATATGAGGTAGCTATCCCGCTCATTGTAAAGGCTTTCATAATCCTTCCTTCCTCGACCTTAATGCTCCTCCTCCTACCGCGCCCATATCTCTTTTGAAGCTCCTATCCATATTGAGAGCTAATGCACCTTGAGGTGGCTTGTTTCAAACAAATGTTTTTATATCTGGCGATTTCCTTCTAATAGTTGCATGACCTCATGCCTTCTTTACATTCTCTTCCATGTCTCTATTGCTGACTCTTATAGGGTTGTAGGGTGAAATATAAGAACTATCTCTTTTTATTTTTTATAATATGTTTTTGGAATTCAGTGGAATACTCTCAAACCTGTTACTATTTCTAGCTTTCCATAAACACCATAATGATATGTGAGGTATGTGATTTCTAATCCATTTAAACAACATATTCTTTGTCTGCTCCTACCTCTAGTTTTTTATTCTAGCCTTAAGAGCTACCTCACTCTTTTTCATGTCCGCTTCTGCTTCTAACATATTCCATACTTATGTAGTGATCTTTCCTTAGAAAACAAATGATATATACTTTATATGGCTGCTAGGCAGCATTTGCATCTAAATGCTAACCTTATTCCTTTCTTTTGTATATTATCATCCATTGGAATGACATTTTAAAGAAGCTTCCACATAAATACATTTTTCTTCTGTGGGATTTCTTTTCCCATGCCCATTTGAAAATTTCTTGAGAATGTCTTTTATTTCTCACAAAGCCTTTTGCACTCCTTTAAGTAAATCTTCCTTGTTCATTTAAGGTCCATTTTCACTCACTATTAATCAAAATCACATGATTTTCTACTATGTCCTATTGCTTCCGCATTAACTTCTAGCTTTTGTGTCTTTTAGGGTCCTTAAAATCCTTATTACCTAAACCATAACTAGCTCTTATGTATTCAGCCCAAAGGCTATCATTTTCTTTCAGACTCCACTAGTTTTTACATGCCCAAGCTTTGGCAATATCATTTAGACTAGTGAAACCTAATCTGGCCTACTCTTTAGGGCATCATAAAACTTCCCATTTTTTTCTAGTATAACTTTGGTTTCCCTTTCTTTTTGCCCCATAAGAAATTAGACATTTATTTTACTAATTTGCTTGTGATATTTTTTGGTGGCTGAACTGACATTAGGATTGTGCGAGTGATCCTTTTAACTCATGCGAGAATACAGTCACTTGTCCTGCCATGCTTAGCAAATCCTCCTTCCATCTAGTAATCTTTTCTTTCTTCTTTTCCACTATAAAGGATAAGTACTCCTCCTTTAATCTTCCATCATAAATTGGACACCCCAAGTACATTAGAGCTCCTTTCTTTTGTAGAAAGCCCTGACTCTTTTTATTTTCTGGGCTATGTTTTAGGGTATTTTCCTTGCTATAATGAATTGGTATTTTCTTTTATTCAACATTTTTCATGATTCTTCTTCTATCGCTTGCAGTAACCTCATCATATTACCCATGGATGCACTGCTAGCATTCGTGAAGATGATTACATTATCTATATATGTCTAACAGCCCACATTAGGAGTGTTTCTCAGCTGTTTAAAAGCTAATATCTTACTCACTCTCATTTTTTCTTTTAACTTTACAATTAACACTTCTAAATACATGTTAAACAATGAGGGTGAGAGTGGATTCCCCTGCCTTAGCCCTCTCTTTGGTTTGATTTTTCCACCTACCTGTCCGTTTACAAGAATTTTCACCCATGCACTAGAAATGCATCTGTACATTAAGTCTATCCAAAATTTTGAGAATCTCATTTTCCTCATTACATAACATAGAATATTTATTTCCATTCTATCAAAAGCTCTTGACAATTCTAACTTCAATATCACGTTTTTTTTCATGCCTTAGCTCCTATCTCTCTCATCATTTCTGAGGCTAAATTAATATTTTCCATCATTAACCTGTTCCTGATGAAACCTGCTTTCTCAGTCGATATGATGGAAGGTAAAATCTTGCTAAGCCTATTGTGAAGTACTTTGGCTAGAATCTTGTAAATCATATTGCATAGGCTGATTGGCCTATAGTCCTCACATTTCTGAGGATTCTCTTTCTTAGGAATCAAAACAATGAAGGAGCTAGCCTATGCCTTTGTGATACCTACTTCCACAAAAATCCATGCAATGGATGGCACCAAGTCTTTCTTTATGATGTTCCAACTATGTTAAAAAATACATTATTCTAGCCATCTAGACATGTTGCACATTCTTTGTTAGCAGTAAAAACTACCTCTTTTACCTCTTCCTCTTTTGGAATTCTTCTAACAATTTTTCGTCCTCTTCTGCGACTCTCTTCTCTATAGCTTGTATTAAAGAGTTTCCTCTTTGATTTGTTCTCCCACATAAGTGAGTTTGGAAAATTCTTCTACTTCTTTTTTATTTCTTCCTCCTTTTCTACCTATTCCCCGTTAGTAGTTTCTAACCCTTTTAATTTTGTGTTTTTGAATTTGAATTTTTGCCATTGCATTTATGAACTTTGTGTTCTTATCACTATCTTTTAACCATTTTATTTTTGCCTATTAGTTGCAAAAGACTTCTTCCATGTGCATCCTGAGTCTTAACTCAGTATTTGCTATACTTACCTCAATTCTTGAGGCCCTATCTTGTGCTTCCTCATATTTTATTTAAAGACTAGCTACCTTCTACTCAGCCTCCTGAATCTTTTTGGTGATATTTCCAAATACCTCCTTATTACAATTCCCATGAGCATATCTAAAGCTATGCACTTTTGATGCAAAAATCTACATGGGATTACCTTAAACTGATTTTACCCATGAGTCTTTGACTACCTGGTCAAAATTTTTGTGTAGTCCCCACGTGTTTTGAAATTTAAAGCCATTCTATCTCCTTTCACTTTTTTGAATTGTAAGCAAGAGTGGGCTATAATCTGAATAGGTTCTATTTTGGTTTTTAACCTTTATACCTCCAAACTATTCAATCCATTTTGCATTATAAGTACCTACTCCAATCTAGACCAAATTACTTTTCTTTCCCTCCAGTTATTACACCATGTGTAATTTGATCCTAGGAAGTCTACCTCCATTAGATTTATATTAGAAATAGCCTCATTAAGCTGTCCTATTGCTGCCAGGTCAGAAGGTCAACTCCCTTTCTTTTCATTAGAATTTCTTATCACATTGAAGTCTCATCCAATGATCAACGGGGAATTGTTTGCCACTAACTCTCTCATGTCCTGCCATAGCAATTTCTAGTCTTCCTTGGCATCGCTTTCATACACCACCTAGAATATGGTTTCCGACTAATTTTCTATTTTAACACTAATTATTTGACCAGCTTCTTTAAAAATATCAATATCCATATCCTTATTCCACATAATCCATAACTTACCATTCGAGTTAGAAAATGCCTTTTCTAGACCAACCATCTTTCTATATTTTTCTAATTGATTATTATTTACCATTGGTTAGGCTAGTATTACAATTTTAATTATATAAATCTTACTAAATTTCTTATTCCAAGAGTATTTGCTACTCCTCTTATGTTTCAAAATAAGTTATTATTTATTTCTATGTGTATCTAGCTTATCCTCTAGTAGTGCACTTTAACTAATATTTCATGTTTAAATATTTTTCATATTTCTTGAAGATTTACTAGTGCTAGGTTGCACCTGCTCAGATTTTCTTGCTAAATTTTGTTGAACTTTTTCAATGTTCATTCCCATGAGTTTGATAGCTTCCATTGTTTTTTCTCTATTAAACAACTCCCCTTTAGACTTCTTTTGCATATAGAAAGCTAAATCATCTTGCACTTTCTTTAGATCAAGCTTGTATGATTCATTGTTTAAGCTAGGAATTGGCAAGCAATTTGACTTTGACTCATCCTCCGAGAGGAGATCATCATCTAACCAATTATACTTTTCCTTTCTAATTCTATCTCTTTTCTCCTCTCCCTTCTCCATCCTATTACCCCTACTTTCTTTCTTCCTACCACCCCATCTATTCCAATCCCTTTGGCTCCACTTACCATTTCTAGTAACCATTTTCTAGTCTCTTTAAGCCTACCCTTTTCTAGCCTCTTGTCTACCCTTAGCCCTTTCCCTTCTGCCCTTTTCTACCCTGTCCATTCCAATATGAACTTTCCCTCTCTAGCCCTCCCTCTACCCATTTCTATTTCTACCAACTTTCCCCGCCCCTTCTACCTCTATCTCTTCTCCCACCTTCCCACCAACCCCTTCTAGATCCCTCACTCTTACACTCCTACCTTCGTATTCTGCACCCTTCTCCCCTCCCCCTACAAACTTTTTCTCTCGCACACTAACCCCTACCAATATTCCTACCCCCTCCCTTTTACACTTCCTTCCTTCCCCTCCTTCTGCCACCTCTTAATCCATGTACGACTTCTCCATGTTCTTTCAATCTCAGATACTGACCCCTCCCTCTTAATTCTTCTCCCTCCTACTATACATTTGGTCTGCTCATGCCCCATTTTGAGTCATTTAAGCAGTAGCTAAAAGGAGATTCTAATAATATCGACAGCTAAAACCATTATTGATATCTCTGCCCACCAACAATTTATGTGGAGGTGGGACTCTAAGATAAACTTCAACACAAACTCTCCATATAGTCAGCATGGTCATACAGGCCATGCATCATCAATCATCCATGGTTTACCCAAACAATGAGCAATAAAGTAGAGGAAGTATATAATAAATAAGTGAATGAGGAGTTTTGGGAAGGAGACCCATACCAGGTCAATAAAAGATTTTTCTAATGCTGTGAAGTCTTGCAACCACTTGAATATGTGCTTGGGATATACCAAAATGCTCCATTGTCCCCATATCCATAATTTGAGGAAGTCATGTTCCTCATTAAGGTGGAAGAAGACATGTTTCGCATTGAATAGAGGTACCTGTGCTAATTTTCGTAGCTTGTGTGAAGCAAGGAAGGCTTTAATGTCTTAGAATTAGGTCTACCATGTGAGAACTAGTATATAGAGTATACTTGAAAGGTTCACTAAAATTCACAAAATCCTCCTTCGAAAAAAACACAGCAGGACCTTCATCCTTTGCATCAAACATCAAAAATAAAAGCTCAGGCTCAGTTAAAATATAGGTGAATTATTTTTTATTAGAAAGGAAATCAAATTTCTTTATTCTTGGCTTCAAGTCGAGATTTCTACAGTCAAAAATGGATGTTTAAGTCTCTAGAAAAGCATGATTCTCACTCTAGAATTGAGAGTTATGGGTTTTCTTGTACTTTTTTCTACATATTATTCATATTATTCATCTTATTCTTATTATTCTTCTTATCCATCTTATTCATCTTATTCTTCTTATTCTTCTTATTGTTCTTTTTATTCTTATTCTTTGTATTCTTCTTATTCTTATTAATTTTCTTATTCTTAAAATTTTTCTTATTTTCTTATTTTTATTATTCTTCTTATTCTACTTATGATTCTTATTCTTCATATTATTTTTAAGAATTTATTCTTCTTATTATTTTTAAGAATTTATTCTTCTTATTATTTTTAATCTTCTTATTCTTCTTAATCTTCTTAATCTTCTTATCTTCATATTTTTATTATTATACTTATTCTTTTTATTTTTATTATTCTTCTAATTCTTCTAATTCTTGTTTTATTCTTATTATTATTCATATTTTTTTTATTCTTCTTTTTCTATTTATTCTTCATATTTTTATTATACTTCTTATTCTTCATATTCTTATTATTCTTCTTATTCAAGTAATTCATCCTATTCATCTTATTCTTCTTATTTTTTTATTCTTTTTATTCTAATATTATTTTCTTCTTATTATACTTTTAATTCTTCATATTCTAATTATTTTTATTATTCTTTTTATTATTCTTATTCTTCTTATCCTTCTTATTTTTCTTATTGTTTTTATTATTCTTATTCTTCTTATTCTTCTATTATACGTATTGTTCTTATTCTTCATTTTCTTATTATTCTTTTTATTCTTTTTATTCTTTTTATTCTTATTACTAATCTCATTCATCTTTTTTTTTATTTTTCTTATTCTTTTAATTATTATTATTATTATTATTATTATTCTTCTGATATTACTTATCCTTCTTATTCTTTTGATTCTTTTGATTCTTCTTAATTTTCCTATTCTTCTTATTTTTCTTATTCTTATTTTTCTTCTTATATTTATTATTCTTTTTTTTCCTTTTATTTTTCTAATTCTTCTAATTCTTTTTTTTTCTTATTTTCCTTCTTTTTCTTCTTTTTCTTTTTTTTCTTCTTTTTCTTCTTTTTCTTCTTTTTCTTCTTTTTGTTCTCTTTCTTCTCTTTCTTCTTTTTCTTCTTTTTCTTCTTTTTCATTTTCTTCTTTTTCTTCTTTTTGTTCTTTTTGTTCTTTTTCTTCTTTTTCTTCTTTTTCTTCTTTCTTCTTTTTCTTCTTTTTCTTCTTTTTCTTCTTTTTCTTCTTTTTCTTCTTTTTCTTCTTTTTCTTCTTTTTCTTCTTTTTCTTCTTTTCTTCTTTTTCTTCTTTTTCTGCTTCTTTTTCTTCTTCTTCCTTTTTTTCCTTTTCTTCCTTTTCTGACTTTTCTTCCTTTTCTTCCTTTTATTCCTTTCATTCATTTTTCTTTCATTTCTTCCTTTTCTTCTATTTCTTCCATTTCTTCCATTTCTTCCTTTTATTCCTTTTCTTCTTTTTCTTCATTTTGTTCATTTTCTTACTTTTCTTCCTTTTCTTCTTTTTCTTCCTTTTCTTCCTTTTCTTCCTTTTCTTCTTTTTCTTCTTTTTCTTCCTTTTCTTCCTTTTTTTCCTTTTCTTCCTTTTCTTCATTTTCTTCATTTTCTTCATTTTCTTCCTTTTCTTCATTTTCTTCATTTTCTTCCATTTCTTCTTTTTCTTCTTTTTCTTCACTTTCTTCCATTTCTTTCGTACTTCCCACTCTTCCCACTCTTCCGACTCTTCCCACTCTTCCCAATCTTCCCACTCTTCTCTTTCTTCTCATTCTTCTCATTCTTCCCATTCTTCTTTTTAGTCTATTTCATTCCTTTCTTTCCTTTCATCCCTTTCGTCCCTTGCATCCCTTCTGTCCCATCCCTTGCATCTCTTTCATCACTTTTGTCCCTATCGTCCATTTATTCCCTTTCTTCGTTTTCTACTATTTATTCCTTTTGTACTTATTTTTTTATTTTTCATATTCTTCTTATTCTTCTTATTTTTAATTTTAATCTTCTTATTCTTCTTATTCATCTTATTCTTTATATTCTTCATATTCTTTTTATTCTTTTTATTCTTCTTATTTTTCTTATTATTGTTATTATTCTTATTTTTCTTATTCTTTTCATTCTTCTTATTTTTACTATTCTTCATATTCTTTTTATTCTTTTTATTTTTTTTATTCTACTTATTATTCTTATTCTTCTTAATATTTTGTACCTTCTTATTCTTCTTATTATTATAAAATTTCTTATTATTCATATTCTTTTTATTATTTTTATCATTCTTATCTTCTTATTCTACTTATTCTTCTTATTATACTTATTATTTTTATTTTTTTCTTCTTTTTTTCTTCTTAAATTTATTCTTATTCTTTTTATTCTTCTTATTCTTATTTATTCTTCATATTTTTATTATTCTTCTTATTCTTCTTATTCTAGTTAATCTTCGTATTCTTCTAATTTTTCTAATTCTTCTTATTCTTTTTATTTTTCTTATTCTTTTTATTCTTCTTATTCTTTATATTCTTCTTATTGTTCTTATTCTTCTTATTTTCTAATTTATTTTATTCTTATCATTTTTTTAATTCTTCTTATTCTTATTATTCTTCTTATTCTCTGTATACTTTTTATTCATATTATTCTTTCTTTTCTTTTTTTCTTCTTATTCTTCTAATTTTTCTTATGTTTCTTATCTTCTTATTTATCTTGATTTTTTATTCTTCTTATTCTTTTTATTTGTCATAATTTTTTATTTTTCTAATTATTCTAATTATTATAATTTTTCCTATTCTTGTTATTATCTAATTCTTCATATTCTTCATTTTCTTCTTATTCTTATTATTGTTCTTATTCTTCTAATTCTTCTTATTCTTCTTATTCTACTTTTTCTTATAAATTTTTTTATTCTTCTTATAATTCTTATTCTTTTTTATTCTAGTTATTTTTCTTACACTTCTTTTTCTTTTTATTCCTCATTTTTTCTTATTCTAGTTATTCTTCTTATTCTTTGTTTTCTTCTTATTCTTCATTTTATTCTTATTCTTCTTATTCTATCTATTCTTCTTATTCTTATAATTCTTGTTATTCTTCTTATACTTTTTATTTTTCATATTTTTTCTATTCTTCTTATTTTTCTTATTCTTCTTATTCTTCATATTCTTCTTTATCTTCTTATTCTTTTTATTATTTTTATTTTAGTTATTCTTTTTATTCTAATTATTCTACTTATTCTACTTATTCTTTTTATTTTTTTTATTTTTTTTATTCTATTTATTATTCATATTCTTCTTAAACTTTTTATTCATATTATTCTTATTATTATTTTTTTTTTCTTCTTCTTTTTATTCTTCATATTCTTTTTAATTCTATTTATTCATTATATTCTTTTTATTGTGATTATTCTTCTTATTCTTCTTATTTTTCTTATTCTACTATTTCTTCTTATTCTTTTTATTCTTCTTATTCTTCTTATTCTAAATATTTACTTATTCTTCTTATTATTCATATTCTTCTTATTTTTATTATTCTTATTATTCTTATTCTTCTCAATCTTATTATTCTTCTTAATCTTTTTCTTCTTATTCTAATTATTCTTTTTTTATTATTCTTTTTTTTCTTAATTTTATTATTCTTCTTATATTTTGTGTTATTCTTATTTTTCTTATTCTTTTTATTTATCTTATTTTTATTCTTATTCTTATTATTTTTCTTTTTCATCTTATTCTTCTTTTTATTCTTATTCTTCATATTCTCTTTATTCTCCTTATTCTATTATTATTCATATTCTACTAATTCTTCTTATTCTTCATTTTCTACTCTTTTATCTTATTCTTCTTATTATTTTTATTCTTCTATTTCTTATTTTTCTACTTATTCTTTTTATTTTTCATGTACTTCTTATTCTTATTATTTTTTTCTATTTTTCTTATTTTTCTTTTTTTTCTTATTCTTCTTATTCTTTTTATTCTTCATATTCTTCTTTTTCTTCTTATATTTCTTAGTCTTCTTATTTTTCCTATTCTTAATTTCTTCATATACTTCCTATTCTTCCTTACCTTTTTATTCTTCTTTTTTTTCTTAATATTATTATTCTTCTTATTTTTCCTATTTTTCCTATTCTTCTTAATTCTTCTTATTCATTTTAATAATT
The DNA here is from genome assembly GCA_029783825.1 of Sapria himalayana. NCBI lineage: Eukaryota > Viridiplantae > Streptophyta > Magnoliopsida > Malpighiales > Rafflesiaceae > Sapria > Sapria himalayana. The sequence goes on from JAREIK010000575.1 coordinate 179,797, forward strand.
TTATTGTTCATTTTCTTCTTTTTATTCTTATTCTTCTTATCCATTTTTTATTCTTATTCAAATTATTCTTTTTATTCTTCTTATTCTTCTTAATCTTCTTATTCTTTTAACTCTTCTTATTCTTCTTATTCTTTTAAGTCTTCTTATTCTTCTTATTCTTTTACCTCTTCTTATTCTTCTTATTCTTATTATTCTTATTATTTTTCTTATTCATCTTATTCTTCTCATTTTTCTTATTCTTCTTATTATTCTTATTCTGGTTTATCTTTTACCTTATCTTATTCTTCTTATTCTTTTATTCCACTTATTTTTCTTATTCTACATATTTTTTTTATTTTTCTTATGATTTTTATTCAACTTATTCTTAATTTTATTCTTATTTATCTTTTTATTCTTTTTATTCTTCTTATTTTTCTTATTCTTCTTATTCTTGTTATTCTTCATATTCTTCTTTATATTTTTTTCTTCTTATTCTTCTTATTATTTTTAATCTCTTATTATTCTTTTTTTTCTTATTCTTCCTATTCTTTATTTTCTTTTTTTACTTATTATTCTTATTGTTCTGATTCTTTTGATTTTTCCTATTCTTTTTATTCTTCTTTTACTTTTTATTCTTCTAATTTTTATTATTCTTCTCATTCTTATTATTCATCTTATTCATCTTATTCTTCTATGTAATTCATATTCTTGTTTTTCTTTTTAATAATTTTATTCTTCTTTTTTTTCTTATTCTTCTTATTAGTATTTTTCTTCTTATTCAACTTTTTCTTTTTATTCTTTTATTCTTCTTATTCTTCTTATTCATCTTATTCATCTTATTCTTCTTATTATTCTTATTCTTCTTATTCTTTATATTCTTTTTATTCTTATAATTCTTCTTATTCTTTATATTCTTTTTATTCTTATAATTCTTCTTATTCTTTTTTTCTTTCTTATTCTTCTTATTCTTCTTATAATTCATGTTCTTTTTCTCCTTATTCTCCTTATTTTACTTAATAATCTTATTCTACTAATTCTTCTTATTCTTCATTTTCTACACTTTCATCTTATTCTTCTTATTATTTTTATTCTTCTATTTCTTATTATTTTTCTTATTCTTTTTATTCTTCAAGTTCTTCTTATTCTTATTATTTTTTTCTATTTTTCTTACTTTTCTTTTTCTTCTTATTCTTCTTATTCTTCTTATTGTTTTATTATTCATATTCATTTTATTTTTTTATTATTTATTTTCTTTTTATTGTTCTTATAATTCTTATTCTTTTTATTCTTTTTATTCTTCTTATTCTTCTTATTCTTCATATTCTTCTTATTCTTCATATTCTTCTTATTCTCCTTATTCTCCTTATTCTACTTATTATTCTTATTATACTAATTCTTCTTTTTCTTCATTTTCTACACTTTCATCTTATTCTTCTTATTATTTTTATTCTTTTATTTCTTATTATTTTACTTATTCTTTTTATTCTTCAAGTTCTTCTTATTCTTATTATTTTTTTCTATTTTTCTTACTTTTTTTTATCTTATTCTTCTTATTCTTCTTATTTTTCTTAGTCTTCTTATTTTTCCTATTCTTAATTTCTTCCTATACTTCCTATTATTCATTACCTTTTTATTCGTCTTTTTTTTCTTAATATTATTATTCTTCTCATTGTTTTATTCTTCATATTCATTTTATTTTTTTATTATTTATTTTCTTTTTATTGTTCTTATAATTCTTATTCTTTTTATTCTTTTTATTCTTCTTATTCTTCTTATTCTTCATATTCTTCTTATTCTCCTTATTCTACTTATTCTATTAATTCTTCTTATTCTTCATTTTCTACACTTTCATCTTATTCTTCTTATTATTTTTATTCTTCTATTTCTTATTATTTTTCTTATTCTTTTTATTCTTCAAGTTCTTTTTATTCTTATTATTTTTTTCTATTTTTCTTACTTTTCTTTTTTTATCTTATTCTTCTTATTCTTCTTATTTTTCTTAGTCTTCTTATTTTTCATATTCTTAATTTCTTCATATACTTCCTATTATTCATTACCTTTTTATTCGTCTTTTTTTTCTTAATATTATTATTCTTCTTATTTTTCTTATTCTTCTTATTCTTATTATTCTTCTTATTCATTTTAATAATTTTATTGTACATTTTCTTTTTTTTCTTCTTATTCTACTTATCTATCTTATTATTCTTCTTATTCTTCTTATTCTTATAACTATTCTTATTCTTCTTATTCTTCTTATTCTTTTTATTTTTCTTATTTTCTTATTCTTCTTATTTTTATTATTCTTCTAATTTTTCTTATTATTCTCATTTTTCTTATTCTTCTTATTCTTTTTATTCTTGTTTATCTTTTAATTTATCTTATTCTTCTTATTCTACTTATTCTTCTTATTCTACATATTCTTTTTATTTTTCTAATGCTTTTTATTCATCTTATTCTTATTTTATTCGTATTTATCTTCTTATTCTTTTTATTCTTCTTATTTTTCTTTTTCTTCTTATTCTTCTTATTTTTCTTAATCTATTTATTATTCTTATTCTAGTTATTCTTCTTTTTCTAGTTATTCTTCTTATTCTTCTTTTTCTAGTTATTCTTTTTATTCTTCTTTATATTTTTTTCTTCTTTTTCTTATTATTTTTAATCTTTTATTATTCTTTTTTTTCATATTTTTCCTATTCTTTATTTTCTTCATTTCCTTCATATTATTCTTATTCTTCTCATTCTTTTGATTTTTCCTATTCTTCTTTTGCTTCTTATTATTCTTATTTTTATTATTTTTCTAATTCTTATTATTCATCTTATTCTTCTTTTTCTTCTTATTCTACTATGTAATTCTTATTCTTATTTTTCTTTTTAATAATTTTATTCTTCTTTTTCTTCTTACTCATCTTATTCTTCTTATCAGTTTTTATCTTCTTATTCAACTATTTCTTTTTATTCTATCATTCTTCTTATTCTTCTTATTCTTCTTATTCTTTTCATTCTTCTCATTCTTCTTATTCTTCTTATTCTTTTCATTCTTCTCATTCTTCTTCTTCTTTTCATTTTTCTCATTCTTCTTATTCTTCTTATTCTTCTTATTCTTCTTATTCTTATTATTCTTCTTATTCTTCTTGAGCTTTCTGCCTGCCTTTTTTGTAGAGACTTTCTGCTTGAATTTTCTGCTTTAATTCTCTCCTTGAACTTTCTCATTGAGCTTTCTGTTTGATTATTCTACTTGCCTATATTCTAAGAGCTAAATTGCTTATATTTTCCCGATATCATTTTTGCACCTTAATTAGCATCTCCTGCTGCAACTTTGTATATACTTTCATTAGTTACTGCCTATATCTTTTATCCACTTGTATTGCTCCTACCTTTGACCACACTTTTGCTACTGCCCTAGTTTGCTCCTTTTAGGGTATGCCTAACTCTCTATGTACATGTACTGCTTCTGCCTTGAATGTCACCTACACCCACAGATCACAGCAAATAGATAATACAATCCTAGTTGTTACGGCCTGTCTACATTTATGGTCCTCTCCCCTATTGTTTCAATCTACGTATAGAAGCAGTTACTATCAGTTAGCTAGCTGCAGCTTGTTTCTGCTGTTATTATTATTGTGCTCCTTCTAGTTCCTGCCAAGCTCTCTACTACTTCTAGAGCTACTTCTCTTTCACCTTTTTTCTTTTTTCAGACAAACAAACAATGAAAAATAAACAAACAAGTCACATCTTCTTTTCTGATTCTGTCTATGTGTCTTTATCAACCAAAGCCGTAGATTAATCTGATAGTTGGAGAAGCTTCATTTACCTCTCCCACCTGCTCTTTTAGAAAAAGAACCCAAACAAACAAACATACATCTATCACCTCCTCTCCCTTGCTACGTCGTTTCTAGCAGCAGCATGCCTCACCCCCAACACCAGCAATAATATTCATTCCAAATTCTAACAAACAAAATCCTTTGTTACTTCCCTTAGCAGCATGCTAGTATTTATTCCTTGACATTAACAAAAAACACAACTTGCCGACAGACCTCCATAGGAATTAAAAATAATACTTGTAGTATATTTCCTACAAGTGCCCCATACTACCCGATATATAATTGTCCTATTAACATGATTAAGCATCCCACAAGACCACGATACTATTATCATTACACCTGCATATACACTATGGTTTATCTTCGAAAAAAATTATCCTGTTAAAGATAATTGGAACTGCTGATTGTATAGTGATTTTACTTATATAAGGATGTACAGAATGCCACAACAAATTAAAATATGTAAACTTTCAATTTAGATAATTTATTACATATTATGAGAATACCCAATACTTTCTACTTTTAGACCGCTTTATTAATCTGTGTTACTAAATGGTTTTTATTGAGGCTTGCTTCCTATAGAAGTCTAGCAACTGCTCACAATTAGAATTGATTGTTAATTTTTCTAAATATAGGATATCTTGTTTCATCTAGTTTGAGTAAGCCTCTATATTTAGTAGGCATGTTTTGTTCATCGTAGTCCTAATTTTCTAATTTTCAACCTTCTTTAGCTAGCTTATCAGCTACATGGTTCACTTCTTTAAATATATGCATTATGCTGTACTTTAATTCGTGGACCAGTTGTATGATTTCTTCTATATCATTTATATATTTCCAAAACAATCTATGCTTTTTAATAATACCTACTAATATAAGTGAGTCAGTTTGTATTTGAATGTTCTTTATTTTCCTATCTTTGCATATATTTAAGCCAGACAGAAGGGCCCAGATTTCAGACGACCTAGAAGTATTAGCTTTCAATTTCTCGGTGAATGCCCAAATCATCTTGCCATTGGAATCTCTCAGAATTCCTCCACCTCCTACTATTCCTATTTCTCTTTTAAAACTACCATCTGTTTTAAGTTTCATATAACCTCTTGGAGGTTTACTCTAATGTATATTCGTAAAGCTTATTGATTTGGGTTTTTGAAACATTATATGCCACCTATCTATATACTCTTTATTTTCCGAGTAAATTATATTCTTTAAAGGATAAACTTATGATATGATTTTTAGCTTTTTTTAATCTCACATACTATATCTTTTGCATTCATTTTAATACCCTCATATGTACTTTTGTTTATGACTTTTCAAATACACCATATTACCAAAGGTGGGATGGTATTCTTAAGCCATTTATGTATTGATTTAAGATTAGGCCCCCTCATCCATTTCTGAATCCTTTTTTTTTTGAGAGTTTGGTTTTTATCATTTAAACTCATTTGTTATTCAAATTTTTACCATATCTTTGAAGCTATTTTACCTTGTGAAAATAAGTGATCTGAGGTTTCTAATCTCATTTTGCAGCAATCACATCTAGAGGTTAGATATATGCCTTTTTTTTGTATACAAGTGTCTAGTGGAATAATGTTAGATATAGATTTCCATAAAAATAAACATATTTTAAGCGAATTATTGTTGTTCCAGCACCATTCAAATAAATCTTGTGGGAGTTTCATAGTCCTAACTAGGTTCTTGTCTGATTTTAAGGAAAATGAGCCTTCATCGTTTAACATCAATTTCCAACCATACTTAAAAAGCACAGCATGGTTATCCACCATTTCTTTTTTGCATTAATGTTTGTTTCCAAATTTGAGATTCATTGCTAATCTTTTTTATCCGGTTAGTGTCATTGTTTACTAGATATTTTGCTCTTATATATGATGCCCAAAGATTAATGTTCTCTTTTAACCTTGACCATCTCTTGTAGGCCCATGCTTCAGCTATCTCTTCTAGCTTAGTAAATCCTAGTCCCGCTTTTTCTTTTTGAAAGCAAAGATCTTTCCATTTAATCCAATGAAAATTCAGTCTACCATTCTTCTTTCCCCAAAAGAAATTAGCCAATTTTACTTCTATTTTTTTATGAAAAATTTATGCAGTTGCATAACCATTAGATTGTGCATTAGTATACTTTGAAGTACATGTCTTATCAGTGTAATTCTTCAACTCATGTTCAATGATTCAATTTTCCAGCCCACAATCTTGTGCCTAAGCTTAACAAGCAAGAAATCTAGGTGTTCTTATTTAATTCTACCTTCATATAATGGACATCTAAGATAAGAGAGAGCTTCTTTTATGTGAGAGAAGCTTGTATTCTCTTTTATCCTATGTATTAGGCTACCAGTCAACTCTATCAAAGGCTTTTGATAGGTCTAATTTAAAAATTACATTATGCCCTCAAGATTTGGAGGATAACTATATCATGAGCTCTTTAGCAAGGCATATTTCTCCTTGATCAATCTATTTTTTATAAAACCTGATTGTTCATTTGAAATAATTTTA
>JAREIK010000575.1:190874-361462 GCA_029783825.1 Sapria himalayana
TAATTCTTCTTATTCTTTTTATTATATATTCTTCTTTTTCATTCATATTTCTCTTATTCTACTTCATCTTATTCTTCATTTCATGTATTCTTTTTTATTCTTCTTATTCTTTTTATTCTTCTTATTCTTTTGTTTATTATTATTTTTATTCTTCTTCTGATTCTTCTGATTCTTATGATTCTTCTTATTCTTCTTATTCTTCTTATTCTTCTCATTCTTCTCATTCTTTTTATTCTTCTTATTCTTCTTATTCTCCTTATTTTTCTTATTCTTCTTATTTTTCTTATTTTTCTCATTCTTCTTATTCTTCTTATTCTTTATTCTTCTTTTCTTCTTATTCTTATTTTTCTTCTTATTCTTCTTAGTCTTCCTTTTCTACATATTTTTCGTATTCTTCTTAATATTCTTATTCTTCTTAGTCCTCATATTCTTCTTATTCTTTTTATTCTTCTTTTTTTTATTATTCTACTTATTCTTATTCTTTTTCTTCTTATTTTTCTTACTCTTATTATTCTTCTTATTCTTCTTTTTCTTCTTAATCTTCTTTTGCTTCTTTTTTTCTTTTTGTTATTATTCTTCTTAAATTCTAATTCTTCTTATTCTTCCTAGTCGTTTTATTCTTTTTTTTCTTCTTATTCTTCTTATTCTTTTTAATCCTCTTATTCTTTTTAAACTTCTTATTCTTCTTATTCTTTTTATTCTTCTTATTCTTCTTATTCCTTTTATTCTTTTTATTCTTCTTATTCTTCTTATTCTTCTTATTCTTTTTATTCTTATTACTCTTCTAATTTTCATTATTTTTATTATCTTTATTTTTCTTCTTTTTCTTCTTATTCTTATTAATTTTCTTATTCTTCTTATTCTTTTTATTCTTCTTACTCTTCATATTCTTATTATTTTTCTAATTCATATTATTATTATTATTAGTATTCTTCTTCTTCTTAATCTTTTTATTCTTTTTATTCTTCTCATTCTACTTTTTCTTCTTCTTCTTCTGATTCTTCTAATTCTTCTTTTTTTACATATTTTTTGTATTCTTCATATTCTTCTAATTCCACTTATTCTCCTTATAATTTTTATTCTTCTTATTATTCTAAATTTTATTATTTTTTATTCTTCTTATTCTACTTATTATTTATATTATTTTTATTCATCTTATTCTTCTTATAAAAAATATTTTTAATATTTTTTCATTTTTATTATTCTTCTTATTGTTTTTATTTATTTTATTATTCTTATTATTCAAATTTAAATTTTTTTTTATTCTTCATTTTTTTCTTATTCTTCTTATTCTTTTTCTTCTATATTTTATATTATTCTTCTTTTTATTGTTATTCTTCTTATTCTTCTTATTCGACTTTTTTTACTAAATCTTCTATTTCTTATTATTCTTATCAGTTATCTTTTTCTTCTTATTCTTATCAGTTATCCTTTTCTTCTTTTTCTTCTTTTTCTTCTTTTTCTTCTTTTTCTTCTTTTTCTTCCTTTTCTTCTTTTTCTTCCTTTTATTCTTTTTCTTCCTTTTCTTCTTTTTCTTTTTATTCGTCTTTTTCTTTTTATTCTTCTTATTCTTCTTATTCTTTTGATTCTTTTGATTCTTCTTATTCTTATTATTCTTCTTATTCTTCCGTTTCTTTTGATTCTTCTTATTCTTATTATTCTTCTTATTCTTCATATCTATCTTATCCATCTTATCCTTCTTATTATTCTTATCCTACTTATACGTCTTATCCTACTTATTCTTCTAAATTTACTTCTCTTTAGTATTCTTCTCATTCTTGTCATCAGTGTTATTCTTCTTATTTTTCTTATTCTATTTTCTGTTATTATTATTATTATTCTTTTCATTCTTCTTAATCTTTTTATTTTTCACATTCTTCTATTTCTTCATATTCTTCTTATTTTTCTTATTCTTCTTATTCTTCTTTTCATCTTATTCGTTTTATTCTTTATTTTCTTCTTCTTATTCTTATTTTTCTTTTTATTCTTCATATTCTTCTTATTCTTCTTATTCTTCTAATTCTTCTTATTTATCATATTCTTATTATTCTTCTTATCCTTCTTATCCTTATTATCTTTCTTATACTTATTATCCTTCTTATCCTTATTATCCTTCTTATCTTTCTTACCCTTATTTTTCTTATTATCCTTCTTATCCATCTTATTCTTTTTATCTTTCAAATCCTTATTTTCATTCTAATCCATCTTATCCTTATTATACTTCTTTTCCATCTTATCATTTTTTTCCTTCTTATTCTTCTTATCCTTCTTATCCTTTGTATCCTTCTTATCCTTATTATCCTTCTTATTATTCTTATCATTCTTATCCTTCATATCCTTCTTGTCTTTCTTTTTTTTTATAATTATTATTCTTTTTATTCTTCATATTTCTTTTCTTGACTTATCCAACTTATTCTTTTATTCATCCTACTTTTTATTCTTCTTATACTTCTTAGTCTTCTTATTTACCTTATTCTACTTATTCTTCTTTTTCTTCTAGTTCTTCTTATTTTTCTTATTCTTCCTTTTTTACTTATTATTTATATTCTTTTTATTCTTCATATTTTTTTATTATTCTTCTTATACTTATTATTCTATTCATTCTAATTATTTTTCTGATTCTTCTTATCTTTCTTATTCTTTTTATTCTACTTATGTTTATTATTTTTTTTTATTCTTATTCTTCTTCATATTATTATTCTTTTTATTCTTCTTATAATTCTTATTATTCTTATTATTCTTATTCTTCTTATTTTTATTATTTTACTTATTCTTTCTTTTATTTATATTATTTTTATTCTTCTTATTCTTGTTATTAGTGTTATTCTTTTTTTTTATTCTCTTCCTCTTATTTATCTTCTTCTTGTTCTTATTATTCTTCTTAATCTTCTTATTTTTCATATTCTTTTTATTCTTCTTATTTTTCTTATTCTTCTTATTTTTCTTATTTTTCTTATTCATCTTATTCATCATATTTTTTTTATTCTTTTTATTCTTTTTTTTATTCTACTTATTCTTGTTCTTCTTCATATTATTATTATTCTTCTTATTCTTATTATTCTTATTATTCTTTTTTTCTTCTAATTCTTTTTATTCTTCTTATTCAACATATTATTTTTATTCTTCTTATCCTTCTTATCCTTATTATCCTTCTTATCCTTCTTATCTTTCTTACCCTTCTTTTCCTTATTATCCAACTTATTCTTCTTATCTTTAAAATCCTTCTTTTCATTCTAATCCATCTTATCCTTCTTATGCTTCTTTTCCATCTTATTCTTTTTTTCCTTATTCTTCTTATCATTCTTATCTTTTTTATCCTTCTTATCCTTATTATCCCTCATATCCTTCTTATTATTCTTATCATTCTTATCATTCTTATCCTTCTTATCATTATTATTTTTTTAATAATTCTTATTCTTTTTATTCTTCATTTTTTTTGTCTTATCCACCTTATTCACCTTATTCTTCTTATACTTCTTATTATTCTTATACATCTTATTCTTCTTATACTTTTTATTCTTCTTATACTTCTTAGTATTATTATTCATCTTATTCTACTAATTCGTCTTTTTATTCTTGTTCTTCTTATTTTTCTTATTACTCCTTTTTACTTATTATTTATATTCTTTTTTATTCTTCTTATTCTTTTAATTCTTTTTATTCTTCTTATTCTTTTTATTCTTTTTATTCTTCTTTTACTTATTATTCTATTCATTCTAATTATTCTTCTTATTCTTCTTATTCTTCTTATTCTAATTGTGTTTATTATTCTTCTTATTCTTTATATTCTTCTTATTCTTTATATTCTTCTTATTCTTCTTATTCTTCTTATTCTTCTCACTCTTATTATTATTATTATTCTTCTTATATTTCTTATTTTTCTGTTTCTTCTTATTTTTTTTATTCTACTTATTCTTTCTATTATTTTTATTATTTTTATTCTTCTTATTCTTTTTTTCTTTTTATACTTCTTATACTTAATATTCTTTTTATACTTCTTATTTTCTTATCCTTCTTATCCTTCTTATCCTTTTTATCTTTCTTATCTTTCTTATCCTTCTTATCCTTTTTATCATTCTTATCCTTCTTATTATTCTTATTCTTATTCTTTTTTTAAGGAAAGTTTATTTTATTATAAAAAACCCCTCTCTTTTGGCAGATGAATACCATTTTTATAATCTAGAACTACCCTTTTCCCCTTTTTCACCCTTTAATAAAATAAATAAAATAATACACTAATGCTTAAATTTAATCTTCTTGTCATATCTTTAAATGCATCACTTCACTTTGATTCTGTACATTAGACTGCTTCACTTGAAGTATGTTTCGGCCTGTTTATCTTTTATTGTTCTTTCTCTTATACTTTTTTGTTGGCCCCTTTCCCATCTCCATCCACCTTGTCATTCTTCCTTTATATTAAAAATTGTGCAGCCTCTTTACTATTTTATGCATATTTCCTTTCCTCCACTGCCTTATATTATCTATGCGTCTGACCCTGCAAAACAACCACACCAGACCATGGACATAGAAACTACTGATATCTACCAGCAACATATTCATTCACTGCCTCTTGCAAACAGTTTTAATTATTGATACCCTCTCTACCGTATGTCCCTGCACTTCAATCAGCATAACAGGATATATGTTGCCTCTAATGCAGCCCTTAACCCCTTTTACACCCTTGAACATAAAATATGCAAAGCATGCATTTGATAGCCATAACTACTCTTCTAGTTTTAGCTTTATTTATCTTCATTAATTTAAAAGAAATTGACAGCCTCTTTGCTGTTATATTCATTTTCGCCTAATCTTTTTTGCCTCATGTATGCATTTGACTATATCCCCTACACCACAAGCCCACAAAGCCAAAACATAGAAAACAGGTATATGTATGTAAATTGCCTCCTGGCCAATTTTGTTACTTTATTTTGACAGCCTCACACTCTGCATTATATTACATTGCAGTCCCTGCACTTTAAGCATAAATGATAAAAGTACGGTTCATACACTGTTTAATATAGCAGGCCATCTACACAATAAGAACTTCACACCATTTTAACTTTTTTTTTTATAATCCAAATGTCTACTTATGAAGTGACATTCAGTTGCTTCCCATTTTTACATTCTTGACATAGGCCATTTACATATCCTTTCATCTTAACCTATACCTGTAAACCTAAAAACCAAAGTAGAGCAATATATATTTATAATTTCCCCACAGGATCGGGGAGATCAAAAATTTCTTTTCCAGCTATTGCTTTTGAATTCTAATATTTGTGAATTTTAATTTATCTAATATGATTATGCATTTATATTTCTCCGCTATATCAGTCCCCTCAAACTCTTGTAATCCCTTCTTCAAGCCTTCTTTAGCTAAGTTGTCTGCTACAACATTAGCTTCTATATATATATATATATATATTCGTAACTTCCCCTTTTATGCAGATTAAATGATTCTTAATTGACTCTATTTATTCATCATACTGCCACATTTCTATCTTATTCATGACCAGATTTACCAATATACTAGAATCAACCTGTACTCGTATGTTAATATAAGAGTTTTCTTTGCATATTTTAAGGCCTTTATGTAAGGCTAAAATTTCTGCATGCAAGGCCGAGGATGCATTTCCTTTCATTATAAAAGCTTTTATAACCCCATCCCTGCTCATTTCTTATCACACCTCCTCCCTCTGCCTCTCCCATGTCCCTGTTAAAACTATCATATGTGTTTAAAGCAAGCCTTCCCCAGGGAGGTTTTTCACAACACACCATTCTAACCTTAGGAATTTTTTCCTTAATTGCATGTAATCCCCATATCTTTCTTTTCTCATCTTCCATTTTCTAAGTTTTAATGGGAATCCTACTGATACCCATGAACAATCTTTTTTAATTTCTTCTATTATATGCTTAGCATTCATTTTAATATTCTCGAACCTACTTCTATTCATGGCTTTCCATACATTCCAGACTGTAATGTGTGGAATGTAATCCTTTAGCCAATTACATACTTTGTTCTTTGTGTAGCTTATCCTCTATCTCATTAATCTTTTCTTGATATCTTCTAACTTATTACTTACTTGTGCATCTAAGCCTAGATAATTCCAGACTTCCACTGCTATTTTTCCTGTTGAAAATAAATGATTTTTGCTTTCTATGCTAGTAAAAATAGCATTCACATATGGAAGATAATTTTACCACCTTCAACTGATTATTCGAGTCCACCGGAATAAAATACAATAAGAGCTTCCACATAAATACATTTATTTTTTGTGGGATCTCTTTAAGCTAGGCCCCCTTAAAACTTCTTGACTAATTTTTTCTTTTCTTACTAAAATTTTTTTTCTTTTAAGCGTGAACCTCCCTTGTGGATTTAGAGTCCATCTCCATTCATTGTTGATTAGGCGTGCACTACTTTTAACTAATTCTTTTTGTTTAAGCATCATGTTCCAACTTCTAGATGTTTTTTTAGCATTCTTATATGTTTTATTTCCTCACTCATATCTAGCTTTCATATATCTCACCCACAGGCTATCATTCTACTTGAGCCTCCACCAGTTCTTACATGCCCAGGCCTTCGTCTTATCATTTAATTTTTTCAAACCTAGACTCGCTTCCTTCTTTAAATAGCATATATCTTCCCTTTTTTTCCAATGTTGCTTATTTTTTACTGATTTTTTACCCCATAAGAAGTTATCCATTTCCTTTTCTAAGTAGTTCAAGATCTTTGTTGGCGGCTATAAGGACAATAAGATATGTGCTATAGTTCATTGTAGAACATGTTTAATTAATGTGATTCATCTCGCCATACTTAAACATATTTTCCTTCATCCTACTATTTTACCTCATCCTACTATTTTACCTCTTAATTAACATATTCTTCTTCCAGTCTACCCTCGTATATAGGATATCCCAAAAACTTTAACACTCTTTTACTCTATTCAAAGCATGTAATTCTTTTTGCTCTTTTAATTGTCCTTTCGGGTGTTTTCCTTGAAACCACAAATTGGCATTTATTTTTATTAAGTTGTTGTCTCATTTCTTCCTCGACTATATCAAATAGCTTCATCATATTATTCAAGGATGTGCTCCCAGTATTTGTAAAAACATTTAAATCATTTGCATAAGCTATGCAACTTACATTCGGGGTGTGTCTAGGTTGTTTAAAGCTAGTAATATTACCCTCCTTCATTTTTCCTTTTAATACTTTTTATTAGTAATTCTATATATATATATTAAATAATAATGGAGATAAAGTATATCCCTGTCTAAGTCCTCTAACTAGCTTAAATTCTTTACATGCCTCCCCATTAATTAAAAATTTAACCAATGTGCTAGAAATGCATCTATACATTAGATCTCTCCAGGAATCCAAAAATCTCATTTTCCTCATTGTGTAGCATAAAATTTCTAATTCAACCCTATCAAATGCTTTAGACAAATCTAACTTGATAATCACATTATGGCCCCTGACTTTAGCCCATATTTCTTTCATCAGTTCTACATTTAAATTAATTTTTTCTATCATTAATCTATTTTTAACAAATATTGCTTGTTCTACCAAAATTATGAAGGAAATTACCCTATTTAGTCTATTCTGCATGACTTTTGTCAAAATTTTATTCAGCGAATTACATAAACTTATAGGTTTATGATCCTCACTTTTTTGCGGATTATCCTTCTTGGGTATCAGTAAAATATATGAGCTGGCCCATGATTTTGTGATTTTTGCTCCTGCAAAAACCCAAGTAATTGCGGCCGTCAGCTCTTTATTTATATTCAAGGTTTGTTGGTTGAAACCATTATTTGATATGTCTGAACCCGCTACACTGTCTTTATTTGCGCTAAAGACTACATATTTTATCTCATCCGCACTAGGGCACTCTTGTAATAGTTTATTTTGTTCTTCAGTTACCATTTTATCTTTTTTTCGAATTAAGGAGTCATCCCTTTGTTGGTTGTAACCCGAGAGATGTCTTTTTTTAAAGTAATCTTACAAAAGTTTTTTAAGTTCTCCTTCCTCGTTTATCCACTTGCCAATTTCATTTTTGATTCCTTTTATTTATTGTCTTTGATTTTTTAATTTCACAAATATGTTAAAAAACCTAGTATTTCAATCCCCTTCCTTGAGCCACTTTACTTTGGCCCTCTATTTCCAAAAAATTACTTCCATATTCAACAATAATTTTAATTTTGCATTTGTTTTATTTAAATTAATTCTAGAATGTTCATCCTAATTATTATCATGCTCTATTTCTAATATACTTACTTTAGATTCAGCATCCTAGATATTCTTAAATATATTTCCAAATATTTCTCTATTCCACTTACTAAGTTATAATTTTAACCTACGTAATTGTATAGCTAGAACCTGCATGGGATTCTGATTTGTTGGCTCTTGCCATGATTTTCTTACTATTCCATCAAATTCTGTATGCAAACCCCACGTGTTTTGATATTTAAAAATTCAATTCTTTCCCTCTTTAACTTTAAATCGTAGAAGAAGGGGGATGTGATATAAGCATGTTATACACGAGTGTTTCACACTCACCCCTCCACGTAGTCCACCTAGAGGTGTCAACAGTGCCGGGCCGGCCCGGCCCGGCACGAGGCACGGCACGGTTCAGCCGTGCCTGGGCCGGCCCGGCACGGAAAAAATCCGTGCTCGGGCCCGTGCCGTGCCCAGCCCGGCATGGTTCGGCCCGCGGCACGGCAAACCGGCATGGGTTTATCCCGTGCCGGGAGCCCCGTGAGTCCGACCGCATGCTTCCCCTCCCGCAAAAAAAGACCGCGGGTCGAGTCTAATTCGACCCGACCCGCGGTCCCCGTTTCCCGAACCGCTCGGACAGGTTTGCCCGAGCGGGCCAGGATAGGCACGGCACGGCCCGCCGTGCCTGTGGGCCGTGCCGGGCCTGGTTTTTTTAAACCATGCCGGGCCGAGCACGGCACGGTACAATAACCGTGCCTTGCCCGGCCCGACACGGAAGCACGATCGTGCTTGTTAAAAACGGGCCGTGCCGTGCCGGCCCAGCCCTTTTGACACCTCTAAGTCCACCCATTTAATATTTGAAGAATATGGTCAAGTCTAAACCAAATCGTTCCCCCATTTTTTTGGTTATTAAACCATGAAAAGTTAGGGCCCAAGTACTCAGCCTCCATGAGGTTCATATTATTAATCACCTCATTAAATTGTGCTATAGCTGATGGGTCAGGCTACTTTCCTCCTTTTTTTCCTTAGCATTTCTAACTACATTAAAGTCCCCTCTTATGATCCATGGTGTATTTTTATCAGCTATCTTTTTCATTTCACCCCAGAGATTTTTCCTTTTTTCTTTTGAGTTACTAGCATATACCACCGATATAATTGGATCAGTATTTTTCTTTAACTTAAAATTAATGATCTGATCCGCCTATGAAATAATTTCTATATCATTTTTATTTTTCCATAACAACCATATCTTACCATTATTATTATAGAATGTATTTTATAGACCTAATTTCTTTTTATATATATCTAGAGAATCCTTAATAACCATAGGTTCCGCTATTATCACAATTCTAATATTAGGGATTTTAATTAATTTTTTAATTCTATTTATTGACGGAGTATTTCTTACTCCTCTTATGTTCCAATATAGACTATTGTACATTAATATGTCTAGGATGTGCTCTGGTTATGAATCATTTTCATAATATATATTTAAATATTTTTTCATATTTTTTGAACTTTTGTTTACACTTGATTTGGCCTGCTCATGTTTACTTACTAATTTTAGTTTACTTATTTCAAAACTCATCAACTTTAATTCCTCTATTGCACTATCTCTATTATTTGGGAACCCCTCCCATTCTTTTTGATCCATCTTCTTTGAACCATCTTGTGCCAATGCCATGTCTAAACTTTTCCTTTCTTTATGCATGACCATAATGGGCCAGCTTTTAGCCTCGGTTCTTTCATCCTATAGAAGGTCATCTTCCTTCCCATTAAAATTTATTATTTCTTTTTCAAAATTAGTTTCTATTGCTTTTTTTTGCCTCTATCTTAACAGACACTTCATCACTGCCCTCTCTCCTTAGCCCCCTCATCTAACCACTTTTTTATTTCTTATATCTTTCTTTTTCCTTCCTCTCTATCACCCTCTTCCTCTCCTCCCCCCAACACTTCTACTCTACTTCCTTGTGCCCCTACTACCTCTCCTCCCCCAACCTTTCCTTCCCTCCCCCAACCCTTCCTCCCTGCCCTCTCTATTATTTTTAGTATCTTTTTCTCCCAGCTATTTCCTTCATCTCTCCTATTGTTTAAACCCTCCTTCTGCCCCTCCTCTGCCCTCACCTCTTCTGCCCTATCTCCATGCCTTCTTTTAACCCATTTTCCCACTCCCCCTCAATTCTGATATGCCTATCCCTCTTCCCCCTTCCTTTACTATACATTCCGAAATTGAATGGCACAATTTTTTACAGTTTAACCAATATAGAGGTAAGTTTTCTGCAATTATATCTTGCCAAACACCACTTGGATGCTCATTACCCAACCACACTCTATTCGGAATAGAAGCAGTAACATCCACATCGACACACACCCTTACCATGCTTAGCCTTGTCATATAGGCCGTAGCTTCATTTATTATCCAAGGCTTATTGACACACCAAGCGATATGGTATAATGAGTGCTTGCAGAATAGATGAAATGGGAGATGAAGAAGAGAAAACAAAACAAAGGCTTGTGCGGATTCCTCCTTTGGATTGAATTTGGGCGTCCATTTGAACAGCCTCATTGGATAGCCCGAGATGCTCCACTTCTCAAGTAGCCATAAACGAAGGAAGTCTTCTTCCTTTTTAATCATTATATATTTTACATCATACCACGCTATCCTTACCGAGTCCCAAAGCTTCAGAGCTTCGAAAAACACATATATATCTCTGAATTCGGGGCTCCCATAAAAAAACTTGTAGAGAAGTGTAAGATTAAATTGTGCAGTAAGCTTCTCGATATCCTCCGCTAAGAAGCAGACTATTGGCACCTCCTCTTTATTACAAAAAACCATGTAAACCGAAGAGAATGATTTTTTGTTAAATATCTTAAAGAGATTTTCCATGACTCAAGCTTGAGAGCTTCAAAAATGGAGTTTCTCTCTCTACAAAATCCACTTTTTCTCTCTAGAATTGAGAGAGAAACAAAATATTTTCTTTTCTATTTTCTTATTATTCTTCTTATTCATATTATTCTTCATATTCTTCATATTCTTCTTATTCTTTTTATTCTTCTTATTCCTCTTATTTCTCTTTATCGTCTTATTTTTCATATTCTTCTTATACTTCTTATTATTCTTATTCTTTTTATTCTTTTTATTCTTTTTATTCTTATTATCCTTCTTATCCTTTTTTTCTTAGTTATCCTTCTTATACATTTTATTCTTCTTATTCTTCTTATCATTTGTATCCTTCTTATTATTTTTATTTTTATTATTCTTCTTTTTCTTCTTATTCCTTTTATTTCACTTTTTTTTTGTTATTCTTCTTATTCTTTTTATACTTCTTATTCTTTTTATATTACTTATTCTTCTAATTTTTCTTCTTCTTATTATTTTTCTTATTCTTCTTATACTACATATTATTCATTATCTTTTTATTCTTCTTATTCTTATTTTTTTTTCATTCTTATTATTCTTCTTATTCTAATTATTCTTCTAATTCTTCTAATTCTTCTAATTCTTATTTTTTTTATTCTTCATAGTGTATATATTTTTCTTATTCTTCTTATCCTTCTTATTTTACTTATTTTTATTATTATTCCTATTCTTGTTATTCTTGTTTTTCTTCTTTTTCTTCTAATTCATCTTATTCTTCTAATTCATCTTATTCTTCCTAGTCTTTGTATTCTTCTTTTTCTTCTTATGCTACTTATTCTTTTTATTATTTATATTATTTATATTATTCTTATTCTTCTTATTCCTCTTTTTCTTCTTATTCTTCTTGTACTCTTTATTCTCTTTATTATTATTATTATTATTATTATCTTTTATTATCCTTCTTATCCTTTTATCCTTGTTATCCTTCTTATCCATTTTATCCTTCTTATTTTTCTTGTGCTTCTTAGCCTTTTTATTATTCTTATTCTTCTTATTCTTCTTATTCTTCTTATTCCTCATATTTTTCTTATTCTTCATATACTTCTTATTCTTCTTATTCTTCTTATACTTCTTATTCTTTTTATTATACTTATTCTTCTTATTTTTCTTCTTCTTCTTATTCTTCTGATTCTTGTTATTTTTTTATTCTAATTATTCTTCTTATTCTAATTATACTTTTTATTCTTTTTATTCTGCTTATTCTTATTTTTTTTTCTTATTCTTCATATTCTACATATTTTTCTTATTTGTCTTATCCTTCTTATTCTATTTATTTGTATTATTATTCTTATTCTTGTTATTCTTCATATTCTTCTTATTCTTCTTATTCTTCTAATTCTTCTTATTCTTCTAATTCTTCTTATTCTTTTTTATTTCTTCTTTTTCTCATACTTCTTAATTTTTTTATTCTTCTTAGTCTTCATATTATTCTTATTATTATAATTCTTCTTATTCTTCTGATTTTTCTTTTTCTCTTTAGTCATCTTATTCTTCTTTTTCTTCTTAATTTCTTATTATTTCTTCTTATTCTTCTTATTATTAGTATTCTTTTTATTTTTCTTATTCATTTTATTCTTCTTATTCTTTTTTTTATTATTCTTATTATTCTCTTTTTTCTTCTGATTTTTCTGATTCTTCTCATTCTTCTTATCCTTCTTATTCTTCTTATTATTCTTATCCTTCTTATTCTTCTTATTATTCTTATCTTTCTTATTCTTCTTATTCTTCTTATTCTTCTTTTTCTTCTTTTTCTTCTTTTTCTTCTTTTTCTTCTTTTTCTTCTTTTTCTTCTTTTTCTTCTTTTTCTTCTTTTTCTTCTTTTTCTTCTTTTTCTTCTTTTTCTTCTTTTTCTTCTTTTTCTTCTTTTTCTTCTTATTCTTCTTTTTCTTCTTCTTCTTATTCTTCTTATTCTTCTTATTCTTCTTATTCTTCTTATTCTTCTTTTTCTTCTTATTATTTTTTTTCTTCTTTTTCTTCTTTTTCTTCCTTTTCTTCCTTTTCTTCTCTTTCTTCTCTTTCTTCTCTTTCTTCTCTTTCTTCTCTTTCTTCTCTTCCTTCTCTTTCTTCTCTTCTTCTCTTTCTTCTCTTTCTTCTCTTTCTTCTCTTTCTTCTCTTTCTTCTCTTTCTTCTCTTTCTTCTCTTTCTTCTCCTCTTTCTTGTCTTTCTTGTCTTTCTTCTCATTCTTCTCATTCTTCTCATTCTTCTCATTCTTCTCATTCTTCTCATTCTTCTTATTCTTCTTATTCTTCTCATTCTTCCAATTCTTCTCATTCTTCCCATTCTTCCCATTCTTCTCATTCTTCTCATTCTTCTCATTCTTCTCATTCTTCTCATTCTTCTCATTCTTCTCATTCTTCTCATTCTTCTCATTCTTCTCATTCTTCTCACTCTTCTCATTCTTCTCATTCTTCACATTCTTCTCATTCTTCTTTTTCAACTTTTTTTTCTTTTTCAACTTTTTCATCTTTTTCTTCATTTTCTTCATTTTCTTCCTTTTCTTCCTTTTCTTCCTTTTCTTCATTTTCTTCCTTTTTTCTTTTTCTTCTTCTTATTCTTCTTATTCTTCTTATTCTTCTTATTCTTCTTATTTTGCTTAATATTTTTATTCTTCTTATTCTTTCTATCCTTCTTATTCTTCTATTTCTTTTAATTCTTCTAATTCTCTTCACTACAAGAAAAATGCCATATAGCTAGGGATGATTCCCAAGCTAAATGGGTGTTTTCCTTCGCTAAACGAGTTATAGTGACGGATTGCCGACAGGTCCGTTCCCTATCTAAAGTGCTTCTTACTAAAATTTAGCGAGGCAAAGTGTCACTTGCTAAAAGTTTAGCGACGGAAAAATCTCTTGCTAAAAAAGATAAATTCCCTAGCTAAATTAGCAAGTTAAATGAGATTTTCTGTCGCTAAACAAAAATAATGACGGAAGATTCCCAAGTCAAAGTGTTGATTGCTAAATTTTAGCGACGAAAATCGTCCCTTCCTAAATAAATTCAGCGACGGAAAATTACGTAGCTGAAATAAAAATTTCCTTTGCTAATTTAGCTACGAAAAATTCCCTAGCTAATTTAGCAAGGGATTTTTCTCTAGCTATTTTAATTTCAAAACTATTTTCAAAATTTAATTTATTTTAAAATTTTTTAATTAAATAATTTAATATTTTTATATCAAATTGAATGAAAAATGAAACTATAAATAATTTATAATAAACAAAAAATAAAATCATTTAATAACTTATTCTAATTCAATATTTTTCATAATTGAAACAAAAAAATAACACAAATTTATTACATCTTATTCATCAATGTATCTACCGACAGTATATAAAGTATAATATATTCATTCGGTGACGTTGCTTTTTCTCCCTTTGCTCCTCGGATCACCATTTTTCTACTATGATAAAGCTGTCCGAGTCATAACACGTAATGTCTAGTGAAAAATATCATCACTTATACAAGCATTGTATGAGGAATAATGCAGTATCATATCTCTAAGAAATTTAAACCACTCAGTCAAATTAAAATAATAAAATTATGTTTTTTAATATATATTCATGCAATATATATGTAAAGATATACCAGCATTTCACTCGTACATATATTACTCCAGTATATGTACATAAAAACTACAGTATTATGTGTACATATATACTAAGTACAAATATGCTCCGTATATATGTACATAAAATACATCAGTGTTATATGTATGTATATCCTTACTTTATTCGTACGTATATATCTCATTTGTTGTAGTTGCTGCTGTTATCACTGACGCTGCTGCTGCTATCACTGACACTGCTGCTGCTGCTGCTGCCAATGCCACTGCTGCAGCTGCTGCCACTGTCGCCACTGCTGCAACTTCAGCCACTGCCGCCATTGCTGCCGCTTTCGCCACTGGTACCACCACCACCCACTACTACCACTGTTGTTGCTGCTGCCCCTGCTGCTGCTGCCACCTCCTCTTCCACTACTGGCACTACTTCCGTTGTTGCCGCTGCTGCTACTGCTCCTACCATCGCTGCCACTAGCGCCGCTGTCGCTATCGCCACCACCACCGATGACGTCACTACCACTACTGTCGCCACTGCCGCTACTACTGCTACTGATAATAGGCTTTTACATACATATAATAAGCTAAAACACTACCCAAAAAATTCAGATACACACAAACATATTCACAGATATATAAAAATAGTTATTATAGACCTGAACAAACATAAATTAAAGCTGATTGTCATTCAGCTTCAACAAAAATTTAATTAAATAATTTAATATTTTTATATTAAATTGAATAAAAATAGAAACTATAAATGAAAATTTTAAATTAAAAAAAATTCATTTACTAACTTATTCTAATACAATATTTTAAATAACTATAACAAAAAAATAAAAAAATTATATTACATCTTATTAATCAATGTATCTACCGACTATGCATAAAGTATAATCTATCTATGCATTGATGTTGCTTTCTCTCTCTCTACTCCTCTGATCACCAACTTTTTGTTGCGAAAAAGCTTTCTGAGTCACGGTGCTTCATGTTTGTTGAAAAATCCTTTCGCTTATACAAGCTTCGTATGGGAAACAATGCGGTACAATATCTGTAAAAAAATTTAAACCACTCAATCAAATCAAAATAATTAAAAAACTATGTTTTGATAAATACATATTACTCCAGTAAATATGTACATATATACTAACATTTCACTCGTACATATTTTACTGTAGTATATGTACATATAAACTGTAGTATTATGCATACATATATACTGAGTACATATATACTTAGTATATATGTACATTAAATACTACAGTATTATATGTACGTATATACTAATTATATACGTATGTATATATTACATTTGTTGCCATTGTTGCTGCTCCCATTGTCGTTGTCATTGCCATTGCAGTGCCAGCAGTGGCAGTTGCACTGGTAGCAGCAGCTGCACCGGCACCGGCACTGACACCGACAGTAGCACCAGCACCGGCAGCAACGACAGTGGCAGATGCAGTAGTGGAAGCGGCATCGACACCGGCAGTGGGAGCGACACCAACATCGGCACCAGCACTAGTATCAGCACCAGCAGTGGCACTTGCAGAAGCGGCGGCACCGGCAGTGGCAGCGATAGTGACAGCACCACCGATAGCAGCTACCGCATTTATATATACTATGTACGTATGGTATATGCTCCCAAACAATATAGCATAAAAAAAGCATATAAATTATATTAAATCACAACATATGCATAGATAAAAAATCATAAATTCATTAAACAAAATTACTTAATATAATATCTACAATGTTGTAACTATTAGTAGCACAAAATTTCAATTATATTTTACTTTCTTTCTTATTAAATGAAATACAAATTCAGAAATCTCATTAGAAACCTTCCAAATAAAAGATAAAACTCAACAAGAAATTCATATTCATTTGTATCATATGTATTAAAATTTCAAGAACAAAGAGAATCAAATAAAATATGTTTAAAAATATAGTTTATAAATAAATTATGGTTTTCAAGGTTCAAATAACAAACTCACAAGTAATCCTTGAGCAATCATATATTAATTAATTTTATCATTTTTTTCTTATTTTCTAAATTATTCATCATTTTCATTACACATCTATAAAATTCACCAGTAAGCTAGACATGACTCTTATTTTTAATAAAATAATCATTAGTTCAAGATAAATTCAACCATACTTAAAGATTTATAATATATAATCTCACCTCATATTAATGATTTGTATCTCCCTTTTGAGTTCTAGTCATTTCTATTGTACTCTTCACAAATATCTTTGTATTATTATTTATTATCTTGTGAATGCATTTCGTAGAAGCTCAATTTTATACATAAACAATTAATAAAGTGAAGTAAAAAATAGTGAATATTTTAAGTAATAGTCATGCGTGTTCCAGAATAAAAATATATATTTAGTGCTGGACATTTTTTTTGAAAAAATTATCCAAAAAAAATATAATTTGAAAATAATTAAGAAATGCTATCTAACCTTTTTATACTTCAAAAATAAAAACCTAAATATACTCTTACTCATATACATCATGTAAAAAACAAAAAATCAAAAAATCAAAAAATAAAAAAAAACATATTAATACATATATATATATATATATATTATATGTTTATACATACAAACATATATACAATATATACATATTAACATATACATATTAATACATTTATACATGTAGGCTAGATATACATTTACACATTTTAACATATATATTGTATATGCTTTTGTTTTCAAAAAAACTATTTTTGACTTTTGTTAAATATTAAAATATATTTACCTAATCTAACAGGTAAATATATTATTTAGTTTTATAATACCTTTAATTCTTTTTGGAATACCTTTAAATATAATTATCTTATTTTCGTTCTTTATATCCGTCGCTAAAATTTCTTTAGAATAAGAAGAATAAAAATATATTTTAGCGACGGATATAAGAAGAATAAGAAGAATATATATTTTTATCAGAGATTATATATTTTAGACAAATATATTATGTGGTTGTTGTATTTTAGCGATGGATATATTTACCTGTTAGATACTTGTGCTGGAGATACCTTTCAAGAATATATTTTAGAATAAGAAGAATATATATTTATTCTTCTTATTCTTCTTATCTTTCAAGAATAAGAAGAATACTTAGCTAAAGTGATGATCTATAAATTTTAGCGACAGATATAGTCCCTAGCTAAATAAATTTAGCGACGAAAAATCCATCACTAATTTTAATATTTTCCTAGCTAATTTAGCAAGGGATCTTTCCCTTGCTAATTTAGCAAGGTATTTTTCCCTAGCTATTTTAATTTCAAAAATAATTTCAGAATTTAATTTATTTTAATATTTTCTAATTAAATAATATAATATTTTTATATTAAATTGAATAAAAATTGAAAGTATAAATAATTTATAATTAACAAAAAATAAAATCATTTAATATCTTATTCTAATTCACTATTTTACATAATTGAAAAAAAATTAATAAAATTTAAATTTATCTTATTCATCAATGTATCTACCTACAGTGCATAAAGTATAATATATCCATTCATTGATATTGCTTTCTCTCCCTCAACTCCTCTGATCATCATATTTCTGCTACGACAAAGCTGTCCGAGTCACGGCACGTAATGTCTAGTGAAAAATTTCATCACTTATAAAAGCTTTATATGAGGAACAATGCGATATCATATCTACAAGAAATTTAAACCACTCTGCCAAATTAAAAAAAAGTTTTTTTTGATACATATATAATTTTGCAGTATATATGTAAATATATACTAGCATTTCACTCATACATATATTACTACAATATATGTACATAAAAATAATAGTATTATGTGTACATGTAAACTAAGTACAAATATACTCAATATATATGTACATAAAATACTGTAGTATTATATGTACATATATATTGACTTTATTCGTGCATATATACCTCATTTGGTGTTGTTGCTCCTGCTCCCGCTGTCGCTCCTGCTGCTATTGCCGTTGTCTCTGTCACTACCAATACCACTACTACTATCGTCGCTATCGTCGCTGCCTCTATGACCATCGATGCCGCCGATGTCGTCGCTGCCACTGCCGCCACTACTGCAACTACCGCCACTTGCCACTACCACTGTTGTTTGCTACTAGGTCTGCCGCCGCTACCCCCGCTTTCGGTGATGCCGCTGCATGCCGTAGCTGCCGCTACCCCCGATGCCGCCCTGCTACTGCCTCCGCCGCTGCTACCGTTTCTGCCTCTGCCACTGCTTCCGGTGTTGCCATTGCTTCCGGTGCAACCGCAACTATCACTACCTGCTTCCGGTGCAACTGCATCTATAGCCACAACTGCTGCTTTCGATGCTGCTGCTCTCGCCGTTGCTGCTGCCACCGCTGCAGGCCCAGCTGCTGCTACCACCACCATTATCGCCACTGCCACCACTACCGCCACTGCCGCTTCCGCTGCCATCGCTGCTACTGCTGCTGATAATAGGGTTTTACATACCTATAATAGGCTAAAACTCCACCCAAAAAATTCGGAAGACACAAACACATTTTCACAGATATATATGAACAAAAATAAAGTTGATTGTCATACAGCTTAAACTAAAATTTAATTAAATAATTTAATATTTTTATATTAAATTTAATAAAAACAGATACTATAAATGAAAATTTTAAATTCAACAAAAAAAATTCATTTAATAAATTATTCTAATAAAATATTTTAAATAACTAATCAAAAAAAATAACAAAAATTATATTACATTTTATTAATTAATGTATCTGCCAATTGTGCATAAAGTATAATTTATCAATGCATTGATGTTGCTTTCTCTCTCTCTCTACTCATCTGATCACCAACTTTCCACTGCAAAAAAGTTGTCTGAGTCATAGTCCTTCATGTCTGTTGAAAAATCCATTCACTTATACAAGCTTCGTATGGGAAACAATGTGGTACCACATCCGTAAGAAATTTAAACCACTAAATCAAATCAAAATAAATTATTAAAAACTATGTTTTGATAAATATATATTACTGCAGTAAATATGTACATATATACTAGAATTTCACTCGTACATATATTACTATTGTATTTGTACATATAAATTACAATATTATGCGTACATATATACCGTGTACATATATACTCAGTATATATGTACATAAAATACTGCGGAATTATATGTACGTATATACTGACTATATACATATGTATATACCGCATATGTTTCCATTCTTGCTGCTCCCGCTGTCACTGCCACCCCTACTGCTGTTGCCACTACCGATGTGGCTGCTGCCACCGCTGCCGCCGCTACCGCCACTGCCATCGCTGCCGCTACTACCATTGCCGCTACCACTGCCAATGCTGCTGTTGTAGCCGCCACTGGCACCGCTACTTCTGCTGCCGCCACTGAACCCGATGCCGCCGATGTTGTTGCAGGCCGCTATAGCTCCTACCACTACTACCGCCATTGCCGATGCTGCCGCTGCATGCCACTACCGGAATATATTTTTTGTAATAGGAAAAATATTCAGAAGGCTATGAAGCCATTTTCTAGTTGTCATGCTGTAAATGGATGATCGACCCAATTTTGATTAAAGAAAGTTACATGCAATATAAAATGACATAATAATAACATTTTCCCCCATAAGTCATAAGAAAAAGGAAGGACTTACATGACATTTTAGTTCATTGCCAAGAGAGCTTATTGCAATCAGAGGAGCACCAACTTGATCAGAGAAGAGTCATAGCTTTGATTTAGTTTTCAAGTTGAAACTAGCAGATGATGCATTTTCACAATCAAACAAATGATCTTGTTTCACATCAGCAAGGTGCACATCAATTGTTCTCAATAGTTTTTTTCTACAAGAAAAAAAAGGTAACACGGAAGCGTAAGATTAATTCAATGAACATATACATACACTTCTCAAGTTATTTAATATGTGGAAGAACAGAACCTCCAGCTATCCGCTCTAGCCTTAGGATAGTTTTAGATCAGGATAATCCTTTTTGTGCAAAAGCAATTTCCATATTGAACCAGACATCTACGTTGAGCCAGCTTTGTGCATAAATAGAGCAAACAACTAAAATGGACACATCTTAGAGTTATATCTATTGTCTTTAGTCCTCGAACAATTGCAACAATTAATAATAGTCAATTCTAAAATTTTTTTTTTTCGAAATTTTAGTTATTCATGGTTGCAGTATGTATTTCAATTGCATCTTTAAACATACAACACCCACTCCAATCGTCTGGTATTTTCTTTCTTGGAGATGGTGTTTGTGCATCTGAAATATGCATTAAAGAGGGACTATTAGGTTGAGAAAATTTTGTTTTTTTTCCAGAGTAAGCTTCGAAGTCTTCTAGAATATGATTGATTGCTTTGTAAAGGAATATAGTTCTAGACTTCACTCCCTCCAAGTTGAGTTGCTGTAGTATTGCCTGGTTGAGCTTCTACGTGGCAGCAACATGCTGGAGGTTTTGATGTTGCTGCTCTGGCAAGCCAACTTCCATTGTGTGAGTTTTTGTGCCTGCTATAAAATGAATGTAAATGTAATGCATGTGCTGTTTACATTTAATTTTGAAAAGAATATAATACATTAATGAAGGTGAATCACTCAAGAAGCTTCCATGAACTCACCCGCTTGATTCTTGATTCCCACTTCGGTCCCACAATGCAATGCTCCAAAAATCAGAATTATTTTTTTGATATAATTTTGATATAATTTTGATCAAGGAAACACTGTAAAAAAGCCATTTGTTTGTAAAGAAGCATTTAATGATTTAGTGCAGAAGCTCCATAGGTAATCTTAATCAGTTCTATCGTGATTGAAGCTTGATGAGTCCTATGGCCAGAAACCTAGTTGGTCGATACTGGTTTGGAAGAAATGAACTGAGAGAGCGAGTGAGAGAGAGAGAAAAAGAGACCTGTATAAATGAGAGTGAGGTGGCTAAGTAATTCCCTGGCATTTTTGCTAAAACTATCCATGGCTACCATCCTAGCTTTCTGTTCATTGCAGGTATTCTCAAACACTAAGTTGATGGTTGAACAAGACATGGAATGAAAAAAAAAACATAGCAATAATTGTTTTTTGTGAGAGAGGATGATTATGACACAATTGCTCTATATGGGAGAGCGAGGTTGCTTACACAGGAGAACTAAAACTTGGTCAGATTTTGAAGCATTTTACCCATTGTTTCTCCTCCTTCAATCTCGTAATAATCTAACTCGCTCATCTTTCCACCATATTGGCTGATTCACATACTTTCTCCACCACCTGTCACGTACACAAATTTGACAACAAAATCTGGAAGGGACACATACAAGCAATATGAGTAGTGAAGCAATAGAAAAAAAGTCTACATATTGCAACAATAATGATGAATGAAGTATAAGCAATCAAATTCAAGCAAAATGAGTTCCTCCAATTCACGTTTGAATTTTCACTAGCTAAATTATCCAAAAGATGAAAAAAGTAAATGGAGAGATCAACAACATACACAACATTAAATATTAAAAAATATTTCAATAACAAAAAGATAATTCAAGTATGTAATGATCAAAATTAACTAGGATAATTACACTTAAATTACAATCAAATAATCACATGTCAAATAATCACCAATGTTACATTTTAAAAGAGTATCCTACAATTAGCAGCTTGGGCCTCCTGTAAGATAGAACAGCATGATCGGGCATAGAGATGAAAAGCACTATCACACTGGGTAAAGAAATCTCATCGAACCTGTTATGTTATAATTATATCACATCACTTTCATTAAAACACATTTCTAATATAATCAAGCAAAAATATAGTCATAAAATACAATCAATCATAAAATCACACCATTCCACATCAATTCCTTGTGCTTTTTTTCTCTACTATCTATGATTTTTGACCAAGCTTATATGCATGGATGGACATGTATAACTATGTTAAAATATCAACCTACCACATGTTTAATGCAAGTGTAAAGTAATTCAAACATTTTAATAATAATAAAGAGTGGATTCACAAATGCACAAGGGATTTGAAAATATAACCTTCCATCTCTTATGACCGGTACTTGTAATGAGTTTTAGAGAGTGGATTTGCAATTGCAAACTCATGAAAGTTAATGTCTTACTTGCCGAGATAGTACTGATTTGCAAATAAAGCAATCATCATAGAATAGAAAAATGCCACTAAATGAATTCTGACTAAAATTTATGTCGCATTTAAGAGATGATTTCTTAAACTATGCATTGGCCTTTGAGTGATTCTGAATATCTGATCAATGTGCCTTGTAACCGGAAGAATTCAAAAACTCAAACCTAGCAAAATAAGATGATGCCAACAATTGAATAGACACAACAAATGATACACAAACTGATTATCAACTTAAAAAATATTAGGATTCTTATTAAATTGACGAAACACAAGTATTACATAGGCAATTGATTAGGTTTTTTTTTAAATGATAAAAATGTAGCAATTCAGAAAAAAGTAAATTCTTTAAAAAAAGGGTTCATAGTTCATACTTGTTGGTGCACATTACTTGGTCCCAAGAACAACATAGTTTGATCCGTTGGTCTTCTGAATTCATGAAATTTTGCGCAAAATATTGCCAAAAGCATTCATGTCCTCCTACATTTTTAGTATCAATTTGAATTTAGCAACAAGTTCCTACATAGTAAGGAGTTCATTTTGAAGCAAAACACTAGGAAGGGACGCAATAAAAAACCAAAAAAATAGTTTCACCTGTATCAATTGATCCAGTCTAGCCTTCAAATTATCCGAAGATACTTCCTTGTGAAGAGTTTGTAGTGTATAAAGCATGTGAGAATTGATATCATTTGAAAGATGTTGAATGAGGAGATTAATAATTGAAGGGGGATATGATTTGATGATATTAAAACAAAGTAGGATTAATAATCTTATTTTAGATTGATAAATCTTATGAATTAGCATGGAATATACTTAGACATAAAGATTTAAAACACTTATTTTACACATTTATCAGAAGATATCTATAAATGAGAGATTTCTTAAGAGTTTATAATAATTTATAAGTAACTACCAATTATAATTGATATATTTTAAAATTCAATTTTCAAATTCTTGTGGAATACAAATAATGGATTACTATGTTCTTCTAGTTGGTCTTCAACTTCATGATTTATTCAAATGTTAAATTAGATATACTTTTCTATCTAATAAGATATCATATCTTTATGCGATGAAAAAAATTTGTCCAAACTCTAAGAATAGTAAGTCTTGAATTCAAGATTTATCATGCATGATCTCTTCAATCTTTTGAGGTAGGATTGTCAAGATAATATACTAGTACAATTTATTTTCTTATCTAGCCTTCATATTTTAAATGCTTCCGAATATTAAGAAATGATAAGATAGATATGAAGATCACATTCACACCCAAGTACATAAGACTCTTGCTTTAACAAGATATATAAAAAGAGATAAATATCTCAACAAATTTACCCAAT
This sequence comes from Sapria himalayana, assembly GCA_029783825.1. Lineage (NCBI taxonomy): Eukaryota > Viridiplantae > Streptophyta > Magnoliopsida > Malpighiales > Rafflesiaceae > Sapria > Sapria himalayana. The sequence continues at coordinate 215,017 of JAREIK010000575.1, forward strand.
AACTTTGTAGAGACTGTGTTTGAAGAGACAATGTAATACACAAATTTTTCAAGTGATCAATCATCTTAATATATTATTCTCTCATAAACAAATTTAACTTCAAAGTTATTATGAAAACCAATATTAGTATTTAAACAGTCTCATGATCAATACATACGAGACAACATCTTTGAGGATAAGATGTTATACTCAAAATTATATGAATTAGCAAAAATTAACTCAAAAAATAATAAAATATGTACAATGAGTATATAAAATTTCAACTTGGATTGTGTCTACTCACATGTGGATAGCTCATATATAAAGTATAAAAAAACATAAACACAAATAAAATGCTACATCATCAAATTGATGAACAAATATTTATGATATCGATTGTTAAAAAAAATAAATTGAAATTTATTCAAGTCTTTCGTTAAGATATTCACTTGTTATTTTATTATATAAACATAAAATATACACATAATATCATTTTAGATCTTTTTTTTTCGAAAAAAAAATAATTTATTTTCTATATATTTTATTTGCTAGTGAAATATCAAAATAAATATTATATATCATTATCATGAAAATTTTTTAATAATATTATTTATCATTAAACACCTGAGATTAATCACCTGAAAAATTAATAATAAAATTATTTATCAAAATAAATAACAAAATATAATACCCACTACAAATTGATGAACAAATACTCATGATATCAAATTTAAAAAAAAAACTATTGAGATTTATTCAATACCTTCATGAAAATATTCACTAGTTAATTTATTATATAAACATAAATTATACACATAATATAATCTTAAATCTTATTTTTTTTTGAAAACAAAAATAATTCATTATATATACTTTATTTGCTCTTGAAACATCAAAATTAATATTATATATCATTATCTAATAATTATAATAAAAGAAAAAAAAAGAGAAATAGAATAATATTCAATCTCTTCAAATAAATAATTAATCTAAAATATCTCACTTATGATCATTACCATCAGATTTAATTAAGTATATATATCAAATCTCAAAATAATTATTTATTTATTATTTTTCAAATAAATAAAATTCCAACTTAAATATGAATGCTCAAATAATTGTAAAAGCATTGATCCCTAAAAGATATATAGGGCCTAAAAATTTCATCTCATCCCTTAGTATATGATAAGTTGCATCTATATGAATCTATAATAAAAAATTTAAATAATTATTAATTATGCTTATTATAATAATTATATCTGATATTATAATAATTAGATAATTAATCTTACATATAATTTTCTAATATGTGAGAGTCAGCTAAATAAATCCGATCAAACATAAATCTAATATTTAGTCAATCAAAATATCCATTACAATATAAGTCAAAGGATCAACTCAAAGTACATATATCAACTACATATCTTATCTATGAAAATATAATCTCTCATTAAGATAATCTATATTTATCTGTAAATCTAAAAAATAAAAAAATTCAAATAAATATAAGATACCATTTAAATTACACTTATCTGATAGTAATGTATTTGATATGTTGTACCAGTCTCACTTTTTATTTATCATATTGATTTATTTTGTGATATTCCATACAACTCCATACTTCAAACTTTTATAATTAATATTTGAAACACAAAGATTTTTTTCAAACTTTTAAAATCATTATGCATTCTAGAAGACACGTGATCGTATCAATCTAATGTGCTAAAAAATTTTGAATCCTTGGCACATTTATCATTACTCTATAAATTGCAAATACCATTTATTAAAAAATTAAAAAAATGTATCCCTTGAGCACACAATATTTGCTAGAATATACACATAAAGCACATGGATGACGTTTTTATGTGTGTGTATTTTAAGAAAATATAAAACAAGCATTCAGACCTCAGCCATGAGTTTCTCTTCTAGCTTCAGATTGAGAATTCTTGGTGATGCACCCAAGTTATACACCAACTGATCATCTATTATGTCATTGCTTGTCAAATTATTTTTATGAGTTATATTTGCTACTGGTGATCGCTTTAGCTGTTGGATAAAAGAACAAATCAAAGAATACTATTGATAATTGCAAACTAGTAAATAAAGTGAATTACTTAATGGCCTTTTATAATTAAGTTGAAGTTGATAAAACAACTAGCTGTCACAGTCATAGGTCCCATATGACAAATTATGTTTAGGTGTTTCGGGTGAAAAAAACAAAGTTGCTGCAATTTTCCATTAATAGCTACATTGTTCCAGACATGAAAGCTTAAAAATTATAGAGCAGTAAGATCCTTTTTGTTGAATTACATGGCAACCCATGCGAATATCATATGATAGCGAATGAACCTTTTTAGAGGCTTTAGATTGAGGAGCAGATAGACTCTTGCGAGATCTTTTCTTACTGAATAGGCTTCCAAGGTATTCCTCATCTTTGGCATCAACCTTACTCTAACTATCATCACTTCTTTCATCATTGTTATAATTTGATTCTGATACAATGGATTTATGGGAGACCAGTGTCGATTGCACCAACCTCCGATTGGCTCTCCTTAGCCTGGTTTGCTGGACCACTCCAAAAGTGGCTGCAATCATCACTAGCTCATCGCTTGTCCATTAATACGCTTCGACTGATGTTGGCACTCCGCCAATGGGGACTCAATGGAAAGTTAAGGAGGGAAAACATGCAAAACTGTGTCAACCTAGCAACATAAGTGATTTGTGTGAAAAACTGAAAATTGAACATAATAATGTAAGATTTAATTTTTTGATTTTATTAATTACACATAACCATCTATTCTTGTATACTATATAAGTAGAGTAATTGAACTTCCTAAATACAAGATATTAATTAGATTAACCACCCAGAAGACTAATTCCTCAAATAATAGGTCCATATTTAACACACACACACACACACACACACACATGTATATATATAGTTATTTAGCATCTGCTCAAACTCATGATGCACCAATTATAAGCATTGATAGTTTGTCAACTAGAAAACGAGAATGAAAATTTGAACACAACTTAATAAAGAAATCTACAAGCCATAAAGAAGAAAAAAATCAAAAAAAAAAACAAAGTGATGGTGTCATACTTGAGATGATAATGTGTAATGTGACAATCAATTTTAATGTGCGTGATTCATTCATTGATGACTAATTTATGAATAATTTGAATAGCACTCTTATAATTAAAATATATAATAATGGAGTGAGAAAGCAACTCTCATATATGCAAATAACTAACATAACCACACATAATTTCTATGGTAGTAAATATCATAGCATAATACTTAACTTAAATTGAAGATAGAGAAATAGATAATTATTTCTTATAGAGAAAGAAAAAAATCAACTACATGAACAATATAAACAATATCAAGATGAGTAATAGTAAGATATGTTAAGCTCCCAACAATAGTATGACATAATATAGGATCGAACAAAGGCACATTCACTATAAGAAAAATCACATTTAGCTAGGGACAATTCCCTAACTAAATCGATATTTTCTTTTAGTGTGAGATTTTTCACGTTTGAGATATGTAACATATAATAAATTTAACAGTATAAAACAACATAAAAAATAATCTCACACATTAAAACATATACAAAATATATTAGAATATTAGAATATATAATAAAATATAAATGTTAATAGACTATGTAAGTTTATATGCTTAAAAAAAAGAAATTTCGACTAGATATCAAGCATCATTGAAATCATACATATCTAATTATATAATTATGTGTTAATTATCATTATAAAATATCTGACTATGTTAAGAAAAAAAATTAATAAAATAAGAATCAATGACTCATACTAGACATGAGATTTTACTTTCTAAAATTTATAATAATCTTCTATAATATGATGAATATGAATTCATCTACAAATGCTCATACATTATACTTGGGTATATATGCAATATGAATAATATATTTAACAAATATTAAGAATATTCATTTTTGAAGACAATTAAAATAAAAAAAAATATTTTAAATATTAATCTTTTATTTTATTTATTTACTACTTAATTGCTTATATAAATATAGGATTAAGATCAAAAGAATACTATTATTATCACATTTATATCAATTTTCATAAATTGATTATAAGAACTTTAAAATAAAATTTAAGAATAATTATATAATTTATTTAAATATTATAAAAATAAATATGATATTTTTAGTGATTATCTAAGTATGGAGATCAATATCATATTTGAAGATTAATTTTTTCATTCAGTTAGCTAAAGACAAATGATAAAAAAGTCATCTAAATAGAAATAAGTTATCAAGATATTTGAATATTAGTTACTATTTAAACTTATCTAATAATAACAAAAAAAATTAATAAATTGAATAGGTAAAAATTATACAAATACACTTTTTTCCTGTTATCTTAGCTGATATTTGAACATGATATACTAACTCCTCAGATATCTAGTATAGAATCAAATTTTTTTTATGATGAATATAATTTTAGATAGAAAGCCTGGGTTATAATCAACTATTTTTGAATCTTTATCATGCTTAAATAATTAGGAGAAAGCATGAACGAGTCTTTAAGTTAAAATCTAAAACCATATACAAAAATAATGAAACCAAAAATTATAGATGTGATAATTCAAACCAAACCAAGTGATATTATAACACTAACTCTACCCTATCATATATTTTATTTTATAATCTTTTTATTATATTTTTTATAAGCATTTATATTTACATTTTTAGACTTGTATATATTTTTAATATACTTTTTTACATTGATAATCACATATAGTGTGGTTAAAATTTTATAAATTATAAATTTTTTATAATATTATTTTTATTTTTTTTTTCTCAAATAAATATATATAGATATAGGAAGTAGCCAAGAGGTGAGAGAATAGATCCCGATAAAAACAAGTCCAAGCTAGCATGAGTTAGCCACATGTTAATTTTTAACCTGAGCCAAAACCAATCTAACGAGTCCCATTCTGCCCCAAGACAATGAGCCATGCTAGACACCTTTGTTTGTTGTCGGGCCAACACACCATGCTAAAAAGCATGATGTGCTCAACATCACATTGTGGTCTAGTTGAGCCTCAAAGAAATAGATCATGTTGGCCTGGTATGACCTATTTTCCACCTCTATTTTAGCTTATTACATTATTATTATTTTGTTATGTTATGTTTATGAAAACTCACAACATATAGACTACGTTAGTAGCATTTATCTATTATATAAGAGTATTGTTTAAATGTATTTTTCATATTAAGTATCATCAATATTCTTCTTCTCTTTTATTTCACCATATTCAATAGTAAATCTCTATAATATTAAAAAAAATAATTCTTTTTTATTTTATAAAAATGTACCAATAAAAAACACTAAGATTATATAAATAAAAAATAAAGATAAAATACAAATATATTATTATAAGCAATTACTCTACAAAGTCTTCAAATCAACAAGTTGTGTAATTTAATCTTAATGATCTAATAATTAAAGTCATCTAAGATAAAATAATCAAGTCAAGTCATACCTACTCAAAACTATAAGCAAACAAAGCCAACTAAACCCAAGTCCCTAAATAGGGCCCTGCATAGTAGTTATTGATTAGGTTTGTCACCTAGAAAAAAAATAAATGATTATGATAAGAGCGATACAGTTTTATTAAAAATAATTATCCCTACTACAATGGAGCAAGATCGGGTCAGGCCAAGCAACTGAGACTTAAAATATATGTATATGAACCATCTAAATGGCCTGGCATGATCTAGGTTGGTCCAAGTTTGAGTATAATATTTTTGGATATTAGGTCAGACAATAGTTTATATATTATAGCAATTAGATTATATGAAAATATATATACAACATGAATAGTTTAATTAAGTTTTTTCATTCATATTATTTTATACACAATCTTAATTAAGTTTTTTTTCATTCATATTAAAGCATAGTAAGATTAATTGATTTCTTGTATCTTTTTGTATTAAAATATAATAATTCAAAAAGATATCAAATAAAATTATAGTATCTCAACAACATTACTATATACGTGGTAGTAATTATTACAAATGATCAACTTAATATTAAGATTGAACTTATCTTATGTTCATCTTTTTCTAAAATAATATAAATTTTTGGAGTCAAGTCAATATATTTTTAAGAAATTTCTCGAATGATTGACCAAATAATGATGTTAATACTTATCAGCTGATAAGTTTTTACTCTAAACCCTATATGATTACTCAGTAGTAATTAGTTGTTATTACCAATTCAGATTGACTTTGATTAGCCTTTAATCAACTAATCAATGAAAACTTAACTATTTATTATCATAGTTATTAGTCATTGATAATCAAGAAAAATTAATTGTCACATGTAGAAAATTTATGATCTCATGTAACAAGTGATTGAGCATTTATTTCTTCATCCATTTATAAGAAACATTAAGTTGTAGAAACTTTCATATATCACTTTACTAGTTTTTAATTATTAGATTAAGATTAATAGGTGAAGATAATAATCCTCCAATTGGAAAAAAAATGCATGAGCATCATGAGAAAACATTAAATAGTCAATTTGACATTGTTTAATCATGAAAACAAAAAAAAACAAACTAATAAAATTTGAGGTTCATATCCCGAGTTGTAATGAACATTCTTAAACATATGTGTTGTCAATCATATTACCTGGCTTACTTAAACACTATTATAGACTATATTCACAAATTTCATAATGATTTTATAAAAAAGACTCGCCTTTTTTCTATGATTCAAGAGACTTTCTCATGATCTAAATATTTTAATGAATATCTATCTACTTTCACTACTAACAAGAGGATAATTGAAGACTCGTGACACAACAATCATGTTAGAAATATTTAATTTTTATTATCTTTTCTTTTTAAGTCTAGATCCTTCTATATAACTATAGTCAACAACATTGTTGTCGTCATAATAAAAGTATGATTGCATATGAATCTACGGATTGTATTACCAAGCCGAGCATGGCAAGGGTCTGTGTTGAAATTGAAGCTTCTGTTTCTATTCTTCAAAGGGTGTGAGTGGCAAGTGGTCACTCAAGTGGCTTCTGGCAGGATATAGTTCCACAAAATATACCCAAATACTACTTAAACTATAAAAAATTGGGGCATATGGAAATGGAATGCGTTGCAAAGGAAAGGGGAACGATTTTAGGAAAAACAGAAAAGAGGGAGAAGGAGAAGGTTTGGACAAAAAGATGAATGGGAAGAGGGTAGTGGTAGAAGGAGAGTGGGCCGAGGAGGGGCAGATGAGGAGGAATGAAGAGATGGGTGAAGGAGGGGAATAAGGAATTAGGGGTCGTGTGAAGGGGATGGAGAGAGAAGAGAATGAAAGGGGGTTAGAAAAAGATAAAGAGGAAGAAAAAAATAAAAGACTAGAAATTTAAAAAGGGTTAGATGAAGGGGCTAGAGCAACCAAGGGGGTAGGGATTGTGTGGAAGGGATTGGGGGCAAAAAGGGAATAGATAGGTAAGTAGAAGGAGACTGGAGTTAGAAAAAAAATTGTAATTTTTAATGGGGAAAAGGATGACCTCTTATCGGAAGGAGAAACAGAGGCCAAAAGCTGGTCTATCATGGGTATGCATAAAAAATGCATATTTTAGATTCTGTATTAGAACAAAATGACTCAAAGCTGCTACAATAAAATGAGCTGGAATGGATCCCAAATAACAGGGATAGTGCATTGGAAAAAAAATAAAATTGATGATCTTGTAAATGAACAAGCTGAATATATTAAGTAGCTCTGAATGCCCCTTTACTCTGCTCAAAGCCTGTAATTCTTTTTACTCTTTGAATTATCCTTTTAGGTGTTTTCCTTGAAACCACAAATTGGCATTTATTTTTATTAAGTTGTTGTCTCGTTTCTTCTTCTACTATATCAAATAGCTTCATCATATTCTTTAGTGATGTGCTCCCATCATTTGTAAAAACAATTAAATCATCCGCCTAAGCTAGCCAGCTTACAATCAGAGTGAGTCTAGGTTGTTTAAAGCTATTTATATTACCCTCCTTTATTTTTCCTTCTAAACTTGTTGTTAGCAATTCTATATATATATATTAAATAATAATGGAGATAAAGCATCCCACTATCTAAGTACTCTAACTGGCTTAAATTATCTACATGCCTCCCCATTAATTAAAATTTTAACCCATGTGCTGGAAATGCATCTATACATTAGATCTATCCAAGATTCCAAAAATCTTATTTTCCTCATTGTGTAGCATAAAATGTCCCATTCAACCCTGTCAAATGCTTTAGACAATCTAACTTCATAATCACTTTATGACCTCTGACTTTAACCCATATTTCTTTGTTTAGTTCTGTAGTTAAATTAATGTTTTTCATCATTAGTGTATTTTAAAGAATCATGGTTGTTCTACCGAAATGATGGAGGGAATTACCCTATTTAGTCTATTCTACAGGACTTTTGTCAAAATTTTATACACTAAATTACATAGACTTATAGGTCTAGAATCCTCACTTTTTGCGGATTATCCTTCTTGGGTATCACTACAATATATGAGCTGCCCCATGTTTTTGTGATTTCTACTCTTGGAAAACCCCAAGCAATTGCGGCTGTCTGCTCTTTATTTATTATATTCTAGGTTTGTTGGTAGAACCTATTATTCCATCCGTCTGGACCCGCTGAACAGTCATTATTTCCACTAAAGACAGGAGCTTTTATCTCCTCCTCACTAGGGCATTGGTTTAATAGTTTATTTTGTTCTTCATTTACTCTTTTGTCTATTTGTCGAATTAAGGAGTCATCCCTTTGTTGGCTGTAACCACAGAGATGTCTTTTAAAGTTATCTTCCAAAACATTTTAAAGTCTTCTTCCTCATCTATCCACTTGCCCATATCATTTTTAATACCTTTTATTTCTTGTCTCTGATTTTTAAATTTTGTAACTATGTTAAAATACTTAGTATTTCTATCCCCTTCCTTGAGCCAATTTACTTTGGCCATCTGTTTCCTAAAAACTTTTTCCATATGCAGTAATAATTTTAATTCCGCATTTGCTTTATTAAAATTAATTTTAGAAGGTTTATCCTGATTATTCTCGTGCTCTATTTCTAATATACATACTTTTGATTTGGCATCTTTGATATTCTTATTTATATTTTTAAATCTTTCTCTATTTCACCTACTATGTTCTAATTTTAACCTACATAATTTTATAGCTAGCAGCTGCATTGGATTCTCATTTGTTGGCTCCAACCATGAGTTTCTTACTATTCCATCAACCTCTTTGCAAACCCCACATGTTTTGATATTTAAAACTTTTATTCTTTCCCTCTCTAACTTTAAATCTTAGAAGAAGGGGGTTGTGATCTAAGCATGCTCTGCTCAAGTGTTTCTCACTCACCCCTCCACAGCAGTCAACCCATTTAATGTTATAGAGAATATGGTCAAGTCTAGAATAGATCTTCCCCTATTTTCTGGTTATTATACCATGTGAAGTTAGTGCCCAAGTGCTCAGCCTTTATGAGATTTGTATTATTAATTACCTCATTAAATTGAGCTATAGTTGATGGGTCATGAGACTTTCCTCCTTTTTTTTCCTCAGCATTTCTAACTACATTAAAATCCCCTTTTATGATCCATTGAGTATTTTTACCAGCTATCTTTCTCATTTCACCCAAAAGATCTTTTTTTTTCTTTCGAGTTACTGGCATATACCACCAATATAAGTAGATCAGTATTTTTCTTTAGCTTAAAATTAATGATCTGATCCGCCTCTAAAATAATTTATATATTAATTTTATTTTTTCATGACAGCCATATCTTACCATTATTGTTAGAGAATGCATTTTATAAACCTAATTTCTTTTTATATATTTTTAAAGAATCCTTAATAACCATAAATTCCACTATTATCACAATTCTAATATTATGCATTTTAATTAATTTTTTAATTCTATTTATCGACGAAGTATTTACTACTCTTCTTATGTTCAAATATAGATTATTGTACATTATTAGGTCTAGCCTACGCTCTGGTTAAGCATCTTATTTCATAATACATATTTAAATATTTTTTTTCTATTTCTTGAACTTTTGTTTACACTTGATTTGGCCTGCTCATTTTTTCTTACTAATTTTAATTTACTTATTTGGAAACTCATTAACTTTAATTCCTCTATTACACTGTCTCTACTATTCGGTAACCCCTCCCATTCTTTTTGAGCCATCTTCTTTGAATCATCTTGTGTCAATGCCAAGTCTAAACTATGCCTTTCTTTATGCATGACCATAATGGGCCAGCTTTTAGCTTCGGTTCCTTCCTCCAATAAGAGGTCATCTTCCACCCCATTAAAAATTATTATTTCTTTTTCAAAATTAGTTTCTGTTGCTATTTTTTTGCCTCTCTCTTCCCCTAACCCTTCCTCCCTACCCTCTCCATCTTTTTAGCCCCCTCATCTAACCACTTTTTTATTTATAGTATCTTTCTCCTGCCTTCCTTTCTATCCCCCTCTTCCTCCCCTCCTCCCAACTCTTCTATCCTACTACCTTATGCACCTACTGACTCCCCTCCCCCCATCTATTCCTCCCCTCCCCCCAACTATTCCTCCCCTCCCCCCAACCCTTCCTCCTTGCCCTATCTATTAATTCTAGTATCTTTATTCCCCCAACTCTTTCCTTCATCGATCCCCCCCCTACTGCCTAAACCCTCCTTGTGCCCCTTCTCTACCCTCGCCTCTTATGCGTAATCTGCCATATCCCATTACCTTCTTCTTATTCTCATTATTCATCTTATTCTTATAATTCTTATTATTCTTAATTATTCTTCTTATTATTCTTTATCTTCTTATTCTTCTAATTATTCTTATTCTTCTAATTCTTCTAATTCTTCTTATTCTTCTAATTCTTCTTATTCTTCTTATTCTTCTTATTCTTCTTATTTTTCTTATTCTTCTTATGATTTTTTATTATTCTTATTCTTCTAATTGTTCTTTTTCATTTTATTATTTTTATTCTTCTTTTTTTCTTCTCTTCTTAAAGTCTTATACTTCTTATTTTTCTTCTTCTTCATATTCTTCATATTCTTTTTCTTATTATTATTTTTATTATTTTTATTATTTTTATTATTTTTATTATTTATATTATACTTGCTCTTCTTATTTTTTTATTCTTCTTTTTCAATTTATTCTTCTTATTCTTCTTATTATTCTTATTCATCTTAATCTTCTTATTCTTCTTAATCTTTATATTATTATATTTGTTTATATTCTTTTAATTTTTCTCATTCTTCTTATTCTTCATATTCTTTTTATTCTTCTTATTCTTCGTATTCTTTTTATTCTAATTATTCTTCATTTTTTTATCATTCTTCTTTTTCTTCTTATTATTTCTATTCTTCTTAGCCTTCTTATTTTTATTATTCTAATTATTTTTCTATTTCTTCTTTATCTTACTATTCTTCTTATTCAATTAATTATTTATTTTCTTATTATTATTATTATTCTTCTTCTTATTCTTTTTATTCTTATTATTCATCTTATTCTTCTTATCCTTCTTATCCTTCTTATTCTACTTATTATTCTTAATTTTTTTATTCTTCTTATTCATTTTATTCTTCTTATTCTTCATATTATTGTTATTCCACTTATAATTCATATTCTTCTTTTTCTTGATATTCCTGTTATTCTCATTATTCTTCTTATTTTTATTATTCTTCTTATTCTTCTTATTCTTTTTTATTTTTATTATTATTATTTTTCTATTATTATACTTATTCTTCTTATTTTTTTTTATTTTTCTTATTCTTTTTATGTTTTTTATTCTTCTTATTTTTCTTATTCTATTATTCTTCTTATTCTTTATATACTTCTTATTTTTATTATTCTTAATAATTTTTTTATTCTATTATTGTTCTTATTCTTCTTATTCTTCCTTTTCTTATTCATCTTATTCTTCTTATTCTTCATATCCTTCTTATTCTTCTTATTTTTCTTATTCTTCTTATTCTTATTATTCTTCTTATTTGTCTTATTCTTTTTATTCTTCTTTTCTTCTTATTCTTATTATACTACTTATTTTTATTCTTCATACTCCTTTTTATTCTTATTTTTTTTCTTATTCTTGTTTTTCTTCTTATTCTTAATAATAATAATAATAAATTTATTATTATTATTATTTCACTTACTCTTATTATTCTTTTTTTTCTTCTTGTTCTATTAATTCTTCTTATTCTCCTTGATATTCTTAATATTCATTTTATTATTATTCTTCATATTCTTATAATTCTTCTAATTATTTTTATTCTTCTTATTCTTTTAGTTATTTTTATTCATCATATTCTTTTATACATCTTAATGTTCTTATTCTTTTTTATACTAATTATTCTTCATATTCTTCATATTATAATTATTCATTTTATTCTTCTTATTATTATTATTCTACTTAATCGTCTTATCTAATTATTTTAATTTTTCTTCTTTTTCTTCTTTTTCTTCTTTTTGTTATTATTTTTCTTATTTTTTATTCTTTTTATTTTTTTTATTCTTTCTAATCTTGTTATTCCTTATTCTTTTATTCTTATTATTCTATTTATTATTTTTATTGTTTTTTTCTTCTTATTCTTTTTATTTTTCTAATTATTTTATTCTTTATATTCTTTTTATTTTTTTTATTCTTTCTGTGTTATTCTTGTTATTCTTTTTATTCTTATTTATCTTCTTATTTTTATTTTTATTAATATATTTCTTATTATTCTTATTCAACTTATAGTTTTTATTCATCTTATTCTTCTTATTTTTCTCATTCTTCTTATTCTTTTTTTATTCTTTTTCTTTTTTATTCTTATTATTCTTCTTATTCTTATTATTTTACTTATTCTTCCTATTCTTATTATTCTTCTTATTATTCAAATTCTTCTTATTCTTCATATTCTTCTTATCCTTCTTATTCTTCTTATGGTTCTTATTCTTCTTATTGTTCTACTCTTCTTATTCTTCTTATACTTCTTATTTTTCTTAATCTTCATATTCTTCTTCTTCTTTTTATTCTTCTTATTCTTATTATTATTATTATTATTCTTACTCTTCCTTTTCATCTTATTATTGTTATTCTTTTTTTTATTCATATTCTTCTTATTCTTCTTATTCTTCTTATTCTTTTTATTCTTTTTATTCTTTTTATTCTTCTTCTTATTCTTTTTATTCTTCTTATTCTTCTTATTATACTTAATCATTTTTATTCTTATTATTCTTATTATTATTCTTATTCTTCTTATTATTACTTTTATTCTTATTTTACTTACTCTTATTATTTTTTCTATTCTTCTTATTCTATTTATTCTTCTTATTCTCCATATTATTTTTATTCTTCATATTATTATTATTCTTCAAATTCTTTTATTTCTTCTTATTCTTCTTATTATTTGTATACTTCTTATTCTTTTTTATCTTCTTATTATTCTAATTCTAATTATACTTTTTATTCTTTTTATTATTTTAATTCTAAGTAATCTTTTTATTCTTCTTATTCTTCTTATTCTTCTTATTATTGTTATTCTTCTTATTCTTATTGTTCTTCTTATTTTTATTATTCTTCTTATACTTCTTTTTCTCATTATTCTTCTTATTCTTCTTATTCTTCTTATTCTTCTTATTCTTCTTATTCTTCTTATTCTTCTTATTCTTTTTATTCTTCTTATTATTTATATTATTCTTTTTCATCGAAGTCTCTATTTCTTATTATTTTTCAAATTCTTATTATTCTTATAATTCTTATTATTCTTTTTATTCTTCTTATTAATATTATTCTTCTTATTCTTCTTATTCTTCTTATTTTTCTTATTCTTATTATTCTTTTTATTATTATTAATCTTCTTATTCTTCTTATACTTTTTTATTATTCTTATTATTCTTATTCTTTTTATTATTTTTATTCTTCTTTTATTTTTTTTTTATAATTCTTATACTTATTTTTGTTATTATACTAATTCTTCAAATTCTTTTAATTATTCTGCTCGTTAATATTTTTATTTTTTTTTATTTTTATTCTACTTACTTTTCTTATTCTTTTTATTCTTCTTATTCTATTTATTATTCTTATTTTTCTTATTATTCATATTCTTCTTATACTTCATATTATTATTATTCTTCATATTCTTTTAATTTTTCTGATTCTTTTTTTCTTCATATTCTTCTTATTCTTTTTATTCTTCTTATTTTTCGTATTCTTCTTATTCTTCTTATTTTTCTAATTCTTCTTATTCTTCTCATTTTTCTTATTGTTCTTGTTCTTCTTATTCTAATTATTCTTAATATTCTTATTATTCTTCTTAATCATCTTATTCTAATTATTCTTCTTATTCTTCTTATTCTTATTATTCTTCTTATTCGAGTTATTATTCTTATTTCTCATTCTTTTTATTTTTCTTATTCTTTCTATTCTTGCTTTTCCTTATTTTATATTCTTATTCTATTTATTATTTTTATTTTTTATTTTTTTTATTCTTTTAATTCTTTATATTCTTCCGTTTCTTTTTATCCTTTTATTCTTTTTTGTGTTATTCTTGTTATTCTTCTTATTCTTCTTAATCTTCTTATTTTTTTATTCTTTTTATTCTTCTTTTTCTTCTTATCTTTCTTATTCTATATATTCTTCTTATTCTTATTATTTTTATTATTCTTCATATTCTTATTTTCTACTAATTATTCTAATTCTACTTATTCTTCATATTCTTTTTATCCTTCTTATTCTTCTTATTATTCTTATTATTCTTATTCTTCTTCTCTTCTTATTCTTGTTATACTTTTTATTTTTCTTAATCTTCATATTCTTCATCTTCTTTTTATTCTACTTATTAATATTATTCTTCTTATTAATCTTATTCTTCATATTCTTCTTATTTATTGTTATTCTTTTTTTTTCTTCAAATTCTTCGTATTCTTCTTATTCTTCTTATTCTTTTTATTCTTCTTATTCTTCTTATTCTTATTATTCTTCTTATTCTTCTTATTCTTTTTATTCTTTTTATTATTATTCTTCTTCTATTTATTCTTCTTTTCTTCTTATTATATTTAATCTTTATTATTAATATTATTATTATTATTCTTCTTATTATTATTCTTCTTATTATTAATTTTATTCTTAATCTACTTACTCTTCTAATTTTTATTCTTCTTATTGTATTTATTTTTATTATTCTTCTTATTATTCTTATTCTTCATATTATTATTATTCTTCATTTTCTTTTACTTTTTCTAATGCTTATAATTCTTTTCATTCTTCTCATTCTTCCCATTCTTCTCATTCTTCTCATTCTTCTTATTATTCTTATTCTGCTTATTTTTCTTATTCTTTTTATTCTTCTTATTCTACTTATTCTTCCAATTCTGCTTAATCTTATTATTCTATTTATACTAATTATTCTTCTTATTCATTTTATAATTTTAATTCTAATTAATCTTATTATTTTTCTTATTCTTTTTATTATTTTTATTTCTTTTTTTTTCTTTTCTTCTTATAATTTTTATTCTTCTTATTTTTCTTATTCTACATATTGTTAATATTCTTCTTATTCTTTTAATTATTATTATTTTTATTATTTTTATTATTATTTTTTATTTTTATTCTACTTACTCTTATTATTCTTTTTATTATTCATATTCTATTTATTCTTCTTATTATTCTTATTCTTCATATTCTTCTTAAATTTCTTATTCTACTTATTATTCTTATACTTCATATTATTATTATTCTTTATATTCATTTAATTTTTTTGATTCTTTTTTTTTCATATTCTTATTATTTTATTTATTCTTCTTTTTCTTTGGATTCTTCTTAATCTTCGTATTCTTCTTATTCTTTGTATTCTTATCATTCTTCATATTTTTTTTATTATACATATTCTTCTTAATCTTCTTATTTTTCTTATTCTAATTATTTTTCTAATTCTTCTTATCCTTCCTATTCTTTCTATTTTTACTATTCTTCTTAATCTTTTTATTATTTATATTCTTCTTATTCTTCTTATTATTCATAGACTTCTTATTTTTCTTATTCTTAATATTCTTTTTATTCTTATTATTGTTCTTATTCTTCTTATTCTTCTTATTCTTCCTATTCTTTTCATTCATCTTATTCTTCTTATTCTTCATATCCATCCGATTCTTCTTAATCTTCTTATTTTTTCTTATTCTAATTATTCTTCTTATTCTTTTTATTATTTTAATTCTAATTAATCTTTTTATTCTTTTTATTCTTTTTATTCTTTTTATTCTTTTTATTCTTTTTAATCTTTTTATTCTTATTTTTCTTATTATTCTTTTTATTCTTATTATTTTTCTTATTCTTTTTATTCTTCTTATTAATTTTATTATTCTTATCCATCGTATTCATCTATTTCTTATTATTTTTCAATTTCTTCTTATTCTTTTTATTTATCTTATTCTTATAATTCATATTATTCTTCTTATTCTTCTTATTATTCTTATTCCACTATTTATTCTTATTCTTCTTATTCTTTTTATTATTCTTATTCTTCTTTTTCTTCTTATTCTTCTTATTATTCTTCTTATTCTATTTATTATTCTTTTTCTTCTTATTATTTTTATTATTCTTATTCTTCTTATTCTTCTTATACTTCATATTATTATAATTCTTCATATTCTTTTACTTTTTCTAATTCTTTTTTTCTTCATATTCTTCTTATTCTTTTTATTCTTTTTTTTCTTCATATTCTTCTTATTCTTTATATTCTTCTTATTCTTCATATTCATCTTATTCTTCTTATTCTTCATATTCATCTTATTCTTCTTATTCTTCTTTTTCTTGTTTTTCTTCGTATTCTTATCATTCTTCTTATTCTTATTATTATTTATATTATTCTTAATCTTCTTATTTTTCTAATTCTTATTTTTCTTCCTATTCTACATATTCCTGCTATTCTTCCTATTCTTCCTATCCTTTTTTTTTATTTATATTTTTATTATTCTTCTTATTCTTTAAATACTTCTTATTTTTATTATTCTTAATATTCTTCTTATTCTTATTATTCTTCTTATTCTTCTTATTCTTCTTATTCTTCTTATTCTTCCTATTCTTCTTATTCTTCTTATTCTTCTTATTCTTCCTATTCTTCTTATTCTTATTATTCTTCTTATTCTTATTATTCTTCTTATTCTTATTATTCTTCTTATTCTGCTTATTCTTCTTATCTTTTTATTCATCTTATTCTTCTATCCTTTTTATTCTTCTTATTCTTTTAATTCTTCTTATTCTTATTATAATTGTTATTATAATTCTTATTCTTCATTTCCGTGTTATTTTTATTATTCATATTATTCTTCTTAATCTTTTTATTTTTATTATTATTCTTATTCTTATTATTTTTATTATTCTTCTTATTCTTATTATTGTTCTTATTCTTCTTATTCCTCTTATTCTTCTTTTCCCACTTATTCTTCTTATTCTTCTTATTCTTCTTATTCTTTTTATTCTTCTTATTCTTTTTATTTTTTGATTCTTTATTATTATTATTATTATTATTATTATTATTCTTAATATTATTCTAATTCTTTTGATTCTTATTATACTTCTTATTCTTTTAATTCTTCTTATTCTACTCATTCTTCTTATTCTTCTTTTCTTATTATTCTACTTATTCTTTTTATTTTTTTTATTCTTCTTATTCTTCTTATTCTTCTTATACTAAGTATTCTTCTTATTCTAATTATTCTTCTTATTCTTTTTATTCTTCTTATTTTTTTTATTCTTAATATTCTTATTATTCCTCTTATTCTTCTTATTCTTCTTATTCTTCTTATTCTTATTCTTCTTATATCCGTCGCTAAAATTATATTTAAAGGTATATATATCAAGAATATATTTTAGCGACGGATATATTTTCTTATTCTTCTTATTCTTTTGAATAAGAAGAATCCTTTTGATTTTTTTATTCTAAAGAAGAATTCTTCCACATAATATATTCTAAAGAGAATAAAATTAAATAAAATTTAATCAGATATTATATTTTTTAAGAATAAGAATAATAAGAATAAGAATTCTTCCACATAATATATTCTACAGAGAATAAAATTAAATAAAATTTAATAAGAGATTATATTTTTACCTGTTAGCTAAGTATCTAACAGGTAAATATATCTGTCGCTAAAATTTTAGCTTAGCAAATAATATGTATAATTATCTTATTTTCTTATTCTTATTATTCTTTTTATTCTTCTTATTCTTATTTGTCTTCTTTTATTATTTTCTTCTTATTCTTTTTTTACTTCTTTATTTTATTCTTTATATTTTTTTTTATTTTCTAATTATTCATATTCTTCTTATTCTTATTATTATTCTTATTATTATTCTTTTATTATTATTATTATTATTATTATTATTATTATTTTATTATTTTATCATTTTATTCAACTTACTCTTCTTATTCCTTTTATTTTTTTTATTTATTTATTTATTATTATTATTATTATTATTATTCTTTATATTATTAGTATTCTAAATATTCTTTTAATTCTTCTGATTATTCTAATTCTTGTTATTCTTCTATTTTTTCTTAGTCTTATTTTTTTTTTATTCTTAGAATTTTTATTCTTCTTTTTATTCATATTCTTATTAATCTTCTTATTTTTCTATTGTTCTTATTCTTCTTATTCTTTTTATTCTTCATATTCTTATTATTCATTTTATTCTTTTTATTTTTCTTAATCTTTTGAATCTTTTTATTTTTCTTATATTTCATATTTTTTTTATTTTTCTTATTCTTCTAATTCATATTATTCAACAATTTTTTCTTATTCTTGTTATTCATTTTATTCTTCTTCTATTTAATATTCTTATTTTTCTTCTTATTCTTCTATTTTTTTTTCTTAATATTCTTATTATACATCTTTTTCTTTGTATTCTTCTTATTCTACTTATTATTCTAATTGTTCTTATTATTTTTATTCTTCTTATACTTTTTATTCTTCTTATTCTTCTTATTCATCTTATTCTTCTTTTTCTTTATATTCTTCTTATTCTTTGTATAATTTTTATCTTATTATTCTTCTTACAATTCTTATTCTTTTTATTCGTCTTATTATTCTTATTCTTCTTAATCTTCTTAATCTTCTTTTTCTTCTTATTCTTGTTTTGTTTATTATTTTTATTATTCTTTTATTATTACTTTTATTTTTATTATACTCACTCTTCTTATTCTTTTTATTCTTCTTATTATATTTATTATTCTGATTCTCCTTATTAATCTTAATCTTCGTATTATTATTATTCGTCATATTCTTCTAATTCTTGTTATTCTACTTATTCTTCTTATTCTTCTTATTCTTCTTATTCTTCTTATTCTACATATTCTTCTTATTCTTCTTATTCTTCTTATTTTTCTTATTTTTCTTATTCTACCTATTCTTTATATTCTTTTTATTCTTCTAATTCTTATAATTCTTCTTATTCTTATAATTATTCTTATTATATTTAATCTTCTTCTTTATTTTATTCTTTTTATTTTTCTTTTCTTCTTATTCTTATTATGGTCAATTCTATAATTGTGTTGAAAGGTAGGTGTCTGTTTTAAGCTATTGGCGAAGGAGCACTTCTACGTGGAAGAAAGGGGATAGGAGGTAGGCTGCAGGGGACTGGCACAAGAACTTATTTATGATTAGTAGTTTAGGTTGGGTCATGGGTTGTAAATTTTATTTCTGGGGAAAGGGACGAATGGGCAATGAGTAGAATATAGGAGTTGTGCTTATGTTTGCAGCAAGATGGTAGTTTCTACAAATGGGGAGAAGGTGTTCGCTGAAGAACAAAAATAATTATTATAATAAGCATAAGAAGATTAAGAAGAAGAATAAAAATAAGAAGAATTAGAAGAATAAGAAGAATAAAAAAAATAAAAAGAATAAGAAGAAAATAAGAATTAGAAAAATTTGAAGAATAAAAAGAATAAAAAGAATAAAAACAATAAGACAATAAGAACAATAAAAAGAATAAGAAGATAAAGAAGAATAACAAGAATCAGAAGAATAAAAATAATAAGAAGAATTAGAAGAATAACAAGAATATAAAGAATAAGAAGAATAAGAATATTGTGAAAAATATGAAGAATAAGTTGAATAAAAAGAATAATAAAAAGAATAAGAATCCACTAAAACTTAAAAATATGGAAATGGAAGATGGGAAAGGAAGGTTTTGGGGATTACATACAATTAAAAAAAATGCACGAGGTTAGAGTGGTGAGATGGGAAAAACCTTCACGGGGAAGGCTTACTTTAAACACAGATGGTAGTTTTAATAGGGATATGGGAGAAGCAGCGGGAGGAGGGATGATAAGAAATGAGTAGGGCAAAGTTATAAAAGCTTATAAAATTAAAGAAAAAGCATCCTTAGCTTTGCATGTAGAAATTTTAGCCTTACATAAAGCCCTTAAAATATGCAAAGAAAATTCTTATATTAACTTAAGAGTACAAGTGGATTCGAGTATACTGGTGAGTCTAGTTATGAATAAGATAGAAATGTGAAAATATGAAGAACCGATAAAGTTAATTAGAAGTTTTTTATCTAACTTAAAAGGGGAAATCAAGCATATATATAGAGAAGCTAATGTTGTAGGAGATAACTTAGCCATAAAGGGTTTGAAGAAGGGATTACAAGAGTTTGATGGAGCCAATATACCAGAAAAATATAAAGGCCTATTCACACTAGATAAAGTAGAATTTCCATATATTAGAATTCAAAAGGAGTAGTGAATTTCGATCTCCCCGGTCCTGTGGGTTTATAAATAAACATATATGGCTCTTCTTTATTTTTAAGGTTTATAGGTATAGGCCGAGATGAAGGGATAGAAAAATGGTTTATGGCGAATGGCCTATCATATTAAGCAGGATACTATTTTTATGTATTTAAAGTGCAGGAATTGCAAAACTATATAAGGCAGAGAGTGAGGCAATTAAATTATAGGATGGTAAAATAAAGCAACTCCATTGGTCAAGAAGCAATTAAATAACAAATATCTATTTTATGTTTTGGTTGTGGTACAGGGTCAAATGCATACATGAAGCAAAGGGATAGTGAAAATGCATGAAAATAGAGCATGAAACAGCATAAGGCGGGGACTCAAAGGGAAGGGAAATTAAAATAGTAATGCACACATGAGGCAATTAAATTACAAATAACAGTTTTTATATTTTTGTTTTTGGTAGTGCATGGACTGCACAGCAATATAAGATAGAAGGTGAGGCTACGAAAATAAATATCTATTTTCTATGTTTTAGCTTGTGGTGCAGGGAAGACAGTCAAATGCATACATGAGGCTAATTTAAGTGCAGGGGTATGATGACTGAGGCAGAGAGGCCCAAGTAGAAAAATCATATTCAAGGAGTAGTGAATGGTTCTGCTACTGGCAGATATCAGTAGTCTATGTTTTGGGCATTGTGTTTGTTTTGCAGGGTCAAATGCATTTATTATAGAAGGTAGAGGAAAGGAATCAAGAAAAAAAACAGTAGAGAGGATGCCAAAATTTTATTCAAAGCAGGACGGCAAGGGGACTATAGATAGGAAAGGGATTAACAAAAAGCATAAGGGACAGAGCAATAAAAGATAAATAGGTGGTAAAACGACATAAAGCTCAGAAGCAAAATGGAATGATGCATTTAGAGATAGGACAAATAGATTTATGAAATGTGTATTACTTTTATTTATTTAATGGCATAAAAGGAAAAAAAGGGTAGATCTAGATTTGTACCTTGATTTTCCTTACAGGACAATATGTATTCTGTCTTTTCCATGCAGAATGTTAAAGAGGAGAATTCGATAATTCTGTGGAGCTTTAGTCTTATGTTGTATAAGTTTAATCAAGAATAAGGGTAGTAGGGTGTCAAGATCTGGTAGGCACGTTCGTTTTTTGTTTTTTTTTTGTTTTCTCTTTGGTTTTGTTACAGGATCGGCAGTGAATATACGAGGAAGGAAGACGCCTGGAAACTTGTGAAGATAAGAGCCAGACACACGGGGAAGAGGAGAGATAGAGGCCCGACCACATGGGCAGCACTACCCCATATGCTGACTAAAACTGCCTCCATTGTTGCTGCTGCTGCTAAAGTGCCTCCAGTGCTGATGCTGCTGCTGTCTAAAACTTGTGAAGAAAAGAGCCTCCAGGGCTGCTGCTAAAACTGCCTCCACACAGATGTAGAGACAATATAAAATAAAGGAGTACATATCATGGAAAACCTGCTTGAACAAAATATTAGGATGATGGGAGAATAAAGAAGAAGCTGGGGAAAGTCTGTTGCTGTATGTTGCTGCCATATGTGCAGTCTGTTTTTGCCATGGGAGAACAAAATGTACACAGTGCATATACCTATGTAGAGAGTACTCTGTTGCTGCCATGAGACCTCTCGCTGCTGTGATGAATATACCTGCTGGTGTGGAAAGTCTTCCTGCTGTTCACAATCATATAATAAGGAAGAATCACAAAGAGAGCAACTTCCACTTCAGTTAATCTTAATAATGATAATTTCTCTGTATTATCGGCTAGGGAATTGCCCTGTAAATGGTATGTCTTATAAGTTTTCTGAGGTTGTAAAGGTTTTCCTCCGCCTACAAGTGAGGGGTATGTTTTCTTTAATAAATGATAAAAGCCTTTTTAACAAAAGGGTAGATCTAGATTGTAAAAATGGTATTCCTCAACCAAAAGATAGGGTTTTTTTATAAATAAAACAAACTGTTGCAAAAAAAAAGAATAAGAATAAGTAGAATAATTAGAATAATAAAAATAAGAATAATAAAAAAAATAAGTTGAATAATTAGAATAATAAGAATAATAACAAAAAGAAGAATAAGAAGAATAAAAAGAATAAAAAGAATAAGAAAAATAATAATAATAACTATCAGAAAAATTAGAAGAAAAAGTAGAAAAATAAGAATAAGAAGAATATGAAGATTAAGAAGATTAAGAAAAATAAGAAGAATAAGAAAAATAATAAGAATAAAAAGAATAAGAAATATAAAAAGAATAAGAAGAATAAGAAGGATAATAAGAATAAGAAGTAGTAGATTAAGTAGAATAAGAAGAATCAGAAGAATCAAAAGAATCAGAAAAATAAGAATAATAAGATGAATAATAAGAATAATAAGAATAAGAAGAATAAAAAATAACAAAAATAAGAAAAATAAGATCAATAAGAAGAATAATAATAAAAAGAATAAGGTTAATCAAAAGATTAAGAAGAATAAAAAGAATTATAAGAATTAGAAGAATACGAAGAATAAGAAGAATAACAAGAATAAAAATAATAAGAAGAATTAGAAAATTTAAAAGAAATAGAAGAATAAAAAAAATAAGGAAAAAAAGAAGAATAAGATAAAATTGAAGAATAAGAATAAATAGATGAATAAGAAGAATAAAAATAATAAAAAGAATAGAATAATAAGAAGAATAATAAGAATAAGAAGATAAGAAAAATAATAAGAATAAGAATAATAAAAAGAATAGAAGAATTAGAAGAATAAGAGGAATAAGAAGAATAAGTAGTAGAAGAAGAATAAGAAGAATAAGAAGAATTAGAAGAATTAGTAGAATAAAAAGAATAAGAAAAAAAAAGAATAAGAAGAAATAAAAGAAATAGAAGAATAAGAAGAATATCAAGAATAAGAAGAATAAGAAGAATAAGAGGAATTAGAAGCAAAAGAAGAATTATAAGAATAAGAAGAATAAGATAAAAAAGAAGAAAAAGAAGGATAAGAAGAATAAGAAGAAAAATAAGAATCACAAGAAAGAGAAGAATAAAAAGAATAAAAACATTAAGAAGAATAAGAAGAATAATAAGAAAAAAAAAGAATTAGAAGAATAAGAAGAATAAGAAGATTGAGAAAATAAGAAGAATAGTAGAATAAAAAAAATAAGAAGAATAAGTATAATACGAAGAATTAGAAGAATAAGAAGAATAAGAAGAATAATAAGAATAAGTAGAATAAGAAGAATAATGAGAATAAAAAAAATAAGAAGAATAAGAAGAGTAAGAAGAATAAGAAGAATAAAAAAAATAAGAAGAAAAAGAAGAATAAGATGAATAATGAGAATAAGAATAATAGGAAGATTAGAAGAATACGAAGAATAAGAAGAATAACAAGAATAAGAAGAAATAATAATAATAATAAGAATAATAATAAGAATAAAAAGTATAAGAAGATAATAAGAATATTAAGAATAAGAAGAATAAGAAGAATTAGTAGAATAAGAATAATATGAAGAATAAGAAGAATATGTAGAATATGAAGAAATATAAGAATAACAAGAATAAGAAGAATAATTGGAATTAGAAGCAAAAGAAGAATAAGAAGAATTATATGAAAAAAAAGAAAAAGAATAAAAAAAAGAATAAAAAAAAGAATAAATAGAAAAAAAATAAAAGAAAGAAAAAGAAGACAAATAAGAATAAGAAGAATAAGAAAAATAAGAAGATTAAGAAGAATAAGAAAAATACGTAGATTAAGAAAATTAAGAAAAATAAGAAGAAAAAGAAGAATAAGAAAAATAAGAAAAAGAAGAATAAGAAGAATAAGAAGAATAAGAAGAATAAGAAGAATAAGAAGAATAAGTATAATAAGAAGAATAAGAAGAATAAAAATATTAAGAAGATTAAGAAGAATAAGAAAAATAAAAAAACATAAAAAATATGAAGAATAAGAAAAATACAAAGAATAAGTAGAATATGAAGAATAAGAACAATAAGAAGAATTACAAGAATTATAAACAAAAAATTAAGAAGAATGAGAAGAATTAGAATAATAATAATAATAAGATTAAGAAGAATAAGAAGGAACTTCTAGAGAGAGAAAGTTAAAAATTTAGAGAGAGAAAGCTTCGATTTCAGGAAGAAACTGGTGATTCCAAGCTGATAAATGGATGAATGTGATTATATTCCATATATGAAATCATTCTCCAACATTCATCACTTAGTCGCACCCCCTAATAAATAGTTTGCGAAGAAAAATGGGGAATCTGAAATTTTTTTTCCCTCTCGAAGAATTGATAATCTCTAGGAAATTCACAAACACTCTCTCAACGAGAAATTCTCCCATGGGTGACCAGGTATTGAGCAAATAAGAGATTTCTTCTTTTCGTTAAAACTAAAATGATCGATTAAGATTGGCGTGATCGATGGTAGACATGTGCTGATACAGCTATTATTAGAGGAGGACTGCCTGCAACTATGGATGACGGAATCCTATAATATCTTGGGTTATCCAATGCATGTATTCAAATGGGCTTTGAATTTCAATATAAAGGAAGATATTCCACTTCTACTGGTTTGTTTTCTTCTTACTCTCTTTCCCATATATTTTTCCAATAAAACTGCTCTCTCCTTCATCTCAAATCTCATCGGCAAACCATTATTAATGGATGGAGCCATGACCAATCTTTCTAGGCCCATTGTGGCTAGAGTCTGCATTAAAGTAGACCTTTAATTACCCATCCCAAAGAGGCTATGGATTGAGCAGAATGAGGAGGTAGGCTTCTGGCAACACATAATTCTAAAGCTCTACATAGATTTTGTAATGCATGTAAGAAAAGGCAGCACAAATAGATTGTTGCATTACCTTAGTCAATAACTTGATAGATTTTCAGACAAGACAGATAAAGGAACTATGGGTGAAAATGAAGATAAAATAGAATATAAAATAGAACAGGTGGAGGGAGAAGGGCAAATGGTTAGTCTGAAATCCATAAATAACTCTACTCTCAATAACTTTGGAGTAAATACACACTTGGAGCCCGTACAACCACATGTACAGGATGACGATAACGAAAGAATAAGAACCATAATGGATAAGATAAAATATATGGTGATTGAATATAGAAAACCTAATATAACCAAAAAAAAAAACTCAAAGGACTAGTTTTCTGCCTAAGAAGTGGGTTTAGACTCTAAATTTATCAAGTCTTTCAGCAACATCCCCTGTAAAATATAAAAAAAGGGTAGCTAGATACTCCAAATATGATATTGATATTGATATAAATGGGAAAGCATATAACAAAGAAAATGCCATAGAACATTTAAATATATTAACTCTACAAATAAATAAAATGTTTAAAGAAAAAGAACTCCAAGAGCACAATACAGTTAAAAAAACTATAAACTCTAAAAAACACTTAAATCTAACACGAGTTAAATTGTAAAACAAGAGCACAAGTAAAATCATCAATTAATGTTTAGTTATCTATTATGGAACATTCGCGGAATAGCCAACTCTCCTTCCTTAAATAGATTAAAAAAGTTAACAAAACTCCACAACTTTACACTCATAATGTTAGCAGAACCAGTGGTTGATATACGTCACTTAGAAAACATTAAAAATAAGTTACGATTTAATAAAGTATTTTCAAACAATGAGAGAATGATATGCGTTATTCGGAAAAACTGTATTGATATAACTAACACTGAAGAATCTTATCAAATAAATATTCTTAATATAAATAAAGTTATAGAATGTACAATCTCATTAGTTTATGCGAGTAATTCCAAGGAAAAAAGAAATGAATTGTGGAAAATCATGGTGTGGATTTCATTAAAAAAACACCATGGATAATTGGAGGTGATTTTAATATAATTAGAAATGCATTGGAGAAAAAAGGGGGAAGACATATGAATCCACATGCAAATGAACACTTTAATGTAGCTATTTCCAATTGTAATCTTTTGGAGGTAAAATTTTTAGGCTCAAACTTCAACTGGACGAATAATCATAGATATAAAAGACCTATATGGTCTAGGCAGGATAGAATTCTTGTTAAAATCAAATGGATTGACTTTTTCAGAAATATAAAGGTCAAACATTTGAACAGTACATGTTCAAATCATAAGCCACTACTTATTAACTTTTGTAAAATTGAATCCAAAAACATATCTTTCAACTTTCAGAATATGTGGTGTTTGCACGAGAACTTCTTAGATGCTGTGAAAGAGTCTTGGTCACTACCAGTAAGTGGCAACCATAATCAGACCCTCATGAAAAAGCTTGATTGATTAAAATCTTGCCTAATAAAGTGGAATAAAAACAAGTTTGGTAATATAAATAAGTCCATCTTTGAAATAGAAAGAAAGATCAATGAACTAGAAGAGTCTTGTGAACAAGATTAGAACACTTATAATCATCATGCTCTTAATAAAGCTCAAAGTGAACTTAAACTAAAACTATACAAAAAAGAAATTTTTTGGAAACAAAGAATGGGACATTAATTAAGAAGAAATAATTAATGAAATGGCTTAAAGAATGGGATTTAAATACTAAGTTCTTTCAGTAAGCCTTAAAAATAATAAATCAAAAATATAAAATAATAGGAATAAAAAATAATTAAGGCATATGGTTAGAGAACAAAGAAGAAATTAAAGACTCGTTATAAGAAATATATACAAAATTGTTATGCGAGGAAAGTATAATCAAAGAAAAAAGTATTTTACAGAACATTAATTAAATAATTAATGATGAAGATAATAAAAAATTAATAGAATTACCAGAGGAGGAAGAGATCAAGAAAACTATCTTTAGCATGGACATTAATAGCGCAACTGGCCTGGATGGATAGAATAGCATGTTTTTTTAAATGTGCTGGAGCACCACTAAAATAGACATAGTTCTTATTCCTAAAAAGAAATCCAATAAAAGGAGAAGATTATTTCCCCTTCAGAGTATATAATTCCATTTGCAAAATTCTAGCGAAACTTCTACAAAATAGGTTAGGTCTCGTTCTTCCAAACATCATATCAAATGAACAATCAGAAATTATGAAGAACAAATTAATTATGGAAAATATATACCTCGCTAAGGAACTTATGAAAGATCTATCTCGCAAAATGAGAAGCCACAATGTCATATGTAAATTAGATCTATTAAAAACTTTTGATAGAGTAGATTGGAAAGTACTATGTTTCACAATGAGGAAAATGGGCTTTGCAGAAGCATCGATCCATTTAATCTTTCGATGCATTTCAAGCACGTGGTTTAGGATTATTATAAATGGAGAAAAAAGTAAAGAGTTTAAACCTTCTTGAGGGCTAAGACAAGGTGACCCTTTATCCCCGACACTCTTTAACATATACCAGGAATTATTTATATGATACTTAAAAAATAGAATGGATAGAAGGTATATACTACCTTTTAGTCCATATAAAGATGCTCCACAGAAATGTTGTATGGCATATGCAGATGACATAATATTATTCACCAATGAAAACAAGAAATCAATACACAATTTAATGGGTATCTTTCAATTATGGAAGAAGAAACCGGTCTAAAGTTAAACAAAAATAAATGGCAATTTAAAATTTCTAAAAAGGCACCTTTAAGTCTCATACATAGAAGAAGTAGTCACAAGATTCTCGTTCAAAAAAGGAGCAATTTCATATCTTGGCTACCCTTTATACGAAGGCAGAATTAAATATGCCCTCTTAGATTTGCTCTTAGATAAGCTAAGGTATAAGACTGCCAACTTGAAGGTAGACTCCTTGAAGATGCGTGGGAGTGTTACCGTCATCACACATGTACTGAAAAGCATACTTATTCACAATCTCATGGTTATGCAGCCTTCTAAATTTTTTATAAAAAAGATAGAAAAAGATTCGGTAATTTTTTATGGGTGAAAAAAGGAAATAAGCACAAATTGCACTAGAAGAAATGGAAGGATTTATGCTTTCCAAAAGAAGAGGCGGGGCTTTGATTCTTTTGTTTAGAACACCTTGCAGAGGCATGGGCCTATAAGAGATGGTGGAGGATAAAAGAAAATAATGACCTTTGGGAAAGATATGCGCTAGCTAAGTATTTGGTAAATAATGGCACAAACAAAATAAAAAAGCTTAGCACAGAGTCTCAAATATGGAAACAAACATTAGAACAAAAAAGTTTAGTGAATAAGCACTCAGTACTAACTAAATTTGGATGGAAATGAAAATTAAATGATGAAGGCCTCTTCACCTTAAAATTAGTCAAAATTCTAGTTAGAAGCAAAAAGCCTTCACAAGAAGTGTGGAAATTTTGCTGGAATAATAAATATTCATACAATATTCATTTTTCTTATGGAAAGCACTCTCTAACATTACCCCATTAGACACATTTATACAAAAAAAAAGGCATAAGCTTAGCCTCCAGATGTGAATGTTGCAAAAAAAATATAGAATCATCAAATCACCTATTTTCACAAGGAAATATAGCTTCAAAGTTATAAAAAAAATTTGAAAAAGAAATGGGCTTGAAATATTAAAAATCAAACTCTTAAAAATAGAATCCAAAAATGGATGAAGTTTCCTAACAAAAAATCAGCACAAGGATGGCTACAAAACACCATCCCACCCCTAATAGTATGGTGAGTATGAAAAACTATAAATAAAAGCCGATTCGAGAATATAGAAATGAAAATAGAAGATGTAGAGCGAGATATTAAAAAAGGAATTATAACCATATCTGAAGTATTCCCGTTAAAAAAGACTACAAACATAGATAAAAAAGAGTACATAGATAGATGGCAATTAAGATCATTAGAAACTAAAGTACTAGTGTTTATAAATGTTCACTTGAATAAACCTTCAAAGAACCACTTGGCTCTTAATACAGATGGATGTTTTAAAAGAGATAAAGGCATAGTCGGAGGTGGTAGGAATATTAAGAGACTCCTAGGGCAAGATGTTATAGGCATACACTATAAAATTGATAGCAAGTTCCCCCCTCCAAGCAAAAATGCTAGCTCTTATGATAGATCTAAAATTGTAAAAATCTAATAATTTAAAAAATATAAAAATTCAAGTGGACTCATTAACCTTAATAGGAATTATTAAAGGACAAAAATCCTGATGGAAATACATAAATGAGATAGATGATATTAAGCTGCTAGTTAGAGAATTAAATGGTAACATTTAGCATTATTATAAGGAATGCAATCAAGTGGCTGACAAGCTAGCTAAAGATAGCGTAAAATTAGAAAATCAAGACTTTGCTGCATTAGATCTTCCAAATAAATATAGAGGTGTCCTCCAGTAGATGAAACAGCTCTTCCTATGCTCAGGAAAGATAAGGAGAATATGTAAACAATGTTTAATATTATGTAACACATACATTCATTCTCTTTCTTTTACGACATACAAAATTATTTAATATGATGAATAATTTTTCTTTTTTCTTTGAAATTTTACTATAAGCTCACCCAGGCCTCGTGGGAGGAGAAAATAAGTTGCTTTTGGTGATAGAGATTATATATAATGGTTTTATCAAGGAATATAATGGATGTATATGTTGAAAAACTAGGGTGAGATGATAAAACCCCGGGTGCAGTAGGTTGAGAATATATACTGCCTTGAGCATTTATGGCCTTATTCATGCAAAATTCTGTATGATAATTCAGATATAGTGGTTTCTCTTTGTCATATTCAATACTATTTTATTCATGTGAGATGTTATAGACATTCATGGTTTTTTTAAATACATTCATATTGCCTTTTTTTTCTTTAAAATTTATACTATAAACTCACCCCGACCCTGTGGGTTGAGTAAATAATTTGCTCTGGATGTTAGAAATCATATATGGTTTTATCAAGTGGCAATCTGTTTGAGTATGTTATAGATCTCCTGTATGATTAGAGATTGTAAATAATGAAAATCCTAGGTGAGATATGCAGCAGGTTTGAGATGATACCCTGCATTGAACATTTATGACTTTGTTCATGTGATAATCTATATAATATTACGGATACACTAGTTTCTCCTTTATTTTTTCATGTATTACTTTTTTCATGTGAAAATCTGTATATCATTACAGATACCAGTTTCCCTAGATTTCAGTATACGCAGGTTGAGCACAAAATAATGCAACAAGACAGAGCAAGTGTAAGTTCACACATGCCCTATGAGATGAGATAATAGTTTGCTTTATTATGCAATTGATTATCTGATATCATCCAGCAACAAAAATCTAGACAAGTAGTGAATTATGGTTGATTTTTAGTTATTATACATGTTCTTTGATGTGAAAATTTGATCTTGTAGATGTGAGGAAAAGTTATACAAAAAGAATAAACACAAGATTAATGAGGCTGGGAATATGGGCTTAGTAGTCTTGTGGGATGAATTTTCAGGATAAATATAAAAATGAGTAGCAGTAAAGGTGGCAGGATGATCTCTCCTAGAGAAAAAGCAAATGAGACAAACTCACTTAGACCAAAGCAGGAATCAATATAAGTTTACCACTGAAGAATCAACAAGGAGAATAATAAAAGAGATCTCTCCTAGCAACTAGAAAACACAGGCAGAATCTAAAAAATATGAAATCAAAATCCACTCGAAAGAAACATGCTCAAATCACAAGCACTAGAAGCTATCTGAAATTGCTGGCCAAAAGAAAATGGTCAACTCCAAGCACATTCATTGTATTATGATTTATTTTATTTTTGGAAAAGAAGGGTATAAAAAGGATAAGGGTAGTGTCTAGATTGTAACGATGGTATTTCTCTACCAAAAGAGAGAGTATAAAAATAAAACAAAACTTAATTAAAAAAATAAGAATAAGAAGAATATGAAGAATAAGAAGATTAAGAAGAATAAAAAGAATAATAAGAATAAGAAGAATAAGAAGAATAAGAAGAATAAGAAAAATAATAAGAAGTTAGCAAAATAGGGTACTCAGGAAAGGCTTGCATAAATTCGATGAGAGGTTCTTCACAGTTAGATTTAAAGGTATAGTAAACATAGATAAGCTGGCATACCCTCACGTCAGAGTAGGTAGGGAAAAGGATGTTGAGGGTTGTTAGAAAGAAAAAGAAAGGAAAGGAGAGGGTTAGCATGGTCCACAAAAAGGTAGGATGGGTGTTGATATGGGTTGAGTGAGTGAGGGTGTTAGTAGCTGGTATAGTGGGTGAACGAGTGAGTGTGTGAGTGGGAATGTAGGAAGATGGGGGTGGTAGGGCGGGGATGGTATGGGAGAGAGGGTGGTGAGAGAGGGTAGGTGTGCAAGGGAGTGTGTGAGTGGGTGGGGGTGTGCGTGTAAAATGGACTGTGTGTTTTGCTTTTTTTTTTGCAGGTTGCAGAAGCAGGAATGCAGGAGGTCTTATGGATTTTGGTATGTAGCTACTGAGGAAGCGAAAACAGGATGCATCTTGTTGTTATTTTTAAGTTATCATGTATAGGCTATCGGATGGTTGATGTTGATTAATGTAAGGGTATGGGATTCAATGGCTAAGGGTGAGTATGGATAGTTAGTTTTGGTGTTTGTTCTATGCTGTGCAAGAGTGGGTTCACTGTGGATAGAGGTTGAGTTGTAAAGGAACACGATGAAGGCTGCTATGGAGATACAGAAGTAGAAGAGTATCCGGGCCTGTTTCAGCAAAAAAGGATGCAGCTTGTTGTTAATTTTATTTAAAATTTTCATGTAATATTGGGTCAGTTTGATGTGGATTAATATAAGGGTATGGGATTCAAGGGTAAAGGGTAGAGGATGGATGGTTGTTTTTTTCCTGTTAGTTATTCATCCTACAGTAGAGGCCGAGCAAAGAGGTGGGCAAGGGATGGCTGCAACGAAGCAAGGCTGAATGATATCGGGGAGAAAAAGAAGCAGAAGAGGTTGTTTCTCTTGTAGGGCTGGGGAGGAGAAAGATCAAATAGAAACCAAAGGATCGCTTGCAAGTAGAGTTACATGGTGGCCTTTCTCAATAAGTTAAATAGAGCAGCCTGGAATAGGCAAAGTTTAATATTATAAGCTAAATGGTTACAAGGCAGTAAATAATATATGTGGCTTAGCAAGATGTTAATATTATTGAATGTTTAAACTTAGGTAAGGTTATATAATATTTAAAGGATGGGAATGGATGTAAAAGGGGAAAGGGTAGCTTTAGTTTGTACCAATGGTATTCCTCCACCAAAAGAGCGGACTATAATTAATAAAAAAACTTTAAAAAAAAGAAGAATATGATGAATTAGAAGAATAAGAAGATAAAGAAGAATCAAAAGAAAATAAAGATTGTTAAGAAAAATATGAATAATATGAAGAATAAGAATAATAAGAAGAAAATAAGAAAAAGAAGAATACGAAAAAAAATAAGAATAAGATGATTAAAAATAAAATGAATAATAAGAAGAATCAGAAGAATAAGAAGTATAAAAAGCATAAGAAGAATAAAAATAATAAGAAATATAAAAAAATAATAAGAATAACAATAATAAATAGAATAAATAGAATAAATAGAATAAATAGAAAAATAAGAATAAGAAGAATTAGAAGAATATGAAGAATAAGAATAATATGAAGAAAAAGAATAATAAAAAGAATAAGAAGAATAAAAAGAATAAGAAGAATAATTAGAAGAAGAATAATAATAATAATAATAATAATAATAATAATAATAATAATAAGGAGATTAAGAAGAATAAGAAGAATAAGAAGAAGAAAAAAAATAAGTAGAATAAGAAGAATAAGAAGAATAAGAATAATAAAAAGAAGAAGAAGAAGAAGAAAAATAAGAAGTACAAGAAGAATAAAAAGAATAAGAAAAGAAGAATAAGCAAAATGTGAAGAATAATAAGAATAAAAACAATAAAAAGAATAATGAGATTAAGAAGTATAAAAAGAATAAAGAAGAATAATAAGAATAAGAAGAAAAAGAAGAATAAGAAGAATTATGAGAATTAGTATAATATGAAGAATAAGAAGAATAAGAAGGATAAAAAGAATAAGAAGGATAAAAAGAATAAGAAGGATAAAAAGAATAAGAAGAATTAATAGAATTAAAAGTATAAGCAGAATAAAAAGAATAAGAATAATAAGAATAATCAGAATAATAAGAATAATAATTAATATAAGAAGAAAAAGAAGAATAAGAGGAATAAAAAGAACAAAAAATATTATAAAAAAGTAGAAGAATAAGAATAATAAGAATACGAAGAATAAGTAGAATAAGAAGAATAATAAGAATAATAAGAATAATAAGAAAAATAAAAAGAATAAGAAGAATAAGAATTACAAGAGGAATAAAAAGAATAAAAAAAATAGGAAGAATAAGAAAAATATGAACAAAAAGTAGATTAAAAAGAATAAGAATTATATGACGAATAAGAAGACTAAGATGCAATAGAAGATAAAGAAGAATAAGAAGAATAAGAAGAATAAGAAGGATAAGAAGAATAAAAAGATAAAGAAGAATCAAAGAATAAGAAGAATAAAAAGAATAAGAAAAATAAGAATAATAAGATGAAAAATAAGAATGATAAAAATATTAAGATAAAGAAGTTACAAAAAAAAGAAGAATGTAAAGAAAAATAAGAAGAATAAGAATAAAAAGAAGAAAAAGAAGGATAAGAAGTAAAATAATAATAAGATAATTAAAAAATAATTTGAAGAATAAGAAGAAAAATAAGTATAATAGCATAAGAAGAATAAGAAAAATATAAAAATAAGAAAGAAAAATAAGAATACCAAGAATAATTTAAATAAGAACAATAAAAAAAATAAAAAATGAATAAAATTATAAAAAGAATAAGAAGAATAAGAATTATAAAAAGAATAAATACAAATATTAAAATAAGAAGAATAAGAAAAATAAAAAAAAATTAGAAGAATATGTATAATAAGAATAATATGAAGAATAAGAATAAAAAGAAGTAGAAGAAGAATAAGTAGAATAAGAAGAATAAAAAAATAAAAAGAATAAGAAGAATAAGAAATATAAGAAGAATAAAAAGGATAAGAATAAAAGAATAATAAGAAAACTATGAAGAAAATTATTACTAAGAATAATAAGAAGAAGAAAAAAAAAGAAAAGAAACAAAGAAGACTAAGAAGAATAAGAAAAATAAGAAGTATAAGAAGAATACAAACAATAAGAAGAAAAGAAGAAAAAAAATATAAAGAATAATATGAATTAGAAGAATAAGAAGAATAAAAAAGAATAAGTATAAAAAGGAAAAAAGAACAATAAAAAGAATAAAAAGAATAAAAAGAATAAAAAGAATAAAAAGAATAAAAAAAATAAAAAGAATAAAAAGAATAAAAAGAATAAAAAGAATAAAAAGAATAAGAAGAATAACCAGAATCAGAAGACTAACAAGAATAACATGAAAAAGAAGTATAAAAAAAATAAGAAGAATAAGAAGAATAAAAGGAATAAGAAGAATAAAAGGAATAAGAAGAATTAGAAGAATAAGAATAATAAGAATAATAAGAAGAATAAGAAGAATAAAAAATAAGAAGAATTATAAGAATAACAAGAAAAAAAGAATAATAATAATAAGAATAATCTAAAAAATAAGAAGAATACGATTGATAAAAAGAAAAAAAATGAGAATAAGAATAAGTATAATAATAAGAATAATAAAAATAAGAAGAATAAGAATAATAAAAAAAAGATGAATAAGTAGGATAATAAGAATAAGAACAAAAAGAAGAATAAGAAGAATAAGAAGAATAAGAAGAATAAGAAGAATAAGAATAAGAAGAATACTAAGAATAAGAAGAATAAAACTATTAGAAAAATAAGAAGAAAATGTAGAATAAAAAGAATAAGAAGAATATAATGAATAAGAAGATTAAGAAGAATAAGAAAAATAAGAAGAATAAATAGAATAAAAAATATAAAAAGAATAAGAAGGATAAGAAGGATAAGAAGAATAAGAAGAATAATAATAATAAGAATAATAAGAAGAATAAGATGAATAAGAAGAATCAAAAAAATCAGAAGAATCAGAAAAATAAGAATAATAACACTAAAAAGAAGAAAAGAATATTAATAAAAATAATAAGAATAAGTAGAATAATTTGAATAAGAAAAATAAAAAAAACAAGAATAAGAAAAACAATTTTAATAATAGGGATAAGAAAAATAAGAATAATAAAAAAATAAGAAGAATAAAAAGAATAAGAAGAATATGAAAATAAAAAGAATAAGAAGTATAAGAATAATAAGAAGAATAAGAAGAATAAGAAGAATAAAAAGAAAAAGAAGAATAAGAAGAATAAGAAGAATTAGAAGAATAAGAATAATAAGAAGAATAAAAAAATAAGAAGAATATGAAGAATAAGAATAATAAGAAGAATAAAAAGAATAAGAAGAATAAAAAGAATAAGAAGAATAAGAAGAATAAGGATAATAAGAAGAATATGATGAATAAGAAAAATAAGAAGAATAAAAAAAATAAGAATAATAATAAGAATAAAAAATAATAAGAAGAATTGAAGAATAAGAAGAAATAAAAGAACAAGAAGAACAAGAATAACAAGAATAACAAGAATAATATGAAGTAATAGAAGAATAAGAAGTATAAGAAGAATAGAAATTATAAGAAGAATAAGAAGAGGAATAATAATAATAAGTATAAGAAAAGAAGAATGATAATAAGAATAAGGAGAAAATCTAAGAATAAGAAAGGATAAGAAGAATAAGAAGAATAAAAAGAATAAGACAACTAAGAAGAATAAGAAGAATAACAAAAATAAGATGAATAAAAAGAATGAGAAAAATTAGAAGAAATAGTAGAATAAGAAGAATAACAATAATAAGAAGATTAAGATGAATAAGAAGAATAAAAAGAATAGAAGGAATTGGAAGTAAAAGAAGAATAAGAAGAAAAGGAAGAAATAGAAGAATAAGATGAAAAAGAAGAAAAAGAAAAAAAGAAGAATATGAAGAATAAGAATAATAAGATGAATATGAAGAATCAAAAGAATAAGAAGAATCCGAAGAATAAGAATAATAAAAAGATTAAGAAAAATAAGAAAAATAAAAAGAATAAGAAGAATAAAAAGAAAAAGAATAATTAGAATAATAAGAAAAATAAAAAGATTAAGGAGAATAGTAAGAAATATAAGAATAATAAGAAAATAATAATAATAATAATAATAATAATATGAAGAATAAGATGAATAAGAAGAATTAGAAGAATAAGAAAAATAAGAAGAATAATAATAATAAGAATAATATGAAGAATATGAAGAATAAGAAGAAGAATAATAATATGTTCTTATTCTTCTTTTTTTTTATTCAACTAATTCTTCTTATTCTTCTTGTTCTTTTTATTCTTCTTTTCTTCTTATTCTTCTTATACTTCTTGTTTTTATTATAATTCTTATAATTATTTTTCTTCTTATTCTTCTTATTCTTTTTATTCTTGTTATTCTTGTTATTCTTCTTATTATACTTTTTCTTATTATTCGACTTATTCTTCTTATTTATTTATTCTTTTTATTCTTATTATTTTTATTATTCTTCATATTC
Organism: Sapria himalayana; assembly: GCA_029783825.1. Lineage (NCBI taxonomy): Eukaryota > Viridiplantae > Streptophyta > Magnoliopsida > Malpighiales > Rafflesiaceae > Sapria > Sapria himalayana. Next base: position 252,254 of record JAREIK010000575.1, read on the forward strand.
TTTTAATTCTTTATATTCTTCTTATCCTTCTTATTATTCTTATTATTCTTATTATTCTTATTCTTCTTATTATTCTTATTCTTCTTATTTACTTATTCTTCTTATTCTTCTTATTCTTCTTATTCTAATCATTTTACTTATTCTTTTTATTCTTCTTATTCTTTTTTTTATTCTTATTCTTCTTATTTACTTATTCTTCTTATTCATCTTATTCTTCTTATTCTTCTTATTCTAATTATTTTACTTATTCTTCTTATTCTTCTTATTCTAATTATTTTACTTATTCTTCTTATTCTTTTTATTCTTTTTATTTTTAACATTCTTCTTATTCTTCTTATTATTATCAATCTTTCATTTATTCTTATTATTATGATAATTAATATTTATTTTATTATTCATATTCTTATTATTTTTCTTATTCTTCTTATTCATTTTACTCTTATTATTCTTATTTTTCTTATTCTTCATAAAAATTATTATACTTAATATTCTTCTAATTCTTATTATTCTTCTTATTCTTTATATTATTATTATTCTTCGTATTCTTCTAATTTTTCTTTTTTTTCTTATTTTTCTTATTCTTCTTATTCTTATTATTTTTCTAATTCTTCTTATTCTTTTTATTCTTCTTATTCTTCTTAATCTTCTTATTATTCTTTTTCTAATTATTATTCTTATTCTTATTCTTTTTCTATTTATTCTTCTTATTCTTCTTATTCATATTATTCTTCTTATTTATATGATTCATCTTATTCTTCTTATCATTCTTATTCTTCTTATTATTCTTATACTTTTAATTCTTCCCATTCTTCTTATTTTTATTATTCTTTTTTATTATTATTCTTCTTCTTATAGTTCTTTTTTGTGATTTTCTTGTTAGTCTTCTTATTCTTGTTATTCTTGTTATTCTTCTTATTTTTTTATTCTTTTTATTGTTCTTATTCTTTTATTATTTTTATTCTTCTTTTTCTTTATATATTTTTTATTCTTCTTATTCTTTTTATTTTTCTAATTCTTCTAACTCTTCTAATTCTTCTCATTCTTCTTATTCTTCTCATTCTTTTCATTATTCTTATTATTCTTATTCTTCTTATTATTTTTTCCCTCTTATTCTTCTTATTCATCTTATTTTTCTTATTCTTCTTATTCTTCTTATTTTTCTTATTGTTATATTTCTACTTATTCTTATTATTCTTATTATAATTTTTATTCTTTTTATTCGTCTTGTTATTCTTATTTTTCTGATTCTTCTGATTCCTCTTATTCTTCTGATTCCTCTTATTCTTCTTATTCTTTTTATTCTTCTTATCCTTGTTATTCTTTTTATTCTTGTTATTCTTGTTATTCTTTTTATTCTTTTTATTTTTCTCATACTTCTTATTCTTCTTATTCTTCTTATTCGTCTTATTTTTTTTATTCTTCTTATTCTACTTATTCTTCTTATTCTTTTTATTCTTCTTTATCTTCGTATTCTTCTTATTTTTTTCTTATTCTTCTTATTTTTCTTATTCTTCCTATTTATCTTTTGATACTTTTTCTTTTTTATTCTTCTTATTTTACTTTTTTTCTTATTCTTCTTATTCTTCTTTTATTTTTTATTGTTTTTATTCTTCATATTCTTCATATTCTTTAAATTTTACTTATTCTTATTATTCTGTTTATTTTTCTTATTTTTTCGTTCTTCTGATTCTACTTATCCTTCTTATTCTTATTATTCTTATTATTCTTTTTATTCTTCGTATTCTTCTTATTCTTTTTATTCTTCTGATTTTTTTTATATTCGTATTCTTCTTATTCTTCTTATTCCTCTTTTTTTACATAGTGTTTTTATTAATATAACCATCTCTTTTGGCGGAGGAATACCATTGATTCAATCTCTAGACTATTCATTACCCCTTTATATCCTTTCATAATATAAAACAAGCCTTATTTAATCTAAACAACTATAATATTTACTTGTCCACCATTATGTTGTGATTGATGTATTATGAGTCTACTTATCCCTTCATTTATGCTTCTTCTCATACGCATAATTACTAGCATATGACTTTTTATTTTGTGCCCTGTCCTTTATCGTTCCAATATTCTGCCTCCTTCCATTTGGTTCTGATTCCTCTTTTTTAGTTTTATTCCTCTATCTCTATCTTGTAGAGCCCTTTTTCTGTTCATTCCTTGTACACTCTTCAATCTCCATTACTGCATTCCTACATGCACCGCCACAGTAGCCAACCAGCATAGACAACCTAAAGTATTCCTATCTTCATACTAATTCACTAATATCTTCTGCCCATTCTAACTTGTAAAGCACTTTTTCAAATTTCCAACCCCTTCTAACTTTTTTCTAGCTTTATTTCTTTCGTCTTTGCATTTTCTGCTCTAAGTGTTTTGAATCCCTTTATTTGTTCTTGTCTATAAAACAGGAAAGGCCAAAACAATCTTTCCCATACATGTCTCTACCATTTCTACCCACTTCCCCTTTTGTCCCCTTAACACTTACATGTATGAACATCAACAACCCATAAACCAGTAATTCAAGCTTGTATACCAGTTTTCCCTTTGCCTTTGCCACTTTTCAAACATCCAATCTCCTCTCATTTATTTTCTAGTTTTATCCCCTTCAGCCTACATTTTTCTATTCAAAAGGCTTTAACTACCTTCCTGCTTATTACATCCTGCCTGCAAAAAGGAAAACCCTAAATAATGTCCTTACAAGACTATACTATTTCTCCCATTTTTCCTTATTTCCCTCTACCCTTAAATATCTAGTATCAGACAATACAAAAATAAAAAAAATAAACTTGTTATTCAACATTTCAGCCGCATCTTCCCATTTTCAAGCCTTCAGCCCCCTCTCCCTAGATTCTCCTTGATATTGCCAGATCATCCCACAGGACCAGGATGCTATATACTAGCAATCATATTTCATGGAACACCAAAGCAGAAACATCACCAACAAAAGTATTTTACCAAACTATTTATAAAAACACCACATTTCCTTATGGCCCCTGCTGACAACAAAAAAAGATGCTTACATAACACAGAGGTAGCAATAATAAATATTTTACCTTCTTTCATTTTCTTTTTTTTCGAGAAACATCTCACAGGTCCAAGATGCTATCTTCCTACATATCTTCTTTTATGCTCCCATTGAAGACTTAATAATCAAAATGCAAAAACTAAATTATCTTATCCATCACAAAACCAAAATCCCACTTTTCCTTATGCCCCCTATAAAAACCAGAGATGGAATATAGAAAGTAGTGGCATAAACAATAAGACATTTCACCTCTTTTTTCACATCCCTCAGGACCATGATGCTATATATATGTTTATCTTATTTGTACTACCTAGTTTTAACTCCATCTCACCCATTTCCCTTATCCATTCTCACGTACTTACATCCCATCCTGTCTAGATACATTAGGACTTTCAACCAGTTATGAATCACTTCCACATTAAACTCTCTATTTCTCATCTTATATCCCTCTTTTACTAATTTGTCTGCTACTACATTCGCTTCCCTATAGACATGTTCTATGATACTGTTTAATTTTTTCAATAGTGTTCTTATACTTATAACTTCGTCCTCGTATTTCCACATCTCTAATTTACTAGTGGCTAGTCTCAACAATAAGATAGAATCTACTTGAATCTTAATTTTTTTTACTTAGCATTTTTACCAATTGAAACCCTTTTCTTAATGTCAATATTTCTGCATGCAATGATGACTTCACCTTTTTCCTTATCGTGATGTCTTTAATGATTCTACCTTCTTCCTCTCTCAGCACTCACTCTCCTCCTGCTATGCCCATCTCTCTATTGAAAATCTTATCTATATTAAGCTTTATTGTGCCAAAAGTTAGTTTGTCTCATACTACTATTTTACTATTCTGTGTTGTGCCATTTCTTGTCTTTATATCCCATGTTTGCTCCATGTCAAAATTTGTTTCTCATTTTTTGACTTTTACTAGATAAACATTCGCTAATACTTTACTTTCTTTCTTAATTTTTGCCAAGATATCTATAGCCCTCATTATAACACCCTCAAACCTACTCATATTTCATGCCTTCCATTTATGCCAAATTGCTATGTGATGGATATTCTTCCTATACCACTTTTGGACATTGGTTGTTTTACTTTTCCTATTCCATTTTGCAAGTCTATCTCTCAACACAACTTTATTTTTTATTTTAACATTTTTTTTCCAAAATTTTCTAGATTTCCGATGTTATTTTTTTTGTGGATAACAAGTGGTCTATGCTTTCAACAGCAAATCCACGGCATTTACATTTTGAGGTCATCAATATTCCTTTTCTCTATAATCTCTCTTCTATTGGTATAACTAGAGGTGTCAAACGGGCCGGCCCGGCCCGGCCGGAATTTTTTGAGCACGAGCGTTCCGCCATGCCGTGCCTTGCCTGGCCCGCTCGGGCTTGCCTGTCCGAGCGGTTCGGGATACGGGGGACCTGCTGGTCGGGTCGGATCAAACCCGACCCGCGGTCTTTTTTGCGGGAGGGTTCATCGTGGGGTCGGGCTCACGGGACACCCGGCACGGGACAAACCCGTGCTGGTGTGCCGTGCCGCGTGCCGAATTGTGCCGGGTCAGGCACGGCACGGAACGGCACGGCTCGTGCCTAACCCGAGCATAAAATTTTTCCATGCCGTGCCTCGTGCCGGGCCGAGCCGGCCCGGCCCGATTGACACCTCTAGGTACAACCTTATTTAGTACTTTCAACATAAATATTTTAATTTTTTGTGCAATTTTGTCCTCTCATTCCCATTTATATATTATTTGTACTTGTCTTCTATTTCAAACTATATCTTTTACACTTTAAATCGTGAATATCCCTTGTGAATTTAATGACCATTTACAACCACTCTTATTTAGCTTTGTACTTGTCTTCTATTTGTACTTGTCTTCTTATAATACTTCTTATTTTTATTATTTTTCGTATTCTTGTTATTCTTTTTATTAGACTTATTATTCTTATTATTCTTATTTTTATAATTCTTCTTAAACTTTTTATTCTTCTTAATTGTCTTATTCTTCTTATTCTTATTATTCTTTTTATTCTTCTTATTCTTCATATAGTATTTATTTTGCTTAATCATATTAATCTTATTCTTATTATTCTACTTATTCTTCTTATTCTTTTTATTCATCTTAATTTTTATATTATTCTTATTCTTAATATTATTATTATTCTTCATATTATTTAATTCTTTTATTTCTTCTAATTCTTTTTATTCTTATTATTCATCTTATTCTTCTTATTCTGCATATTCATCTTATTCTTCTTTTTCTTATTTTCTTCTTTGTATTCTTATTGTTCTTATTCTTCATATTCATCTCATTCTTCTTATTCTTCTTATTCTTCTTATTCTTCATATTCTTCATATTATTCATATTCTTCTTATTCTTCTTTTCTTCAAATTCATTTTATTCTTCTTATTCTTCTTATTCTTATTCTTATTATTCTTCGTATTCTTCTTATTATTCTTCGTATTCTTCTTATTATCCTTCTTCTTCAAATTCTCCTTATATTTTTTATTCTTTTATTTCATATTATTTCTTGTTATTCTTTTTTTTTTAATAAGTGTTATTTATAAATTATAACCCTCTCTTTTGGCGGAGGAATACCATTTTTACAAACTAACATCTACCCTTAGCCCTATTACACCCAATATTTAAGAAAATCTTTAACATTTACATCAATCTAAGTATATAAATTTATAGAGAAATGCTTTTGAGATTCTTGAGTTCTTCCTTTAAGCTTTGAGAAGTTAGTTCTTTCTAATGATAACAAGGCTGAATCTTTATTCGTATTGTAATGTTTAATGCAGTCTTTTTCAAGAGTCCATGTCTCTTCCATGTCTAGTAATGTAAGACCTTTGATTCTTCATGTTGAAATTCTGCTTTGCTTCTTTTAAATTCAGTTGGAAATCTACTTCATGCTGGAATTCTTCTTGTTATATTGATCTTTGAGAGATGCTAGAATTCTACCGCTTTTTTAGTGTATCCCGCCTTGAATATCAGCATTGCATCTTTTAAATTCTGCTTTGCTTTTTTAGTATCATCTATAAATATTCTGCCATATGTGCTTGCTAATCAGCAGCTCTTAACTTTTGATTTCTGCTTAACCTACAAACATTCCAGCCTACATAAAATCAAGATCATCATATCCGTATAAGATGAAAACCCATTTACCATCAATTTCTGGATATTTCAACCAGAAAAACTAGAAAATTCAGCAGCAGACTCCTTGGTTGTATCATTAAGATGTCCTGTTGTTGATCTTTAGAATATTTCTAGCAATTTCTGAACCCTTCATATCTTGAGCTGTAAGAGTTCCTTGCTTGGCTGCCTCCCTCCATGCTTTTTAATCTTTGATCTTCATTTACTCTACTATTACTTCTTTACATGAACTCCATACTTAACACATCTCAACTAAAAATTTACAGACTTCTAGCTTTTCTAAAATAACGCAGACTTCATAAAAACACAGCATTCTACATATATCAAATAACACAGACTTCCAGGAGCTAAAAAATACAGCATACTAAAATATACAGACTCAATACACCTATAATAAGAAAAGAAAACTAAAAGACAACAGGCACTTTGTCCAGCTTTATATCATTTTCATATACTTAGTTACCTGTAAGAAAGATCTACATGCATATATATAATCTACTCTATTATCAAATACCCCATCTTGATCCTTCAAATTAGCCCTGCAGTGTTACTGTTCATTTTTTTTAATAAGTCTGTAAAACAGAAACAAAAAAACTAGTGCATACTAAAAAAACTTGCAGTGTTACTGTATTTTTGAGCCCCCTAAACCTGTAGCCTTACCAAGCGGTACTGTAATGTATCCCAACCATCATAGTAACATCCCTCAGGACCAGGATGGGACGATGAGGATATGAACTTTATTCCGTTTATTAATTATACAGAGAATACCATAATAAACACAAAAGAAATCCTTGTAACTAAAAATTATTATTTTTAATTTTCCTAATATAAGGAAAATCCTTTCTATCTAATTTAATAATACCAAAATACTTTTTTGGTAAGTTATCTTCCTTATACTCCTGATCTTCTCTCTTCTTACCATCTTTAGATAATGCATCAGCCAAAGCGTTAGCTTCTCTGAAGATGTGTTTTATAGTGAAATCTAATGAATTTATATCATGCAAAATTTCTTCTATCTCATTTTCATATTTCCACATAATTGACTGTTCTTTAATTAGATTGACAATTATTTTTGAATCAATTTGAATATCTACATTCTTGATATCTAAATTTTTACATATTCTTATCCCTTCTTTTAGTGCTAATATCTCGGCATGTAAAACTGACGATGCTTGCAATCTTCTAGTGAAAGCTAAAATTAACTTCCCCTCCGAGTTTCTAATTGCTCCCCCTCCTCCAGCTTCCCCCATATCTCTATCGAAACTACCATCTGTATTTAAAGTAAACATTCCTCTTGCTGGTTTTTCCCATTTTATGCTAATTATTTTAAACTGCTTAAGTGGTTTTTCTTTTAGGTTCCAAAAATGTAAGGTATCCTTATCCATCTTTGAACCTTGAGTTTTTATAGGGCATATCTCTGAAATTTTTCTTGTTTCCTCTTTTATTTCTTTCTAGATATCTTCCACCATCATATTGTACCCCTCGAATCTACTTTTATTCCTAGCTTTCCAAATGCACCAAATGACTATTGGTGGAACATTACTTTTAATACATTTCTGTGCCATGCTAGGAACTTTTGAGTTACACCATTTTTTAAACCTACATTTTAGAGGGAGATGTTCATATTTTATCTACATTTCTAATGCTAATCGTTTCCATATTTCTGCAGCTACTCTCCCTTCTGAAAAGAGGTGATCTAATGTTTCGATCTCATTTAAGCAACATTCACATCTAGAAACTAGCTGTATTCCTTTCTGCTTTAAATTATTATCAATTGGGATAATATTTGATAAAACTTTCCACATAAAAGTTTTAATTTTTTGTGGGTTTTCATTATTCCAAGCCCATTTAAATAATATTTGTTCTTTTTTCTTTTTTCTTAAGACATTTTTCACTGATTTAAGTGAAAATGTGCCCTCCGGGGTTAAGGTTCATCTCCATCCTTTTTTCGTGTGCTTAGAGTAATTTTCAACTAAATCCCTTTGTTTAAGCATTTGATTCCAAACCTGTGAACTCCTACTTTTATTTTTTATTTTATTGATATCGTCCTTTATGCAGTACTTTGCCCGCATAAATTTAGACCATAAACTTTCATTTTCTTTTAAATTCCACCATCTCTTGCTTGCCCCTGCTTTGGCTAAGTCAATGATATTGACAAAGCCTAATCCAGCTTCTTGGACAGGGTAGCATAAATCTTTCCATTTTTTTCAATGAAGTTTATGTTTACCCTCTTTTTTACCCCACAAAAAATTGGCTAATTCTTTTTCAATTTCTTTTATAAATTTGATTGAAGGCTGCGTGATCATGATATTATGCATTATTAAACTTTCTAAAACATGTTTTATAAGAGTTATTTTGCCCCCCATACTTAGACATTCTTCTTTCCATCCTGAAATTTTCTTTTTTAATTTATTTATTAGAAGCGCTGAGTATTCTATCTTGAACTTTCCTTCATAAATCAGGCAACCTAAATAAATCATTTCTCCTTTTTTGTGAGAGAAACCTGTGATATTTTTAATTCTATGTGATAATGCAGTTGGGGCTTTATAAGATATCATATATTGACATTTTCTTTTATTTAATTTTTGACATGTTTCTTCCTCCATGCATTTTAATAAATCTATCAGATTACTTAATGATTTACCACATCCATTAGTGAATATCATTACATCATCTGCATATGCCAAACAACTTACAAGTGGGGTGTTCTTCGGCTGTTTAAATGTGCCTATCATGCCATTTTCATTTTATTTTTAAGATTAACTATCAAGAGTTCCAGATAAATGTTAAATAGTGATGGCGAGAGCGGATCACCTTGTCTTAAACCTCTAACTGGCTTTATTTCCTTTCCTACTTTCCCATTTGTTATAATTCTTGCCCATGTGTTTGATATACACCTGTAAATCAGATCTATCCATGTTTCAGAGAAACTCATTTTTCTCATCGTTGAACAGAGAATACTTCATTCAACTCTATCAAATGTTTTGGAAAGATCTAACTTAATTAATACATTATTACCTCTTGCTTTAGTGCCTATTTCTCTACACATTTCTTTTGCCAAGCAGATATTATCCATAATCAATCTATTTTTCATAAAACCAGTTTGTTCTTCTGAAATAATTTTAGGTAATAGCGAGGCTAATCTATTTTGCAGAATTTTGGCTAAAATTTTATATATTGAATTACAAAGACTAATCGGCCTAACGTCCTCCCCTTTCTGTGGATTTTCTACTTTAGGAATGAGAATAATATTAAAAATACCCCATTTCTTTCCTATTTCTGCTCCACAGAATATGCTATTTATGGCTTTTTCTAAATCTTTTTTTATTATTTCCCAGCAAACCTGAAAGAAGCAATTGTTCCAACCATCTGGGCCAGTTGCACTATCTTTGTTCATAGAAAAAATTGTGGTTCTAATTTCTCCTTCTTCGGGGAATTTTGTTGCATATTATTATCATCTGGAGTAATTTTATTCTCTATATTTTGTATAAGTGTGTTTCCTTTTAGCTCACTTGTTCCACTTAAGTGATTTTCAAAAAACTTTGTAAAGTAATTTTGTATATCTATGTCTTTTTCTAGCCATATTTTCTCATTGTTTTTTATACCCCTAATTCTATGTTTTGGATATTTTAGTTTAGCTGCTTTTAGAAAAAAGTTTGTGTTTTTATCTCCTTCTTTCAGCCATTTAATTTTCACTTTTTGTTTCCAGAATACTTCCTCTATTAAGAGCTTTAATTTTAATTCTGCTTGTGCCTTACTAAGAGCTCTTCTATTGTTTTTGTTTTGATCTATTTCAAATTCTATTTCACTTTTTAGTACTAACTCTTCTGCCTCTTTTATATTTTTAATTATATTTCCAAATGTTTCTTTATTCCATTTTTTTAATTCAGCCTTTAATCTACTCAATTTGTTATTTAAAATTTGAATCGGGTTTCCTGTAACTTCAATATTCCATGAGTCCTTTATCTTATTCAAGAATTCATGATGTAAACACCAAGAATTTTGAAATCTAAAGGAACCTCCTGTGAAAGTTGATTTTTTAATAGTAATCAATAAAGGACTGTGATCAGAGCAGGTTCTATTTAAATGTTTCACCTCTGTAGAACCAAATTGTTCTAACCATTTAAGGTTAAATAAGCCCATGTCTAATCTCGCCCATATTGTGCCCTTCTTTATCCAGTTATTGCACCATGTGAAAGGTGAGCCATTAAATTTATCTTGTATTAGATTAGTTTTATTTATTATATCATTAAAGTGATCCATCCCTCTCTTATTTGGTGTTCTACCACCCTTTTTTTCATTAAAATTTCTAATCGTATTAAAGTCTCCACCTATTATCCAGGCATTATCTTCCATGGCAATTTTCCTCATTTCCTCCCATAATTCTTTCCTCTCCTCTCTTTTATTTTTGGCATAAACTATCGTTATTATTTCATTTTCATTTTGACTTAGACTCAGATTTATTATTTGATTAGTATCTTTTAATATTTTTATGTCTAAATTATTTTTCCACATTATCCAGATTTTACCGTTATTATTAGTATAACCATGATTAAATCCTAAATTTATTTTATAGTGTTCTAGCTGAGTTTTTTCCACCATCGGTTCAGCAATTAAAACGAGGTTAATTTTATGCATGTATATTAGTTTTTTTAATCTATTTCTTGAAGGGGCATTTGCAATTCCCCTTATATTCCAATAAATGTAATTATACATTCTTTATGGACTTGGCTTGCGCTCTAGTAATGCATTTGGTCTCATATATTTTATTTAAGTGTTTTTCATGTTCCTTGATTTTCTAATTGAACTTAGTTCTCCTCTTTCCATTCCTTGCTTACTTGAATCGCCATTATTTTTAGCTCTTCAATTGCTCAATCCTTATTACCCATTTTTTGTTTTGTTTTAGAATTTTCTATATTTATATCATCTTTAGTTGTTCTCTCTTTCGGCTCATTGTCTTCCCCATCTGTATAGAGGGAAGTCAAGCTTTTTATTTCAATTTCTTCCTCCGAATCCTCTTCAGCAAGGACAGCCCAACTCTTATTTTTTTGGGATTTAGTTTTCATTTGAATTCTAGTTCTTTTATTTAGTTCTGAAATTTTTTTAATCAACTCCCTCCTCTTAATTTCTTCTAAGTCTGCCCTTTTATCTTCAATGTTCTGTTTGTTATATTCAATTAGTTTTAGTTCCTCAGCCTCATTATTCTGTTTTTCTAGTTGTGTAGTGTGTGTATGCTGTGGTTTTTTTTGATATCTAATCATTTCTCCTCTTCTACCTACTGTCATTTTTCTTTCCTCTTGTTTTAGTTTATCATCTGTTCTTTTTTTGTTCACCAAACAAACCTCTATATCGTGACCCATCTTTTTGCAGCAAGAGCAGAATGGAGGGAGGTATTCTGGAATAATCTGTTGCCAAAATTCACCTCCATCTATACTTCCAATCCAAATGCGATTAGGTAAAGGCTTCTGTAAGTCTACCTCAACACAAACACGAGCAACACTCGGTCTGGAGAGTGTTGCAGTAGCACCATCAAGTAGAAGAGGAGAGCCAAGCACACAAGCAATTCGATATAAAGCATACTTATCAAATAGATGAATCAGAAGCATTGAAAATAGCAACCATACCGGAGCCAAGGAGGATTGTTCCTTCGTCATGAAGTTAGGTGTCCACTTAAACATTCTCATGGGATAACCCATGACATACTAGACGCCTTTCAACCATAAAGGATGGAAGTCCTCTTCGGAATATAGTTGTAAAAGCACGTGTTTATCATCTATAAGCCCGATTTTGATCAATCCTTTGAGCTTTAATGCTTCAAAGAAGGAATGAACATCATCGATACGAGGTCTACCGTGTGAGAATTTGCCCACAAGTGTATGTTTATGAGATTCAAAGAGCATTCGGATGTCCTCGGCAGAAAAAAATATCGAGGGTTCTTCGATATTTTTTTTTCTTGCGTGTCCGAGGTAGACGAAGGAGGTGCGGTCTTCTTTAAAAAATCCGAAAATGACTTCTTATTAACTAAGAAATCCATATCCATCAAAACCAGCTTAAAATTTGCTTCTTCCTCCCCAAAATTATAGTTTCTCTCTCTAGAAGAAATTTTCTCTCTCTATAAAGTTGAGAGCATTTTTTGAAAAAAAGAAGCCCTAAAAATATTCTTCCTCTTCTTCTTCTCTTGTTATTCTTATTATTCTTCTTATTCTTCTTAATCCACTCATTCTTGTTATTCTTTTTATTCTTGTTATTCATCTTATTCTTCTTTTTCATATTATTTATCTTATTCCTCTTATTTTTCTAATTATTTTTTTTCTTCATATTCTCCTTATTCTTCGTATTCTTCTTTTTCTTTTATTCTTCTAATTCTTCTTTATATTCTTAATCTTTTTATTATTCTTATTATTCATATATTTCTAATTCTTCTAATTCTTCTCATTCTTCTCATTCTTATCATTCTTATCATTCTTATCATTCTTTTATTTCTTCTTATTCTTCTAATTATTCTTTTCATCTTATTCTTCTGATACTTATTATTATTATTATTATTATTATTATTATTCTTCTTCTTCTACTTATTCTTCATAATCATTTATATTGTTAATATTATTTTTATTATTCTTTATATTATAATTATTCTTCATATTCTTCTATTTATTTTTATTCTTCTTATTCTTCATATTCTTCTTATTTTTTTATTCTTCTAATTCTACTTATTCTTCTTATTTTTATTAATTTTATTTTTCTTCTTATTTTTCGTATTCTTATTATTCTTCTTATTATTCTTATACTACTTATTTTTCTCACTCTTCTAATTCTTATTATTCATCTTATTCTTCTTATTCTTCTTATTATTCTTAATATTCTTATTCTTATTATTATTCTTATTCTTCTTATTCTTCTTATTCTTCTTATTCTTCTTATTCTTCTTATTCTACTTAATCTTTTCTCTTCTAATTCGTTTTATTATTATAATTATTAGTAGTATTATAATTCTTCATATTCTTCTAATTCTTCTAATCGTTCTAAATCTTTTTATTCTTCTTTTTCTTCTTATTCTTCTTATTTTATTTATTCTTCTTATTCTTTTTATTATTCTTATTATTTTTATTATTCTTATTCTTCTTATCTTATAATTCTTTTATATTCTTCAGATATTTTTGATTTTTCTTTTTCTTCTTATTCTTATTATTCTACTTTTACTTCTTATTCTTCTTATTATTCTATTATTTTTTTTATTCTTGTATTCTTCTAATTCTTTTCTTCTACTTATTTTTATTATTCTTGTTATTCTTCTTATTTTTATTATTTTATTTATTCTTCTTATTCTTTTTATTCTTTTTATTCTTTTTAATCTTTTTTTTTATTCTTTTTCTTTTTATTCTTCTGATTCATCTGATTTTACTTATTGTTTTATTCTTCTTATTCTTATTTTTTTGGGTTATTCATGTTATTCTACTTATTCTTTTTATTTTTATTATTTTTATTAATCTTCAAATTCTTATTATTCTACTTTTTCGTTTTATTATTATCTTTCTTCTTATTATTGTTATTATTCTTATTCTTCTTATTCTTCTTATTCTTCTTATTCTTCTTATTTTTCTTATTCTTATCATTCTTCTTATTCTTCTTATTAATCTTATTCTTCTTATTCTTCTTATCCTTCTTATTCTCCTTTTCTTCTTATCCTTCTTATTGTTCTTTTCTTCTTATTCTTCTTAGTCTGCTTTTTATTATTATAATTATTATTAATCTTCTTATTCTTCTTATTCTTTATATTTTTTTATTTTTATTATACTTCTTATTTTTATTATTTTTCTTATTCTTCTTATTATTCTTATTCTTTTTATTATTCTTTTTATTCTTATTCTTCTTTTATTCTTATTATTCTTATTTTTATTATTCTTCTTATACTTTTTATTCTTCTTATTTGTCTTATTCTTCTTATTCTTATTTTTTTTCATATTTTTCATATTCTTCTTATTCTATTATTCTTAAAATAATCTTTATTATTCTTAATGATATTAATCTTATTCTTATTATTCTACTTATTCTTCTTATTTTTCTTATTATTCTTATTCTTCATATTATTATTATTCTTCATATTCTTTTAATTCTTCTATTTCTTCTAATTCTTCTTATTCTCCTTATTCTTCTTATTCTACTTATTCTTCTCATTCTTCATATTCTTTTTATTCTTCTTATTCTTATTTTCTTCTTATTCTTCTTATTCTTCTTATTCTTCTTATTCTTCTTATTCTTCTTATTCTTCTTATTCGTCTCATTCTTTTTATTCTTCATATTCTTTTTATTCTTCTTTTCTTTAAATTCTTTTTATTCTTCTTATTCTTCATATTCTTCTGATTCTTCTTTTCTTTAAATTTTTTTTATTCTTTTTATTCTTCTTATAGTTTTTATTTTTCTTATTATTCTTCTATTCTTATTCTTCTAATTTTTCTTATTCTTATTATTATTATTCTTCTTCAAATTCTTCTTATTTTTTTTATTCTTCTATTTCATGTTATTTTTTGTTATTCTTCTTATTCTTCAAAATCCACTTATTGTTCTTATTTTTTTATTCTTGTTATTCTTCATATTCTTTTTATTCTACTTATTCATCTTATTCATTTTATTCTTCTAATTCTTTTATTCTTCTTATTCTTCTTATTCTTCTTATTTTTCTTATTCTTCTAATTCTTCTTTATATTCTTAATCTTCTTATTATTATTTTTCTTAATATATTTATTATTCTTTAATTTTTTGCATTCTTATCATTCTTTTATTTCTTCTTATTCTTCTAATTTTTATTTTCATCTTATTCTTTTTATACTTCTTATTTTTCTTATTTTTCTTGTTATTATTATTATTATTATTCTATTTATTCTTCATAATCATTTTTATTGTTACAATTATTATTATTATTCTTTATATTATTATTATTCTTCATGTTCTTCTAATTCTTTCTATTCTTCTTATTATTCAATTTCTTCTTATTTTTCTTATTCTTCTTATTTATATTATTCTTCTTATTTATATTTTTCTTTTTCTTTTTCTTATTCTTCTTATACTACTTATTTTTCTTACTCTTCTAATTCTTCTTATTCTTCATATTCTTCTTATTCTTCTTATTCTTCTTATTCTTCATATTCTTCTTATTCACTTATTCTTATTATTCTTCTTATCCTTCTTATTCTTCCAATTCTTCTTATTCACTTATTCTTATTATTCTTCTTATCCTTCTTATTCTTCTTATTCTTATTATTCTTCTTTTTATTTTTTTCTTCTTATTTTTGTTATTCTTGTTATTCTACTTATTTTTCTTATTTATCTTATTCTTATTATTCTTCTTATTCTTCACATTCTTCTTATTCTTCTTATTCTTTTTATACTTTTTATTCTTAGAATTCTTCTTTTTATTCTTATTCTTATTATTCTACTTATTCTTTTTATTATTCTTATTATTCATATTATTTTTATTCTTAATATTCTTCTAATTCTTTTTATTCTTCTTTTTCTTCTTATTCTTCTTATTTTATTTATTCTTCTTATTCTTTTTATTATTCATATTATTTTCATTATTCCTATTTTTCTTATCTTCTAATACTTTTAAATTCTTCTGATATATTTGATTTTTTTTATTATTTTTATTATTCTTATTCTTCTTATTATACTTTCTTTTTTTATTTTTCTAATTCTTCTAATTCTTCTAATTCTTCTAATTCTTCTTATTCTTCTTATTCTTCTTATTCTTATTTATTTTCTTATTCTTCTTATTGTTATTATTTTTCTTATTCTTTTTATTCTTCTTTTTTTTCTTTTTCTTCTTTTTTGTGTTATTCTTCTTATTCTTCTTTTGCTTCTAATTCCTTTTTTTCTTTTTCTTCTTTTTTATCTTAGTCTTATTATTCTTGTTATTCTTCATATTATTATTATCATTTTATTATTATTTTTCATATTCTTTTATTTATTATTATTATTATTATTCTTTTTATTCTTATTATTCTTCTTATTTTATTTATTATTTTTATTCTTATTATTTTTATGATTCTTATTCTTCTTATCTTCAATTTTTTTTAAATTCTTCTATTATATTTGATTTTTCTTATTCTTCTTAATTTTTTTTATTCTTCTTAAAGTTCTAATTCTTATAATTCTTCTTATTCTTCTTCTTATTTTATTTTTTCTTATTATTATTATTATTATTCTTCTTCTTCTTCTTATTCTTCTTATTATTCTTATTATTATTATTCTTCTTATTCTTCTTATTCTTTTTATTCTTTTTATTCTTTTTATTCTTTTTATTCTTTTTATTCTTTTATTCTTCTAATTCTTCTCTATCTACTAATTCTTGTGATTCTTCTTATTCTTCTTATTATTTTATTCATCTTATTCTTATTATTCTTATTATTCTTCTTATTCTTCTTCTTATTGTTATTTTTGTTATTCTTCTTAAAATTCTTATTCTTTTAATTATTCTAATTCTTCAAATTCTATTTATTGTTCTTATATTTATTCTTCTTCCTATTTTTCTTATTCTTCTTATTCTTCTTATTCTTTGTATTATTGATATTCTTCTTTTCTTCTTATAGTTCTTATACTTCATATTATTCTTATTATTCTTATTCTTCTTATTCTACTTATTCTTCTTATTCTTCTGATTTTTCATATTTTTATTTTTGTTCTTTTTCATATTATTTCATTTTATTCTTCTTATTCTTCTTAATCTTTATTTTCTTATTATTATTTTTATTCTTGTTATTCTTTTTATTCTTCATTTTCTACTTAATCTTCTTATTCTTTTTATTCTTCTTTTTCTTCTTATTATGCATATTTTTTTTATTATTCTTATTCTTCTTAAATTTTTATTCTTAATATTCTATTTATTTTCTTTTTCTTTTTATTGTTCTTATACTTCTTATTTTTTTTAATCTTCTTATTATTTTTATTCTTCTTTTTCTTCTTATTTTTCTTATTCTTCTTTTTCTTCATATTCTTCTCATTTTTCTCATTCTTCTTATTCTTTTTATTCGTCTTATTATTATTATTATTATTTCTGATTCTTCTGAATCCTGTGATTCTTCTTATTTTACTTCTTCCTATTCTTCTTATCATTCTTATACTTTTCATTATTCTTATTCTTATTATTCTACTCATTCTTCTTATTCTTTTATTTCTTCTTATTGTTCTTATTCTTATTATTCTTATTATTATTCTTCTTCTTATTCTTCTTCTTGTTCTTATTCTTCTTATTTTTTTTATTCTTCTTATTCTTCTTATTCTTCTTATTTTTCTCATTCTTATAATACTTCTTATTTTTATTATTTTTCTTATTCTTCTTATCCTTGTTAGTCTTATTATTATTATTATTCTTATTATTCTTAATTTTATTATTCTTCTTAAACTTTTTATTCTTCTTATTTGTCTTATTCTTCTTATTCTTATTATTCTTCATAATCTTCTTATTCTTAATATAATATTTATTATGCTTAATCTTATTAATCTTATTATTATTATTCTACTTATTCTTCTTATTCTTTTTTTTCTTCTTATTTTTGTTATTATTCTTATTCTTCATATTATTATTATTCTTCATATTCTTTTAATTCTTCTAATTCTTTTTATTCTCCTTATTCTTCTTATTATTCTTATTCTGCATTTTCTTCTTTTTCTTATTTTCTTCTTATTCTTCTTATTCTTCATATTCTTATTATTCTTCTTTTCTTCAAATTCTTTTTATTCTTCTTATTCTTCTATTACTTCTTATTTTTCTTTTTCTTCTTTTATTCTTATTCTTTTTATTCTTTGTATTTTTCTTATTATCCTTCATCTTCAAATTCTTATTTTTTTATTCTTCTATTTCTTATTATTTTTTGTTATTCTTCTTATTCTTCTTATTCTTTTTATTCTTTGTATTTTTCTTATTATCCTTCATCTTCAAATTCTTATTTTTTTATTCTTCTATTTCTTATTATTTTTTGTTATTCTTCTTATTCTTCTTATTCTTCTTATTCTTCTTAATTCACCTATTCTTCTTATTCTTTTTATTCTTGTTATTCATCATATTCTTCTTTTTCATATTATTTATCTCATTCCTCTTATTCTTCTAATTCTTTTTTTTCTTCTTATTCTCCTTATTCTTCTTTTTCTTCTTATTCTTTTTATTCTTCTAATTCTTCTTTATATTCTTAATCTTCTTATTTATCTTATTCTTCATATATTACTAATTCTTCTAATTCTTCTTATTCTTATCATTCTTATCATTTTTTTATTTATTCTTCTTCTTATAATTATTATTTTCATCTTATTCTTCTAATACTTATTATTATTCTTATTATTATTATTATTTTTTTTTCTTCTACTTATTCTTCATAATCATTTTTATTGTTATTATTATTATTATTCTTTATATTATTATTATTCTTTATATACTTCTATTTCTTTTTATTCTTATTATTCTTCATATTCTTCTTATTTTTCTTATTCTTCTAATTCAACTTATTGTTCTTATTTCTCTTATTCTTCTAATTCTACTTATTCTTCTGATTCTTCTTAATTTTATTTTTATTGTAATTTTTCTTATTCTTCTTATACTACTTATTTTTTTTTAATCTTCTAATTCTTCTTATTCTTCTTATTATTCTTATTATTCTTATTATTCTTATTATCCTTAATATTCTTAATATTCTTAATATTTTTATTCTTATTCTTATTATTCTTCTTTTTCTTTTCTTCTTTTTCTTCGTATTCTTATTATTCTTATTATTCTTTTTATTCTAGTTATTCTTTTTATTCTAGTTATTCTTTTTATTCTAGTTATTCTTGTTATTCTTGCTATTGTTGTTATTATTCTTATTTTTTTATTCTACTTATTCTTATTATTATTATTATTATTATTATTATTATTATTATACTTCTTCTTCTTCTATTTCTTCTAATTCTTCATATTCTACTTATTCTTTTTACTCTTTTTATTCTTTTTATTATTCTTATTATTCCTATTATTATTATTCTTCTTCTAATTCTTTTTATTCTTCATTTTCTTCTTATTCTTCTTATTTTATTTATTCTTCTTATTCTTTTTATTATTCTTATTATTTTTATTATTCGTATTCTTCTTATCTTCTAATTCTTTTAAATTTTTCTGATATTTTTGATTTTTTTTATTCTTCTTATTCTTCTTATTCTTCTAATTCTTCTTATTATTCTATTATTTTTTTTATTTTTATTCTTGTATTCTTCTAATTCTTTTTTTTTTCTACTTATTATTATTATTCTTGTTATTCTTGATATTTTTGTTATTCTTCTTATTTTTATTATTTTATTTATTCTTCTTATTCTTTTTATTCTTTTTAATCTTTTTTTTATTCTTATTCATTTTATTCTTTTTATTTTTGTAATTCTTCTTATTGTTGTGATTCTTTAGTTTTTTCTTATTCTTCTTTTTCTTCTTATTCTTCTTATTCTTGTTTTTTGGGTTATTCATGTTTTTCTACTTATTCTTTTTATTTTTATTATTTTTATTAATCTTCAAATTTTTTTATTCTACTTTTTATTTTTATAATTTTTTTATTCTTATTCTTTTTTTATTCTCTTTCTTCTTATTATTCTTATTATTCATATTCTTCTTATTCTTTTTATTCTTCTTGTTCTTTTTATTCTTCTTATTCTTATTATTCTTCTTATTAATCTTATTCTTCTTATCCTTCTTATTCTTCATTTCTTCTTATCCTTTTTATTCTTCATTTCTTCTTATTCTTCTTATTCTTCTTATTCTTCTTAGTTTGCTTATTATTATTATTATTTTTATTATTTTTATTAATCTTCTTATTCTTCTTATTATTCTTATTCTTTATAATTTTTTTATTCTTCTTATACTTCTTATTTTTATTATTTTTCTTATTTTTCTTATTATTTTTATTATTCTTATTATTCTTATTTTTATTATTCTTCTTATACTTTTTAGTCTTCTTATTTGTCTTATTCTTCTTATTCTTTCTTTTCTTCATATTCTTCATATTCTTCTTATTCTTAAAATAATTTTTATTATTCTTAATGATATTCATCTTATTCTTATTATTCTACTTATTCTTCTTTTTTTTTTTTTTATTCTTCATATTATTATTATTATTCTTAATATTCTTTTAATTCTTCTATTTCTTCTAATTATTTTTATTCTCTTTATTCTTCATATTCTTCTTATTCTTATTTTCTTCTTATTCTTCTTATTCTTCTTATTGTTCTTATTCTTCTTATTCGTCTCATTCTTCTTTTCATCATATCATTCTTTTCTTTAAATTCTTTTTATTCTTCTTATTCTTCTTATGCTTCTTATTTTTTTTATTCTTCTTTTATTATTATTATTATTATTATTATTATTCTTCTTCTTCTTCTTCTTCTTCTTCTTCTTCTTCTTCTTCTTATTCTTATTCTTCTTCTTCAAATTCATCTTATTTTTTTATTCTTCTATTTCATGTTATTTCTTTTTATTCTTTTTATTCTTCTAAATCCACTTATTCTTCTTATTCTTTTTATTCTTGTTATTCTTCTTATTCTTTTAGTCTACTTTTTTCATCTTATTCCTCTTATTCTTCTAATTCTTTTTATTCTTCTTATTCTTTTTATTCTTCTTATTTTTCTTATTCTTCTAATTCTTCTTTATATTCTTAATCTTCTTATTATTCTTATTCTAAATATAATTCTTATTCTTCTAATTCTTCACATTCTTATCATTCTTTTATTTCTTCTTATTCTTCTAATTTTTCTTTTCATCTTATTCTTCTTATACTTCTTATTTTTCTTATTTTTCTTCTTATTATTATTATTATTCTACTAATTCTTCATAATCATTTTTATTGTTATTATTATTATTATTATTATTATCATTCTTTATATTATAATTATTCTGCATATTCTTCTAGTTCTTTTTATTCTTCTTATTGTTAAATTTTACTTATTCTTCTTATTCTTATTTTTCTTCTTATTTTTCTTAATATTTTTATTCTTCTTATTCTTTTTATACTACTTATTTTCCTTACTCTTCTAATTCTTCTTATTTTTTATTCTTATTATTCTTCTTATTAATATCATTCTTCATATTCTTCTTATTACTCTTATTCTTCTTAGTCTTCTTATTCATCTTATTCTTTTTATTCTTTTTATTTTTGTTATTCTTGTTATTCTTTTTATTTTTGTTATTCTTGTTATTCTTTTTATTTTGTTTATTCTTATTATTCTTCGTATTCTTATTATTCTTATTATTCTTCTAATTCTTCTTATTCTTTTTTTTATTCTTATTCTTATAATTCTACTTATTATTTTTACTCTTCTTATTCTTTTTACTCTTCTTATTCTATTTACTCTTCTTATTCTTTTTATTCTTCTTATTCTTTTTACTCTTCTTATTCTTTTTATTATTCTTATTATTCATATTATTATTATTCTTCATATTCTTCTAATTCTTATAATATATTTGTTTCTTTTTATTCTTTTTTTTCTTCTATTTCTTCTTATTTTATTTATTCTTATTATTCTTTTTATTATTCTTATTATTTTAATTATTCTTATTCTTCTTATCTTCTAATTCTTTTAAATTCATCTGATATATTTTATTTTTCTTATTCTTCTTATTCTTCTGATTTTTGTTATTCTTCTTTTTTTCTTTTTCTTCATTTTTATCTTTTTCTTCTTATTCTTCTTTTGTTGTAATTCCTTTTTTTCTTTTTTTTCTTTTTCATCTTAGTCTTCTTATTCTTGTTATTCTTCGTATTATTATAATCATTTTATTCTTATTTTTCATATTCTTTTAATTCTTCTTATTCTTATTATTATTTTTTTTATTATTCTTCTTATTTTATTTATTATTCTTATTCTATTTATTCTTATTATTTTTTTATAATTCTTATTCTTCTTATCTTCAATTTTTTTAAATTATTCTATTATATTTGATTTTTCTTATTCTTCATATATTTTTTTATTCTTCTAATTCTTCTTAATCTTCTAATTCTTATGATTCTTCTTATTCTTCTTCTTATTTTATTATTATTATTATTATTATTATTATTATTCTTCTTCTTCTTATTCTTATTATTCTTCTTATTTTTCTTAATATTCTTTTTCTTCTTATTTTTCTTATTTTTCTTATTTTTCTTATTTTTCTTATTCTTTTTATTCTTTTTATCTTCTAATTATTCTTATTCTTCTGATTTTTCATATTTTTCTTATTCTTCTTTTTCATATTATTTTTTTTATTCTTCTTATTCTTCTCAAACCTCATTTTCTTCTTATTCTTTTTATTCATGTTATTCTTCTTATTCTTTATTTTATACTTAATCTTCTTATTCTTTTTATTATTCTTATTCTCCTTATTTTTTTTTCTTCTTATACTTCTTATTTTTTTTTATCTCTTTATACTTCATTTACTTCTTATTTTTTTATTCTTCTTATTCTTCTTATTCTTTTTAGTATAATTTTTATTATTATTATTCTACTCATTCTTCTTATTCTTTTAATTCTTCTTATTATTCTTAATCTTCTAATTCTTATTATTATTCTTATTCTTATTATTCTTTTTACTGTTCTTATTCTTCTTATTCTTCTTATTCATTCTTCTTATTTTTCTTATTCTTCTTATTCTTCTTATTCTTATTATTCGTCTTATTCTTCTTATTCTACTTATTCTTTTTATTCTTCTTATTCTTTTTCTTATTCTTATTCTTCGAATTATTATTATTATTCTTCTTATTCTTCTTATTCTTCTAATTCTCTTTATTCTTCTTATTATTCCTATTCGTCTTATTCTTTTTATTCTTCTTATTTATTTATTATTCTTATTCTTTTTATTATTCTTTTTCTTTTTATTATTCTTATTCTTCTTATGTTCTAATTGTGTTAAATACTTCAGATATATTTAATTTTTCTTATTCTTCTTATTCTACTTATTATTTTATTCTTCTCATTCTTTTTATTTTTCTTATTCTTCTTATTCTTCTTATTATTTTATTATTCTTATTTTTTTTGATTATTCTTCTTATTCTTATTCTTCGAATTATTATTATTCTTCTTATTCTTCTAATTCTATTTATTCTTCTTATTATTCTTATTCGTCTTATTCTTCTTATTCTTTTTATTATTCTTATTCTTTTTATTATTCTTATTCTTCTTATGTTCTAATTGTGTTAAATACTTCAGATATATTTAATTTTTTTTATTCTTCTTATTCTACTTATTATTTTATTCTTTTCATTCTTTTTATTTTTCTTATTCTTCTTATTCTTCTTATTATTTTATTATTCTTATTTTTTTGATTATTCTTATTCTTGTGATTCTTATTTATCTTTTTATTCTTCTTATTCTCCTTTTTTTCTAATTCTACTTATTCTTCTTTTTTTCTATGTTTTCTTTTTCTTCTTTTTGTTTTTATTCTTCTTTTGCATCAAATTCCTTTTTAATTTTTCTTCTTTTTCATTTTATTCTATTTATTCTTCATATTCTTCTAATTCTTCATATTCTTATTATCCTTCTTATTATTATTATTATTTTAAAGGAGTCTATTAATTATTAACCCTCTCTTTTGGCGGAGGAATAGCGTTTTTACAAACTAAATCTACTCATTCCCGTCTTACAACCTTGCCCCTTAACAACAAGTAAAAATATAAATTGAAATTGATAGGCATCTATCCTAGAGAAACGTAGCAATCGATGCACTTTTGATGGATTTGCTTTAGAATCCTTCAATTTAGCTTTAACTTTCCTTGTTATGGTCTTAGTAATCCGGTTCAGATCCTACAACTTTGTTGTGCTTGATCTGCTACCCTCCTATGCTTCCAAGTATATGCTTGTTCTAATATAGGTTTCTGATTTTCTGCAAAAGAAAACCACATGTCTAAATACACAATCAACTATCTTACTTACCTTATAGCTGCTCTTTAACTTCAGCACTTTATTTTGTCTCAATTTCTAATTGCACCGATGCCTCCTTTGTCACTCTTATTCTGAATTTTCCAGCTTTCAATAGCTGCAGAACCAGCCTCCTATTCTAGACCCTTACATGCCCTAAATCTATAAGTTAAAGTAAATTAACACATGACTTTTCCGCAACATTCACACATATCCTCTTAACCTGGAATTAATACAGACTGTACACCAAACAAAAGTATTCTAAGATTATAACAATTCCAGCAACTGCTGGATTTTCTAGGTCTTTTTTCTGTGGTATTGCGCTGCTAAGAGAAGAGAAGATAACATGGTAATATACTAACATTCAAATGCTTACCTTGCTCTTTCCCATTAGCCTTCGTATTGTTCACCTGCAGAGAGAGAAATTCCTCTGCACCGAGGCTACCGCAATGACATACCAATCTAACAAACTTCATAGATATATGATTCTCATATTTTATTCTTTGTACTAAGCTTTTCTGGACCGTGTACCTAGTAAGATAGACACAACATAGCAAATATACAGACTTCCTGCCCTCGCTATGTTTTACCGTGACTTCATTGATGATGGTTTACATATATATATCTAAACCACGCAAGCTAAACTTGTTGGGCTGGAGATTAGAGTGTTGGCTTTGGTCAGTTTATACATACTTCCTTCAGGACTAGGAAATTTGTAAGCTTTATTTTCCAGCTACTAACCAGCCCATTCATACTCTTAGCATTTAATTGAGACATTCATCATTAGAGGAAAGAGTTTTTATTATTCTAATGTATGGGAGTTCTTCCTTATCCATTTTTGTAATTCCTTTAAATTTATCTGGGAGAGACTCTTGTTCATATTTCTGAAAATTTTTATTTCTTCCTTCTTTAGCTAACTTGTCTGCCAGTGACTTAGCTTCCCTATAAATATGTATGATCGATGCATTCTAAGCTTCTACTAGTTTACTAATATCTTCTAACTCTTCTTCATATTTCCACATGCTACTTTTTTTATTCACTAGATCAACTAAGATTTTAGAATCTATCTATATTTCTAGATTTGATAGATTTTCAGATTTACACACCCGTAAACCTTCTCTTAATGCTAAGATTTCAGCATGTATTGCAGATGAGGCTTTAATGACTCCCGAATAAGCAAGTATAAGAACACCATTATGGTCTCTTACGCCCCCCCTCCACCTCCTGCTAAACCTATGTTTCTATCGAAGCTACCGTCAGTGTTTAAAGCTAATCTGCCTTTAGCTGGCTTTTCCCACTTAACTACTATGACCTTATATGGAGGGGATTTTGCAACTGTGAGGTTCCAGAAGTTAAGAGAGTCTATGTCTAGGTAAGAGTTTCTGGCTACTATCGGATTAGCTTTCGAGGTGATTATTATTTCTTTCTTAATGGCCTTCCATATATCTTCAACTACCAAAGTGCGACCTTCATATCTACTACTATTCCTGGCTTTCCATATACACCAGATGGTAATATGAGGGATATTATTTTTAAGCCAAGTGTGGAGACTATGCTGTGAGTGAGCCAAGCTCCACTTAAGGAGTCTATCTCTAATAGAAGAACATTTATGCTTAATACCCATTTCAGTTTCTAATCTTTTCCATATTACCGATGCAATATTTCCTTGAGAGAACAAGTGATCTAATGTTTCTGTGGCATAGAAACAACATTCGCACCTGGAGGGGAGTTGTATACCTTTCCTTTTTATGTTTTCATCTATCGAAACAATATTTGAGAGCACTTTCCATGTATGAGTTTTAATTTTTTGACTATTATCATTATTCCATACCCATTTAAATAAAGGTTGCACAACCTTCCTGTTTCTCACTATTTCTTTAATGGATTTGAGAGAGAAAGAACCATCTGCACTCAAAATCCATTTCCAGCCATTTTTGGAGAATTTGGAGTATTTGTCAACTATTTCTTTTTGATTGAGCATTTGTAGCCAGACTTGTGAGGCTTTGTTCTTTCTTCTATCTTTGCTTGTGTCTCCCTCAATGCAATATTTAGATCTCATAAACTCAGCCCAAAGGATGTTATTTTCCTTGAGTCTCCACCATCTTTTACACGCCCCAGGATTTGGCAAGGTCATTTAACTCAACAAAACCCAGCCCTACTTCCTGTTTAGGGTAGCATAAATCTTTCCACTTTTTCCAGTGAAGCTTTCTTTTGCCATTGCTAGTTCCCCATAGAAAATGGGCCAATTCTTTCTCAATACTTTTTTTAACTGCCTCTGGAAGATAGGTAACCATCAGATTTTGCATGGTTACACTTTGAAGCACACGGGTAATTAAAGTAATCCTACCACTCATGTTAAGTGATTCTACTTTCCAACTTGCAATTTTATTTTTGATTTTAACATGTAAGAATTCTAAATACTCTGGTTTTAATTTTCCTTCATAAAGCGGGCAGCCAAGATATTGCATAGCACCTTTTTTATGAGAAAAACCTGTTATTCTGTTAATTTTGAAATTTAAGCTTGGTGGGGCATTCTTGGCAGTCATGAATTGACATTTATGGTTATTTATTTTCTGCCCTGTTTTATTTTCTAATGTTTTTAATAAGTCCATCAGATTATGTAGGGAATTGGCCCTACCGTTTGTGAAGATTATCACATTGTCTGCATACGCCAGACATCCCACTGAGGGGGTATCTTTTGGCTGTCTAAAATGTCCTATTATGTTAGAGTGCATCTTAACTTTAATGTTAGTAATTAATAGTTCTATGTAAATGTTAAAGAGAGTGGGAGAGAGGGGATCTCCCTGTCTTAAACCTCTTAGTGGCTTGATGTCTTTTCCTAGATCTCCATTGACAAGAACTTTGATCCATGAGCTTGATATACATCTATATATCAGATCAATCCAAGTTTCTGAGAAGCTCATCTTTCTCATGGTAAAGCATAATATATTCCATTCTACTCTATCAAAGGCTTTAGATAGGTCTAACTTTATCAGGACATTATGCCCTCTAGTTTTAGTACCTAATTCTTTAATCATTTCTTTAGCTAGACAGATATTTTCCATTATTAGCTTGTTTTTCATGAATCCCGACTGTTCTTTTGATATGATTTTTGGTAGAACTCCAGCTAATCTACTTTGAAGCAACTTAGTCAAAATTTTGTAGATGGAGTTGCATAAGCTAATAGGTCTAAAATCCTCTGCCATTTGAGGATTTTCCATTTTTGGAATGAGAGCGATATGCGTGCTGCTCCATTTCTTACCTATCTCAGCTCCATAAAAAATCCAGATTATGACATTTAAGAGCTCATTTTTTTATAGGCCAGCAATTTTGGTAAAATTCATTGTTCCACCCATCCTGGCCCGGAGCGCTATTTTTGCCCAGACTAAAAACCATAGTCTTTAGTTCTTCTTCATTCGGAAATCTTGTGATCATATCATTTTCTACTCTAGTGATTTCATGTTCAATGTTATGTAGAAGATAATTTTCGCGGAGGATTATATCTCCTCTAAATAATCTTTCAAAATGATCATCAAAGTGATTTTTAATATGTATATCTCTGTCTAACCATTTATTTAGATTGTTTTTTAAGCCTTTTATTCTATGCTTTTGTATTTTAAGTTTGGCTGATTTCTGAAAGAACTTCGTGTTTTTGTCTCCTTCTTTCAGCCATTATATTTTGACTTTTTGTTTCCAGAAGACTTCCTCCATGAGAAGCTTTAGTTTTAATTCGGCTTGTGCTCTATTTAACTCCTTTCTACTGTCTTTATTTTGGAGTAAATAATCATCTAGTTCCCTTTTTTCAGCTTCCTGTTCTGCTACAATGATGTTATTATTGATATTGCCAAAGATATCTTTATTCCATGTCCTTAAGTGTTTTTTAAGTCTATTTAGCTTCATATTCCAGATTTGACCCGGATTACCTGAAGCTTCTTTTGACCATGAATTTTTAACCGTATTAATAAATGTGTGATGCAAGCACCATGCATTCTGGAATTTAAAAGAGTTATTTATGGGTCTAGATTTTTCAACCGATATGATTAGTGGATTGTGGTCTGAATAGGATCTATTTAGATGTTTCACTGACGTGGATCCGTATGACTCTAGCCATTTTACATTATATAATACTCTGTCTAATCTTGCCCATATGGTCCTTTTTTCTTTCTGGTTATTACACCAGGTGTAACGAGAGCCTAGGAAGCTTGCTTCCATCAGACTGGCCTCTGATATAGTCTTATTAAAATGAGAGATAGCTTTTTTGTTAGGAGGATTTCCCCCTGTTTTTTCACAAACTTTCCTTATAATGTTAAAGTCACCTACTATTATCCATGGTATGTTTAAATTGGCTATTTTTAGTATGTCGTCCTAGAGGGACCTTCTACCTTCTTTAGTTTATTTAGCATAGACTGCCAAAATTATTTCATCCCGGGCGGAATCTAAGCTAAAGTTGATCATTTGATCTGAGTATTCTAAAATGTTTATGTTAAATATGTTTTTCCAAAATAGCCAAATTTTGTTATTTTTGTTGGAAAATGCCTCATCAAATCCTAAGATATTTTTATAGTGTTCTATCTGGTCCTTACTTATTATGGGTTCAGCTAATATTATAAGTGGAGTTTTATGGATTTGTATTAATTTTTTAATTCTTTTTATAGTAGGGGCATTTCCGATGCCCTTTGCATTCCAGTAAAGAAATCTAAACATTGGAGTTAGACTTAGCCCTAGCTCTAGTGGTGCACTTTGAATCATAAGTTTTATTTATGTATTTTTTTTTGTTTCTAGTTCTTTTTATAGCACTCATATCTTCTATTTTCTCCTCTCCCCGCTTCCTACCTAGCTAAACGGCCATGATTTTTATTTCTTCCATGGCCCTTTCTCTATTTCCCATTTTATTATAGGATCTTTCAATATCTATATCATCTTTAGAGGTTTTAAAAGGCTTTGGTTCTTCCTCTTTTTTGTCTAGGTTGATCCAACTTCTAACCTCTAGCTCATCTTCCGAGCTATTAACTATTTCCGTTGCCCAACTCTTTCTCACAACTTTCTTTTTTTTCAAATCTTCCTCTCCTAACTCTTTTATTAATTTCTGCAATTTTTTGCATAAGTTCATGAGTTTTATTGAATTCCAATCTATCCATCTCCTCTCTCTCTCTTTTTCTCTAGGAGGCACATATTCTATGATTTCTAATCCAGTTTCTACTACCCCTAGGTTTTGTTCTATTGTTTGGGGGAGCTTTATTATGTATTCCTTTCTTCCCCTCCTTGCGGTTGTTCTAGAGCCAAGCCATTGTTTGTCTTCTAAGAGTTTCTTTTTAACTAAACATTGGTCACAACTATTGCCAAGTTTACTTCAGTACGAGCAATAATATAAAAGATTTTCGGGAGTTATTTCTTGCCAGAAACCTTCTCCCTCTTTGGTTCCAATCCATATGCGGTGTGGGATAGGTTGCAGTAATTTAACCTCTATGCATACTCGAGCAACACTCGGGCGAGACAATGTGGCAGTAGCACCATCGAGAAGGAGAGGGGTGCCCACTGCATGTGCAATATGATAGAGGGAGAATTTATCAAAGAGATGTATGGGTAGCATAGAGAGAAGGAACCAAATCGGTGTTAATGGTGATTCTAGCTTGGTTGAGAAAGATGGCGTCCACCTGAAAGCTCGCATGGGGTAGCCCATAATGTACCATATACCTTTCAACCAGACCTTGTGGAAATCTTCCTCACTGGATAGTTGCAGAAGAATGTGCTTGGCATCGAGAACGCCTATTTTTGTTAGACTTTTAAGCTTCAATGATGCATATAAAGCACAAATATCTTCAACGCGCGAATGACCATGTGAAAATTTGCTCACCAGCATGAATTTGTGGGCTTCCGAGAGCATATCAATATCTGTCGAGGAGAACTCTATTGAGGGTTCTCCATTTTTTTTCCCGTGAATATCCGAAGCTTGCGAATAGGGATGCACGGTCTTATTGAATTGTTGGGAAAACAACTTCTTCTTCGTTAAATAATCAAAAAGCTCCATTTGATGCTTGAAATTGCCTTGTTCTTCACTATTTTTTGATGTTTCTCTCTCTAAAAACGTGTTTCTCTCTCTAGAACTTGAGAGCAAAACATGAGAGAAAAACTCTTATTCTTCTTCTTCTTCTTACTTATGTCTTATCTTATTAATGTATTATTATTATTATTATTATTATTATTATTCTTATTATTCTTAATATTCTTAATATTCTTAATATTCTTAATATTCTTCATATTCTTCAAATTCTTCTTATTCTCCTTATTATCCTTATTCTTCTTATTTTTCTTATTCTTTTTATTCTTCTAATTATTATTATTATTATTATTCTTATGATTCTACTTATTCTTTATATTCTTCTTATTTTTTTATTATTCTTATTCTTCGTATTATTATTATTCTTCATATTATTCTAATTCTTCTAAATCTTTATATTCTTCTTATACTTCTTATTCTTCTTTTTATTCTTATTCTTCTTATTTTATTTATTCTTCTTATTCTTTTTATTAATCTTATTCTTTTTTATTATTATTCTTATTCTTCTAATTTTCTAATTCTTTTTAATTCTTCTGATATATTCGATTTTTTTGTATTCATATTATTTTTCTTATTCTACTTATTTTTTTATTCTTCTTATTCTTGTTATTCTTCTTTTTCTTTTTAGTATTCTTATTTTTCTGATTCTTATTATTCTTATGATTCTTATTTATTTTCTTATTCTTATTTTTCTTATTCTTCTTATCTTCATTTTTTCTTTTTCTTTTTTTTTGTCTTTTAATTCTTATTCTTCTTTTGCTTCTAAATCCTTTTTTCTTTTTGTTTTTATTTCATATTATTCTTCTTATACTTCTTAATCTTTGTATTATTATTATCATTTTATATTATTTTTCATATTCTTTTAATTCTTCTTATTCTTTTTATTCTTTTTATTCTTCTTATTTTATTTTTTATTCTTATTCTTTTTATTATTCTTTTTCTTCTTATCGTCAATATTTTTAAATTACTCTAATATATATGTTTTTTCTTATTCTTCTTATTCTATTTATTCTTTTTAATCTTCTTATTTTTCTTATTCTTCTTATTCTTCTAATTCTTATTAATCTTCTAATTCTTGTGATTCTTCTAATTCTTATTATTATTTTATTCTTATTATTCTTCTTATTCTTCTTATTCTTCTTAATCTTCTTATTCTTCATGTTCTTCTTATTCTTCTTCTTATTATTATTTTTTTTATTCTTCTTAATATTCTTATTCTCTTAATTATTCGAATTCTTCAAATTCTATTTATTGTTCTTATTATTCTTATTTTTCTTATTTTTCTTATTCTTCTGATTATTCTTATTCTTATTATTCTTCTTTTTTTTATATTATTGATATTCTTCATTTCTTATTATAGTTCTTAAACTTCATATTATTCTTATTCTTCTTATTTTTTTATTCTTCATATTGTTTTTATTATTATTATTCTTCTTTTCTTCCATTTTTTTATATTCTTCTGATATATTTGATTTTTTTTTCTTCTAATTATTCATAATCTTCTAATTTTTTTATTCTTCTTTTTATTCTTATTATTTTTTTATTCTTATTCTTCTTATTGTTCTTATTATTATTATTATTCTTCTTCTTATTCTTCTCATTATTTGTATTCTTCTTATTATTTTAATTCTTCTAATTCTATCTATTGTTCTTATTCTTCTTTTTCTTCTTATTCTTATTATTATTCTTTTTTTTTCTTTTTCTTCTTATTCTTCTTATTCTTCTTATTCTTTATATTCTTAGTATTATTCTTTTCTTCTTATTGTTCTTAAACTTTTTATTATTCTTATTATACTTATACTTCTTATTCTTCTTATTCTTCTGATTTTTCTTATTTTTGTTATTCTTCCTTTTCATATTATTTCTTTTTATTCTTTTTATTCTTTTTATTCTTTTTAATCCTCATATTTTCTTATTATTTTTATTCTTATTATTCTTGTTATTCTTATTTTCTACATAATCTTCTTATTCTTCATATTCTTTTTTTCTTCTTATTCTTCATATTCTTCATATTCTTCATATTCTTCTTATTCTTCATATTCTTCATATTCTTCTTATTCTTCATATTCTTCTTATTTTTATTATTATTATTATTCTTCTTATTCTTCTTATTCTTCTTATTTTTTTTATTTTTCTTACTCTTCTTATCTTTTTATTCTCATTATTTTTCCTATTCTTCTTATTCTTCTTATACTTCTTATTCTTTTTAATCTTCTTATTCTTTTTATTCTTCTTATTCTTCTTTTTTTTTGTATTCTTCTCATTCTTGTCATTCTTCTTATTCTTTTTTTTCGTCTTTTTATTCTTATTTTTTTGATTATTCTATATCTTGTGATTTTTCTAATTCTTCTTATTCTTCTTATTTTACTTAGTCTAATTATTATTATTATTATTCTATTAATTCTTCTTATTCTTTTAATTATTATTATTATTATTTGTATTCTTTTTGTTGTTTTTACTCTTCTGATTTTTCTTATTCTTCTTTTTCAGATAATTTCTTGTTATTCATTTTATTTTTCTTAATCCTCATATTCTTATTATTCTTATTATTTTTTTTATTTTTTTTATTCTTGTTATTATTCTTATTCTACTTAATCTTTTTATTCTTTTTATTCTTCTTATTCTCCTTATTCTTCTTATTCTAATTATTCTTCTTATTCTTCTTATTCTTCTTATTCGCCTTATTCTTCTTTTTCTTCTATTTCTTCTTATTCTTCTTAATATTCTTATTCTTTTTATTCTTCTAATTTTTTTTATTTTTTTTTATTCTTGTTATTCTTCTTATACTACTTATTCTTCGTATTATTCTTATTCTTGTTATTATTTTTATTCTTCTTATTTTTATTATTCTTCTTTTTATTCTTATTATTCTTATTGTTCTTATTCTCTCTTTCTTCAAATTCTTCTCATTCTTTTTATTCTTCTTTTTCTTCTTATTCGTCTTATTATTATTAGTTTTCTGAATCTTCTGAATCTTCTGAATCTTTTAATTTTTCTTGTTCTTCTTATCTACTTATTCTTCTTATTCTTCTTATTATTCTTATTCTTATTATTCTACCCATTCTTCTTATTGTTTTTATTTTTTTTATTTTACTTATTATTCTTAATCTTCTTATTCTTTTTATTCTACTTTTTCTTATTCTTCTTATTCTTATTATTCTTCTTATTTTTTTTATTCTTCTCATTCCTTTAATTCTTCTTAAAATTTTTATTCTATTTATTCTAATTATAATTATTTTTATTCTTATTCTACTTATTCATCTTATTCTTTTTTTTTTGATTCTTTTTATTCTTCTTTTTCTACTTATTCTTCATATTCTTCTTATTTTATTTATTCTTCTTATTATTCTTATAGTTGTTTTTCTTGTTATTCTTGTTAGTCTTCTTATTCTTGTTATTCTTGTTATTCTTTTATTTTTTTTAATCTTCTTATTCTTTTTATTGTTCTAATTCTTTTTATTCTTCTTTTTCTTTTTGTTCTTTTAATTCTTCCAATTCTTCTTATTCTTCTTAGTCTTCATATTTTTCTTATTCTTATTATTCTTCTTATTTTTCTTATTCTTCTTATTCTTCTTATTTTTCTAATTCTTCATAATCTTCTTATTCTTCTTAGTCTTCTTATTCTTCTTATTTTTCTTATTTTTCTTATTCTTCTTATTCTATTATTTTTTTCTTTTTATTATACACAATCTTATTATTCTTATTATTCTTCTTATTTTTATGATTCTTTTTATTTTTCTTATTCTTATTATTCTTCTTATTTTTATAATTCTTCTTATTTTTCTTATTCTTCTTATTATTCTTTTTTTTCTTAATCCTCTTACTATTTTTATTCTTCTTATTCTTCTTAACCTTCTTATTCTTTTTATTCTTCTTATTCTTCTTATTCTTCTTATTCTTTTTTTTATTCTTATTATTTTTATTCATCTAATTATTCTTATTCTTATTATTCTTCTCATTCTTCTTATTCTTCTTATTATTCTGAATTTACTTATTATTCTTTTTCTTATTCATATTATACTTTTTATTTTTATTCGTATTATTCTTCTTATTTTTTTATTCTTCTTATTCTTTTTATTCTCCCTATTCCTCTGATTTTTCTATTACTTCTTATTATTTTTATTCTTCTAATTTTTCTTATTCATCTTATTCTTTTTTTTTCTTATTCTTCTTTTTCATGTTATTCTTGTTGTTCTTATTCTTCCTAATCTTTTAGTTATTCTTATTCTTCATTTTCTTCTTTTTCATATTATTCTTCATATTATTCTTATTTTTCTTACCCTTCTATTTTTTCTTATTCTTTTTATTCTTCTTATTCTTCTTTTTATTCTTATTCTTCTTATTCTACTTATTCTTCTTATTCTTCTTATTCTTCTTATTCTTATTATTCTTCTTATTCTTCTTATCCTTTTTTTTATTCTTTTTCTTATTATCACTACAATAAAGGCTCATATAGCTAGGGATAATTCCCTACCTAAATGAGTTTTTCCGTAGCTAATTACGATATGGTGATGGATTAGCGACGGATCGGTTCCCTAGCTAAAAAATCTTGCTAAATTTTAGCGACGGAAGTGTCTCTACCTAAAAAGTTAGCGATGAAAAAATCTCTAGCTAAAAAAGAAAAATTCCCTACGTAAATTAACAAGATAAACAAGATAATCCGTCTCTAAACAAAAATAACGACGGATGATTCCCTAGCTAAAGTTCTGGTCGATAAATTTTTGCGACGGATATAGTTCCTAGCTAAATAAATTTATCCACGGATTATCCGTCACTAATTTTAATATTTTCCTAGCTAATTTAGCAAGGTATTTTTATCTTGCTAATTTATCAAGGGAATTTTACCTAGACATATTAATTTCAAAAATAATTTCAAAATTTAAAAATTTTTAAAATTTTTTAATAAAATAATTTAATATTTTTATATCAAATTTAATAAAAATCGAAACTATAAATAATTTATAATAAACAAAAAATAAAATCATTTAAAATATTTATATAAGTTCAATATTTTATATAATTTAAACAAAAAACCTACAGACTTTTATTTGATCATATTCATCAATGTATCTACCGATAGTGCATAAAGTATAATATATCCATTCATTGACATTGTTTTCTCTCCCTCTGCTCATCTGATCAAAATTTTTTTAATGCGACAAAGTTATCTGTATCACGGCACGTAATGTCTAGTTAAAAATGCTATCACTTATAGAAGTTTTGTATCACAAACAATATGGTATCATATATGTAAGAAAATTTAACAACCCAGTCAAATTAACAAAAAAAAAGTGATGTTTTGATACATATATAATTTTGTATAATTTGTGTAAATATATACTAGCATTATACTCGTACATATATTACTATAGTATATGTACATATAAACAGCAATATTATGTGTACATATAAACTAGGTACAAATATATTCAGTATATACGTACATAAAATACTGTAGTATAAAATGTACGTATATACGGACTTTATTCGTACATATATATCTCATTTGGTGTTGTTGCTTCTACTCCCACTGTCGCTGCTGCCACTGCTACCGTTGCCAATGTCACTGCCAATACCACTATTGTTGTCGCTGATGTCGCCACCACTGTTGTCGTCGCTGTCCCCACTGCCCCCGCTGTCACTGCTACCGCTGCATGTAGTGGCTATCGCCGCTGCTACTACTACCTTTTCCGCCTCTACCACTACTACCTCTACTTATGGTGCTGCCACTGCTTCCTGTGCAGCTGCTGCTACCACATCTACCACTGCTAGTTCTGGTGCTGCCAGCACTGCACCCGCTGCCTCTGCCTCCTATGCCGCCGCTCCCGCGGCTGCTGCCGCCTCTGCGGCTCCAGCTGCTACCCCCGCAACCTCTGCCTCCCCTACCACCGCTGCCGTCGCTGCCACTGCTATTGTTGCTGATAAGAGGCTTTTACATACCTATAATAGGCTAAAACTCTACCCAAAAAATTCGAAGACACACAAACATTTTCACAGATATATAAAAAATAGTTATTCTAGACATGAACAACCACAAATTAAAGTTGATTGCCATTCAGCTTAAACTAAAAGTAAATTAAATAATTTAATATTTTTATATTAAATTAAAAAAAATAGAAACTATATATGAAAATATTAAATTAAACAAAAAAAATTCATTTAATAACTTATTCTAAAACAATATTTTAAATAACTAAAAAAAATTACAAAAATTATATTACATTATAGTAATCAATGTATCTACCGACTGTGCATAAAGTATAATTTATCAATGCATTAACGTTACTTTCTCTCCCTCTACTTCTCTGATCATCAATTTTTTGCGGCAAAAATGTTGTCCGAGTCACACTGCTTCATGTCTGTTGAAAAATCCCTTCACTTATACAAGCTTCGTATGGAAAACAATGCGTTACGACATCTGTAAGAAATTTAAACCTCTAAATCAAATCAAAATAAATTAAAAAAAACTATGTTTTGATAAATATATATTACTACAGCTAAAATGTACATATATATTAGCATTTCACTCGTACATATATTACTACAATATTTGTACATATAAATTTTAGTATTATGCATACATATATACCGAGTATATTTATACTCAGTATATGTACATAATATACTACAGAATTATATGTGCACATATATTGACTATATATGTACGTATATACCACATTTGTTGCCATTCCTGTTGTTCATGCTATTGTTGCCACCCCTGCCACTACGACCGTTGCCACTGTGGTTGCTGCCAGTGCTGCCCCCGCTACCACTGTTGCCTCTGCTGCCTTCGCTGCCGCCGCTGCCATTGCTGTCGCTGCTGCCATTGATGTCGCCGCTACCGCCACTTCCTCCACTACCTCTACTGCCTTCGCTGCAGCCACTACCACTGTAGCCATTGCTGCTGCTGCTACTACTGCCGATGATATCGCCGCTACCACTGATGCTGCCACTTCCTCTGCTGCCTCCGCTGCCTCTGCTGCATCCGCTGCCACTACTGCCACTGCAGCCGCTGCAGCCACCACTACCGCTACTGCCGCTTCCTCTGTTGCCTCTACTACTGCCACTGCTGCCATTGTTGCCGCTACTATCGCTCCCGCAGCTGCCGATGCCCCTGCCAGCACTACTGCCGCCATCGCTGCCGCTGCCGCTTCTGGCGCCATTACAGCCACTGTCATCACTGCCGCCACTGCCACTGCATCCACTAATGATAATAGGCTTTTATATACTTATAATAGGCTAAAACTCTACCCAAAAAATTCAGAGACACACAAACATTTTCACAGATATAAAAAAAAGATATTATAGATATGAAAAAATACAAATTAAAGTTGATTGTCATACAGTTTAAACTAAAATTAAATTAAATAACTTAATATTTTTATATTAAATTTAATAAACAGGAACTATAAATAAAAATTTTATATTAAACGAAAAAAATTCATTTAATAACTTATTCTAATACAATATTTTAAATAACTAAAAAAAATTATATTACATCGTAGTTATCAATGTATCTACCAACTATGCATAAAGTATAATCTATCAATACATTGACGTTGCTTTCTCTCCCACAGCTCCTCCGATCACCAACTTTTCCCTGCGAAAATGCTGTCCGAGTCATGGTGCTTCATATTTGTTGAAATATGGCTTAACTTATACAAGCTTCGTATGGGAAAAAATCTGGTAACATAACTGTACGAAATTTAAACCACTAAATCAAATCAAAATAAATAAAAAAACTATGTTTTGATAAGTATCTATTGCCGTAGTAAATATCTACATATATACTAGCATTTCACTCGTACATATATTACTGGAGTATATGTATATATAAACTGTAGTATTATGCGTACATATATATAGAGTACATATATATACTCAGTATATATGTACATAAAATACTGTAGTATTATATGCACGTATATACTGACTATATACAAATGTATATACTTCATTTGTTGTCGTTGCTGCTACTCCAACTATCACTGCCACTCCTGCCACTGCTGCCACTGCCGTTACCGCTACCACTATCACTGTCGATGCCACTGCCACTGCCATTGCTATTGCTGTCGCTGCTGTTGCTGCTGCAGCTACTACCACTGCTACTGCTGCTATTGCTGATGTCGCCTCTGCTGTTGCTGCCACTACTACCTCTGATGTTGCCTCTGCCACTGCTACCGGTGCTGCCGGTGCTGCCACTACTGCCGCCATTGCTGCCACAGCCACCGCTGATACCACCACTGCAACTACTGTCGCTGCTGCCACCGCTACCGCTGCTGCTGCCACTATTGCCTCGGTTGCTGCGGCCGCTGCCGCTGCTACTGCCACTACCGCTGCTACAGTAGCTACCGCTTCTACTGCCGTCTCTGCCACTGCTGTCGCTACTAAATATAGGCTTTTACATATCTATAATAGGCTAAAACTCTGCCCAAAAAATTCAGAGACACAAAAACATATTCATAGATATATAAAAACAAATATTATAGACATGAACAAACACAAATTAATATTGATTTTCATACAGCTTCAACAAAAATCCAAAAAATGTTCAGCAATTATGTTTAGAGATAAAGAGAGTGCAAAGATAAAATGTTTTTAGAATAATAAAGATAATATAAGCTAGCCCTCTTTTTCATAAAGCTGAAATCAATAAATATGGGACCCATGCATTGGAAGGACTGTGGTAATGTCTGAATGCTTTGAATCAATATTTTTTCTTTTCTCCCACATAATGTGTCCTGCAAAGATTCATAATATGGTTTATCGAAAAAGCAAAGAACAAAGCCAGAATAATAAAATTGAGACCTGCAAAAAAATATCATAATTATTTACTATACATAGACAAAAATAAATAACAGTTTAGAAATATTTATCATACTCAATCATCCACAAAATTTGTAGGGAATGCTAGCCTCTCCTACGAGGATTCACAGCTGGATCTTGGAATGCTATCTGATGCGATAATGCTGCAAACTGCGACTCCATATAGGATATCAGCTATTGCATTGCTATTTTAGTTTATTTAATTTCTTGCATTTCTTCCATCAAATTAGTTATCTCCTCATCCATCTTTTTCATTTTAGTCTCCATATCTACAATACGTTCATTTGTTTCCAATGCTTATTGTTCAACCACCTCAACCACCATTGCTGAGATAGATGAATTAGAAGCACGACGGCTACAACAAAAAGCCACTCCCTTAGAGCTGATTTCGTACACTCGCCGCTTCTTTCGACCTCCTATTATCTCCAAATAAATAGGAGCATTTTCAATTGGTTGAAGATCCACAGAACCCTCAACTTGTTGATGAGCATCTATCACACCTTCCTCCATTAGGTCCTGAGATAAAATAGAGATAAAACTATTCTAGATTTACAAAAAATAAAATAAATATTTTGCATTCAAAACAATTTTAATAATGTACTGTAGTTTTATAAAGTCTAATTAATATAACAGTTTCTTACTGCAATCATCTGAGACTTGTTGTCAACATACTGACCATCCACTTTCTACACATGCATCTTTCTGAAAATCTCATAAAAATTTGGATATCGACCCAATTCTTCAGCCTAGAATATGTTTTTATTAATTCATAAAAAAACAAATGATAAAAAAATTTAACAAAATTATTAATACCATGCAGAGATTATAATTATTGGACTATTAGGACAACCACAAAATATAGATATGTTTAGAATTTTAAATTTGTACCAAATCTCGAGCATGCTCAATGCTCGACTTTGAACCTCTAGTGTGTCGACAAATTTCTATACCTAGTCCAGCAATCTCACTTCATCAACTTTTTGCTGGCAATATCTATTTTTTTCTTCACATCTAGCTCATCCCAATAATCAAGCCACTCAGGCCAGTCTTCATTGGATATAAAATCAGACTTTTCTTTCATTTTCTTTAATTTATTAGCAAAATTAGAATATAGTTGAGCAGCTTTGATCTCCACTAATGACTTTATCTTTCCATCAAATTTGGGTGACCATGTGCACTGATTCTATAAATAGAAAAATGACAAAAGAATTTAACAACAAGAACATAATTATTTATTGATTGAATAATAACAAACATAAAAGAGTAATTAGATAATTATTTTTTGATTCGTTTGTTTTGTTATTTTTATTTAAAAGTTATTAAAATATGCTTCTTTTTCGATTCAAAAACTTTCTTCCATGAGAAAGCTTTAGCATCAACCATTTTATTGAAAGCCTTTGTAATTATAGTCGAACACTTGTGAGATAGAATAAAATTGTACAAATAAATAAATAATATAGAAAACAAGCAAATCATAACAATATAAAAAACCACTGACAATAACATCAAAATAATTTTTTCAAGTCATTTTTACATATTTCTTTTACCTCTCATCCAAAATATCAATTTTTAACTTTGCATTGACTACAGAGGAAGGCACAACATTCAATGATGTCGTTGGTATTGTAAATGGGGGAACAATCAGTGTAAATTATGGTGTAGAAGATAGAGATGGATCAAAAGTGTGAGCAGGAAGCACAATCAGTGGTGGGCTTACATCTAATAATGGTGATAATAGAGGTCTCAATGATGGCGATGGTGATAGAAATGGAGATGGTGATTGTGATGTTGAAGTCGGGATATGGTGGCTATGAGATGGTTCTGATTCTGCAACATGATGTAACATACTAGATGAATTTTATTCATTTCTGTGTCCACATCCACCTCCACCATGCCCATCTCCTATAGGTGCCATCCACTGTACAAAATAAAACAAAGAACAAAAAAATAGAAATATGATTAACAAGCAAGCATTTTTGAATAAAACACACCGATAGATTTCAAAAAAATATAAAATGTCTTTGATAGTTTAAATTTATAATAAAATTATAACAATTTAATTATCAGAATCACTATATCCTCTAATAGATCTTCTGATATTTTGTCTGATTCTGATTGAAGTTCGAACTCATTTTCAGATAGAAATTGATCATCTTCAATTTCTATTGTGCCACCATTTGAGTCACATAAATTTTCTGGATTTTCATCTACATTCAATGGCTCGATATTATTTATGTCATCTTCCTAGAATGCTGGTGTAATTTCTAAGTATGCAATTCTTTGTTGTGATGTTGATACTTAAAATTTTGATCGAGCTTTGATCTTGCAAATCGCCCACCAATCTCTTTTTTCACGAGATAAACTCGGATATGTACAATAATATACCTAAGCGGCTGAATCTGCCATAATAAATGGCTTATATCGATTATATCTGTGTTTATGGTTAACATCCACTAGCTTATAATCTTAATGAATCTTTGTGCCCATATTTGGTGTAGTATCAAACCACTCGCACTTAAATAATACAATCCTATTATTTTCGAGTCTAAGATACTCCAACTCAATAACTTCTTTTAGTTGACCATAATAATCAAAATCATCTGTACTATATTCTGCACCTTTAATGCATATACAACTATTCAATATTATTTTAGAAGAATCGTGCCTAATTGTGTGAAATTTATATCTATTAACAAAATACCCAGGATAGATTGTCACATAATGAAATGGGTCTTTACTTAGATTCTGATTAAAAATATTTGAATCTCCATTTGAAGGATCAATTGCACGTGACATAAATTTAAAAAATGGTATTAACAAATAAAAGATAATAATAAATTAAATAAATCAAAATTTAAAACTTAATAAATCTCACATAATATTTGAACCAATTAGCAAATTCAGTTTCTAGCATATAATCGACATTAATACTAGAAATTGCTGGTTGCCTATATTTTAACTACTCAACATAAATACTACACAAATATAAAAAGAGAGAAAAATGTATATCAATTTTTAATAAGTCCTATTAAAGATAAAATTAAACTATGATTAAACGTGCAACCATTTTGTATATATATAGTTAATGTATGGTGCAACCTCCTCACAATTAAGTAAAACATAGATCCGGGTTGTTTTGTACTCTTCATCTACCATACATCTTTTCATTGCTCTTCCAAATGTTCTTCCAGGGTTCTTTAAGATAGATAATTTATCCACAAGAATTATCTCCTACCAATACATGACCTTCATAATTCCACGACACATTTCTATTCTTTGTATTGACATGATCATCAAAATAATAAGAACAAAATGATGATGCTTCTACTAAATATGCATTGCAAATTGAACCTTCAACTTTTGCCTTATTTCTAACATTCAATTTCAACTCACGAAGATACCTACAACCACAAAGTTAGGTTTCAATTTGATTAAATTACAATATTACTTAAAGTACGAAATAATAAAACACAACAAATTATATGTATTTAGCTCTCAAAAGGATACATCCACTTTAATTGCACTGGTCCTGCAATCCTTGCTTCATATGCCAAATGGACCGGCAAATACTCCATTGAGTCAAAAAAATTCGATGGGAATATCCATTCAAGCTTACAAATAATAAGTGGAATGTCATTCTCTAGCCTCACCATGTCATCTATTTTGATTGTGCTTGCAGTTAGCTATTTGAAAAACAAATTTAGTTCTGTAAGGACCTTCCAAACACTTAGTGGAAATAATTCACATAATGCAATTGGTATTAATCTCTGCATGAATACATGACAGTCATGACATTTCATTCCAAATAACTTAAGATTCTTCATATCTATGCATCTACCCAT
Organism: Sapria himalayana; assembly: GCA_029783825.1. NCBI lineage: Eukaryota > Viridiplantae > Streptophyta > Magnoliopsida > Malpighiales > Rafflesiaceae > Sapria > Sapria himalayana. The sequence goes on from JAREIK010000575.1 coordinate 295,069, forward strand.
ATTTGACACATATTCATCAGAGAATTTCAAACTTTTAACTCATTCACACAATATCTATCTTGCCTTCATATCAAGTGTGTAGCAAGCTTTATAAAATTTTTCTATTTCCTCATTTAGTTTCAATACAGGATGTCGATAGTAATCATTTAGCTCTTGTCTTGATTTTAAAGTATCTTTTGTCTTTCCATCTATATTAAGGACAAAGTTGAAAATATTGTCAACAACATTTTTTTCAATATGCATTACATCTAAGTTATGACGAATTAAATTGGAATTCCAATAGGGCAAGTCCAAAAATAAACTATGTTTCCTCCGGCCAAATAATTTTCCTATTGGTCCATTACTTCCAATAGCATCCTTTTCAATTACCTTCTTCAAACTCAAACTATGAATCTTTGTAATAATTTCATCTCCTGAATGAATTACTGGTGCAATTGTCATCATAGTTTTATTTTTTTGAAATACAGTTTTATTTCTTCGAAATGGATGATTCGTAGGTAGAAACTTACGATGGTTATCAAACCATGATTGTTTACCACAAAATTTGAGGGTAAATGCATCAGAATTTGTCATACAATACGTGCATGTGAATCATCCTGTATTACTCCAGCCAGACAACATTTAATATGTAGGAAAGTCACTTACCATCCAAATAAGGGCAGCTCGCATAGTTAAATTTTGCTTTTTTGAGATATCATATGTATTCACGCCACCATCCCATAAATGAATTAACTCTGCAAGAAGAGGCTGTAAGAAAATATCCAACCTATCTTTTGGATTTTTTGGCCCTAGAACCAATATTGACAAAGACATATATTGCTTATTCATACACAACCACAGAGGCAAGTTATAAGGTGTCACTATCATTGGTCATGTTGAATACTATTGTCTAGATTGCCCAAATGGCTGAAATCCATCTGTGTAGAGACCCAATTTCACATTTTGACTTCCTTCTGCAAAATCTTGATGTATATAATTAAAATGCTTCCAAGCAGATGAATCTGATGGATGACGCATTACCCCTTCTTCAACCTCATGCTCAGAATGCCACCTCATATCATTTTCTGTAGCATTTGATGCATATAGTCTCTATAATTGAGGAAATAATGGAAAATAATCTTCTTAAAGACAACCTTCAACTTTTTCCGTGTATCTACAACACGAGGTGCCTTCCTAAATCGAGGATGGTCACAAAACTTACAGCTAATTAAATCACTATCACTGCCCCAATATAACATGCATCCATTTAAACAATAATCAATTATTTCCACTGGTAGACCCATTCCTTGTAGTAACTTCTTTGTGTTGTAAAATTGGTTAGTGATCAAATTAATATCCGGAGAAACTCCTTCATTAGTTTGTCACCTGATCAAATAATTTCTCAGACATGATTTTTTGACTTAATGCTCAATAGTATAGCCACAAGTGACAATTGCAAATGTGTTTTACAACCAGACCACAACTCTTTATCTACAGCTTTAAGCATTTCATAAAATTTCTGAGCTTCAGGATTAGGTGGTTCATCCATGTAATCCATATTGAAGTCAGCACCAGCAGCTTCTGTGATCATTCTATGGTATGTGTTTGATTATTCTTCGCCATAAGAAAATGATTCAATACCCTCATTTTGGTCAATATTCAGAGCCATTGTATTTTTCCATGATAAATCCAAACAAAATAATAATTTGGTACAAAGCCATATTTGGCCAAATGATATCTTATAGTGTTTGCATCATGAAAAGTGTTATCCTGACACTTTCGATGATTACATTGACACATAATTTTTCTCCATTTATCAATCTTGATTGACTACATGCAAAATTGATGAACGTTTCAAGCCCAGTCAAAAAATTTTCATTCAAAAATCCATGAATAATCCTTCTGTACATCCACTGACGATCTGAGCTCATTTTGCCATGTTTTATTTACAAAAAATAATGCCCAATCATTATTATAAATAAAACATTCCATTACTTCAAAATATACAAATAATAAAAAAAAATTACATAAATATGAATATTTAAAATTTAAATATCATGAATATCGAGATAATGCATTTGTAGAATCTACATTAATAGATAATGTAAATTTTAGCATGATAAAGATTAATAGATATCACAGTTATACTAGATAAAGGGTGCAAAGTATGATAATGCACAAGAAATGAAAGCAAAAAAAGATATTTAATGTTAGAAGGACGAGAGGGAGAGAGAGAGAGACATAGAGATTGCAGTGTTAGAATGAAAAATTATATAAAAGAAAATAAAATTTTTTCAATATAAACCTATCAAATATTACATCTTTTATCATACAAAATTTCATATTTGAGCCTGAGGCCCAAGGGCTGGGATTAGGTAAGATTACGACCCTTATTTGTATTATACCATATATGAGCCTGATCAACAGAAAGTCTCATTCTACGTGCTTACATATTGTTGATATTATATCTTATGCCATTTAATTTCAAATTAGTTCAACAAATTAATATTATCCCATATATAATTATATGTTAGGATATATATAGTAAATGTAGTTATAAATAGTTACATATATTTAAACATATAATTATATATAGATATATGCATACAAGTAGTTATAAGTAAATATAAATTAATGTATACAAAGTTATAAACAATTATATAGATTTACATTAATATATACATAATTAAAAATAAAGTTATATTATTTATATAGAGTTATTTATAGTCATAAGAATATTTATATATAGCTATACACATATAGTTAAACAATGTGTTGTATGTTTTTATACATATAATTATAGATATTGTTACATTTAGTTATAGATATAGTTACACGTATAGATAAACTTATATTTATACATGTATGTATATATATTTGTTCATTTAATTTCATATATTTATAGATATAATTATAAATAGGTATAGATATACTAAAATACATTTTTTATACTAATATATGAAAATGTATATTAAATATATGTTGTTAACTATATATTTAAATATAGGTTATACATTAATAATATAAAATTATGTATAGTTATATGTTATTATACATATAATATATATAGTTATAAAAAATTATATATCGTTAAACATTTAGTTATATATATATATATATATATATTCATATGAGAAGTTATATTTAGTTATACATAAATATATACAAAGTTATAAACAAGTATATTGATTTACATATATGTATACATACATGTGGTTATACATACAGTTACACGTATAGTTAAACTTATATTTATACATGTAGGTATATATATTTATTTATATAATTTTATATATCTATACCTATAGTTATGTATAGGTATAGATATAGTAAAATACATTTTTGAAAACTAATATATACAAATTTATATTAAGAATAAGTTGTAAATTATATATTTAAATATAGTTATGTATAAAGCTTTTATAGTAATACATATAATAAGATACAATTATTTATAGTTATATGTTATTATACATATAGTATATATAACATTAAATATTTTTATATAGTTAAACTTATAGTTATATATAGATATATTCATACAAATAGTTATACATAAATATATAGATTAACATATATGTATACATACTTACAAATATAGGTATATTTAATTATATAGAGTGTTAAATAGTTATATACATATTTATATATAGTCATACAACTTCAATAAATATCTAAAATATGGCCAGCAATGATGTTTAGAGAGAGAGAGAGAAGAAATACTATATTTCTACAATTTTATGAGTAGGAAGTAACTTTGAATAGCCATTTACTACTGCTTATATAGCGAAGAGATGTTCTGCTAAAGCATCATAAATTTCTTTTATATATTTACATGTCCATATATATATATATATATATTGAAGAAAAATATGAAGATTAATACATGAAAATGAAAAAAAAAAGATGATATAAAAAAAAATAATACTCAATAATAATAATATAATAATAATATATAACTAAAACTCATGCCTTTACATAATGAATAAAAATGATTGATGAAACTTTACATATCGAGTAATCCCATAAAAAATAAACCAATTGAATAAAATAAATAAAATCTCACAATAATATAATATTATGAATAAAAAATAAAAAATGCCATTATCATTTATTAAATAAAATAAAAATTCACTTATAAATACAAAAAGAAACTATAAATACTCTTAATCTATATGAATCATTTCATCCTAGTATCTCAAGATAAAAAAAATATAAATATACATTATAATTCTCAATAGTTTTGAAATTTTTATTTTTATTTACAACTTATTAATGTTCTTTATAATTCATTTTGCTGTATTTTTATGAAATGTTACTATTTTTTTTATTATATTGTATTGATGTTCTTGAAATTATAATAATTTATATTTATTTTATTAAGATATGAAATAATATTTAATAATATATGTTCTGGACTAAAAATTAATTAGTAAATATGTTTATATCATATTAAACTATAAAAGAGTACTCACATAAAAGTGTACTCACATATATTCACTAGTACTATTAAGTAATGTTTCATTAATGATACATACATTTCCATAATACTTGTCATATTTTCTTATATTCTTTATTACTATTTATTACAAGATACATCTGCCACAAATTTTGTGAAAGATGAAACTTAGATTCAAGCTTGTAGGTTACAACTAATACTTATGGTACTCGACTAATAACTACAATGTTCAACTAACAATTACTACTCATATTTATTAGTTTTTTTAATTATTTAGAATAAACATATTGCAGCATAGAAAAATTATCATGTGTTAAAAGATGATGTGATTAACACGGTAGGATAAAGGGTGTCATAACTAATATTGTCGTAGGGAGAATACTCTTGTATGACATGAAATTCATCAACGTTACAAAGATATCCAAACTGTTCATAATCTATAGTTGGTAATGGTATAAATTATAGTTAATATAAATTTGGTAGAAGGTGAATTGTTAGAATAATAATAAACTACATTGTTATGGCTAAAATCATAAATTGAAGTTGATAAAACATTTTTTGGTAGAAAAAAATATATCGTGTTGCATGACATTGTGGGGATTATAAACATTAAAAATTTCTAAATATTTTTAATAGTTTTATATCCTCTATCTAAATCAAAAATGTTATCGATTTAAAATATTATACTTTTTTTTCTACCTACCCGTCTCCCAAACTCAACCCAAAATTATTATTTGGCTCGTATATAAGCTATGAGGCTTCTTGATTAGAATATGTAAAACTGACATCCCAACACCTGAACAACATGATAAATGATAGCATCATGAAAAACGTATCCAACTTCTACGATGATTAGACTCATATTTTCAGTGTTAGAGTATTCATCATCTTTTGCCAATCAGTCTACCATGTTGTTGGTTCAAATTATTATTACCATGCTATTTTTTTTAAAAAATTTTATTCTTGATAGTAATTATGTACAAAAAAGTTTGGTTCATATATTTTATACTATCTTAGCTTGAGTGTCCATGGCACATTGCTATATGTTGATCTTATTATATCAGTATGAAATTATTATTTTAATAATACTAAACTTGATTCAACAAGTCCACTCATCACTAACACAAGAAAGATCACAAGGAATTTCACACTACGAGACATCTATTGAAGGAATATTGAAATGATTAGAAATATAAGTGTTTTATTTCAAGAAACATAAATATGAAGTTATTATGTTTGAGATAATTTTGAGATAAATTTAATTAACAAAATGTCAGATACATGATAAATATAAATCTTTACACACACACACACACACACACACACACACATACAATGATAATTTTATTATAAATAAGTGCAACCATAATAATATACATGAATCATACAGAAAAATTACAATAAAGTCTATGAAAAATTTAATAAGAATAATTATTTTTATATCATATGTTGACTTACAAGCTTATCACATGCTTACTTGAATGAATATCATGTGTTAGTATGTATGATTTCCATGTCTTGGCTTATATGAGTGAAAAGTATTGATTATGTGCTTACTATGTGTTCTTGTGCATTAATGCCAAGTGCTTGAAATCGTGCTTGTTATATGATGATGTGTATACCTGCCAAGGATTAACTTGACATGTGAAAGCTATGTGTTGGCTTACTAAATGTTGCATCAAAAATTAAAAAACTTGGATTCTTGCCTATAAATAAAAGTGATTTGGGGTTCATATCACACAACAACACATATCATGAGAACATTTCAAAGTGAATTGAGAACATTTCAATTATATTTGTGAATATTATTGAGTATTCTAAAAGTTGGTAGAATAGTTCAAACTAGTTCAATCGATTATAATCAGTTTAATTTTATTTGACATGCTAAACTATTATTTTATTTATTTTATTTATTTCATTTATTTTATTTATTTTATTTATTTTATTTATTTTATTTATTTTATTTATTTATTGTATTTTATTTATTTATTTTATTTATTTATTTTATTTATTTATTTTATTTATTTATTTTATTTTATTTATTTTATTATTTATTTATTTTATTTATTTTATTTATTTTATTTATTTTATTTATTTATTTATTTGATTTATTTGATTTATTTGATTTATTTTATTTATTTTATTTATTTTATTTATTTATTATTTATTTATCTTATTTATCTTATTTATCTTATTTATTTATATCTTATTTATCTTATTTATCTTATTATCTTATTTATCTTATTTATCTTATTATCTTATTTATCTTATTTATCTTATTTATCTTATTTATCTTATTTATCTTATTTATCTTATTTATCTTATTTATCTTATTTATCTTATTTATCTTATTTATCTTATTTATCTTATTTATCTTATTTATCTTATTTATCTTATTTATCTTATTTATCTTATTTATCTTATTTCTTATTTATCTTATTTATCTTATTTATCTTATTTATCTTATTTATCTTATTTATCTTATTTATCTTATTTATCTTATTTATCTTATTTATCTTATTTTCTATTTATCTTATTTATCTTATTTATCTTATTTATCTTATTTATCTTATTTATCTTATTTATCTTATTTATCTTATTTATCTTATTTATCTTATTTATCTTATTTATCTTATTATCTTATTTATCTTATTTATCTTATTTATCTTATTTATCTTATTTATCTTATTTATCTTTTTATCTTATTTATCTCTTTATCTTATTTATCTTATTAATCTTATTTATCTTATTTATCTTATTATCTTATTTATCTTATTTATCTTATTAATCTTATTTATCTTATTTATCTTATTTATCTTATTTATCTTATTTATCTTATTTATTTATTATTTATTAATTGTATTTATTTTATTTATTTTAGTTATTTTATTTATTTATTTTATTTATTTTAAATTTTTATTTATTGTATTTATTGTATTTTATTGTATTTATTTTATCTATTTTATCTATTTTATCTATTTTATTCATTTTATCTATTTTATTCATTTTATCTATTTTATCTATTTTATTTATTTTTATCTATTTTATCTATTTTATCCATTTTATCTATTTTATCTATTTTATCTATTTTATCTATTTTATCTATTTTATCTATTTTATCTATTTAATTCATTTTATTTATTTTATTCATTTTATTTATTTTATTATTTTATTATTTTATTATTTTATTATTTTATTATTTTATTATTTTATTTATTGTATTTATTGTATTTATTATATTTATTTTTATTTATTTTATTTATTTTATATTATTTTATATTATTTTATTTTATTTTTGAATTCAATCATTACTCATTTTTGAATATTTTTTGTTGATATCAAGTCGGTCTACCTAAGTATGTATACTAGTTATGTATAAAATACACATGCATATTGATGTATACTATTTTTGTAGATATCAAGTTGGCATACCTAAGTATGTATACTAGTTATGTATAAAATACACATGAATAGTGATGTATACTATTTTGTAGATATAAAGTTGGCTAACCTAAGTATATATACTATTTATATATAATTTTTGTATACTGTCACCATCATAATCCACACAATGACAATGCATTATATCACAAATACATAAAATATTTATATGAATAAGTTTATATACGAAATCCAAGCATACTGTATGGTGATTAAAGAAGAAATTTGGAAACAAAAAAAACAAATTAAAAATGCTTACTCTTCGATTAAGCAATCCAACAATAATCGATAAACTTACCTTAAATCAATAACTAATTAAAACTTAAACCTCGAATGAATTTTTGTTTAATCGGCTTCAAGATATAACGGTGGAATGAGGAGGAATTTGGCTATGTTAGAGATGCATCAAGTCGAGAGAGAGAATGTATATTTTAGGATAATATTTATATTTTTAATTATTAAAACATTAAATAATCAATATATATATAAAACAAAAAAATACTTATTAATTTTATTTACTATCAATATTTTTTCAACAAAATTAATATGTGTGTAGCAAGGAACAAATGAAAAACAAATACCTTACAATTTTTTATTATAATATTAATTAAACAATAAATATATAAACAATAAAAAAATATGTTTTGCATTAAAAAAATATCAAATAGGTACGAAATTAACAAACTTCATATAATAAGATATGAATGAAAAGATGATTTGTCTTCTAGCCACTCGCCTAAAAGTTATAAAATACTCTTAATGTTAAAAAATCTATAAAAATTTATATTTTATGGTTATAAATTTTTAAGAATTCATATTTATTTTACAAAGATAATATGAAATAAAAATTTAATGTTTAAAGCTAATTGTAGCAATATTATTGCTCTATTGTTTTATTTTTATTATTTTAGTAGGATTAAACATCGATATATTTATTTATAATTATTATTTTATTTTCTTTTAACTTTATTGAAAAAAATTATATTTTTATTATATTTCAAAATTTAAAGATTTGTATTTTTTATTTTTTTAAAAGTTATATAATAATCATAAAATTTTTTTAATACTTATAATAATATTAAAATTTACAAGTTTATTCATCAATTCAAATATTTTTAAAAATATTTTCTATTTTATCATACATTGAATTAATTTACATTTAAATTAGAATAAATTTTAATATATGTTAATTTAATTTTTAAATTATCGAAGAAATTATTATACTTATTGAATTAATTATTTAAATTCTTTAGTTTCTTAAAAAAAATTTATAAAAATTTTATGTATAACTTTTTAAAAAATTAATACATCATAAAAAGAGTTATTTAGTCCTTATTAATATAATTTTTTTGTATTTTTATATATTTTAAATTAATTATTTATAATATCAATTTTTTTTATTTTATGAGGAGAATGCGTATTTCAATGATTAAACATCTGTAGACTACTAACATAAATTTAATAAACAAAATTAAATAAAATTTTAATACAAATAATAAAAAAAACAAATTATATAATTAAATAATGGCTAGGGAAATACCGTCGCTAAATTCGTAGCTAAATTATGGATTTTATTAGCTAGGGAAATTCCATCCCTAAATCAATTGCAAAATTAAGGATTTTATTTTCTACTGAAATTTCATCGCTAAATCTGTCACTAATTTATGGATTTTATTAGCTAGAGATATTCGCTCGCTAAATTCATAGCAAAAATAAAGATATTTTACCTAGGGATAGTCCATCTCAAAATACATCACGAAATCATTAATTTTATTAGCAAGGGAAAATCCATCGCTAAATCATGGATTTTATTAGCAAGGGAAAATCCATCGCTACATCCGTCGCTAAATCATGAATTTAATTAGCAAGAAAAAATTCGTCGCTAAATCCATCTCTAAATCATGTATTTGATTAGTAAGAGAAAATCTATCGCCAAATTTGTCATTAAATCATGGATTTTATTAGCAGGAGAAAATCATTCACTAATTCCGTCGCTAAATCATGGATTTTATTAGCAAGGGAAAATCTGTCACTAATTTCATGCTTTTATTAGCGAAGGAAATTTCATAGTAATATTCATCGCAAAAATCCCCGCTTTTTTTGAGCAAAAGTTACGAAAATTTTTCGTCGGCTAATTCATCGCTAAATCCATCGCTAAAATCCACATTTTTTTGAGCAAAATTTACGAAAATTTTCCAACGCTAATCCATCAATAAATTTGTAGCAAATCACCTGCTTTATATGGGAAATTTTAGAAAAATTTTCTCTACTAATACATCATTAATACATTACTATTTTTTTCCAAAAAATGATCATAAATGCCTTGCTATTCCCTAGCTAACCCCTTAAAATTTAGCTAAGGAATGATCCCTAGATATTATTTCCTAGCTAAATTGATATTTTATTATAGTGTATTATACTTATTCTAAAATTGATATTATACTAATTCTTTTTATTCTTTTTAGTCTTCTTGTTCTTCTAATTTATTCGTATTTTCATATTATTATTATTTATCATATTCTTCTAATTCTTCTTTTTCTTTTTATTGTTCTTATTGTTCTTATTCTTCTTATACTTCTTATACGTCTTATTTTTGTTATTCTTTTAATTCCTCATATTCATCTTAATCTTCTTATTTTTATTATCCGTCTTTTTCTTCTTATTCTTATTATTCTTCTTATTCTTCTTATTCTTATTATTCTTCTTATTCTTCTAATACTTTTTATTTTACTCATTCTTGTTATTCTTCTTATTCTTCTTAATCTTTTTATTCTTTTTATTATTCATATTATTATTATTTTACTTATTATCTTATTATTTTAGTCTTCTTATTCTTTTTATTATTCTTATTCTTTATATTATTATTATTCTTCAAATTATTATAATTTTTATTATTCGTATTATTCTTCTTATTCTTATTCATATTATTATTATTATTATTATTATTATTATTATTATTATTATTATTATTCTTCTTCTTCTTCTTCTTCTTCTTCTGCTTCTTCTCATTCTCTTTTTTTATCTATTCTTCTTCTTATTCTTATAATTCATAATATTATTATTCTTCATATTCTTTGAATTCTTCTTATTCTTATTATTCTTCTTATTCTTCTTATTTAATTTATTCTTCTTATTATTTGTTTTCTTCTTATTCATTTTATTATTCTTATTTATATTATTCTTGTAATTCTTTTTTTGATTCTGATTTTTTGATTTTTATTATTCTTCTTATTTTCTTTTTCATGTTATTCTACTTTTTCTTCTTAATCTTCTAATTCTTCTGATTCTTTTTATTATTCTATTATTCTTATTCTTATTATTCTTTTTATTCTTTTTATTATTCTTATTCTTATTATTCTTTTTTTTTCTTTTTATTATTCTAATTCTTTTTATTCTTTTTATATTTTTTTTATTCTTAATATTCTTATTATTCTAATTCTTCTAATTCTATTTATTATTCTTATTTTTCATCCTATTATTAATGTTCAAATTATTATAATTCTTCTTATTTTTTTTATTCTTCTTATTCTTCTTTTTTCATGTTATTCTTTAAATTCTTCTTATTGTTCTTATTCTTATAATTCTTGTGATTCTTCTTATTATTTTTATTATTCTATCCATATTATTATTATTATTATTATTCTTCTTCTTCTTCTTATTCATCTTATTCTTTTTATTCTTATTATTCTTTTTATTCTTCTTATTATACTTATTCTTCTTATAATTTTAATTCTTCTAATTCTATTTAATATTCTTATTCTTCTTATTCTTCTTATTCTTCTTATTATTCTTATTATTTATATTCTTCTTATTTGTCTTATTTTTCTTATTCTTATTTTTCATATTATTTCTTGTTATTCTTCTTATTCTTTTTAATCCTCATATTCTTGTTTTCTTTTTATTCTTGTTATTCTTGTTATTCTTCTTATTCTACTTTATTCTTCTTATTCTTCTTATTCTTCTTTTTTCGTCTTATTCTCTTATTCATCTTATTATTCTTATTCTTCTTATTCTTTTTATTCTTCTTATTCTTCTTATTCTTCATATTATTCATATTCTTCTTATTCTACTTTATCTTCGTTTTCTTTTTATTATCTTTTTGTTTTATTCTTGTTATTCTTCTTATTCTACTTATTCTCCTTTTTCTTCTTATTCTTCATATTTGTCTTATTCTTCTTAGTCTTTTTTTTCTTCTTATTCTTCTTATACTTCTTAATCTTCTTATTCTTCTTATTCTTCTTATTTTTATTATTCTTCTTATTCTTTTAATTCTTTTAATTCTTTTATTCTTGTTAATCTTATTATTCTTTTTATTCTTCTTATTTTTCTTATTCTTATAATTCTTATTATTCTTCTTATTCTTCTCATTCTTTTCATTTTTGTCATTCTTCGTATTCTTCTTATTCATCTTATTATTCTTATTTTTCTGAATCATCTGATTCTTCTTAATCTACTTATTTTTCATATTCTTCTTATTCTACTTATTATTCTTATTCTTCTTATTCTATTAAATCTTCTTACTCTTCTTATTCTTCTTATTATTCTTATTAGTCTTATTCTTCTTATTCTTGTATTTCTTCTTATTCTTTTTCTTCTTCTTAATCTTGTATTTCTTTAAATTCTCCTTATTCTTTTTATACTTCTTATTCTTCTTATTCTTCTGATTCTACTTATTCTTCTTATTCTTTTTATTATTCTATTTCTTTCTATTAATCTTATTCTACGTATTTTTCTTATTATTCTTATTCTTCTTAGTCTTCTTATTCTTCTGATTTTTCTTATTTTTAATATTCTTTTTTTTCATACTATTTATTGTTATTCTTTTTATTCTTCTTAATTCTCATATTCTTCTAATTCGTTTTATTCTTGTTATTCTTCTTATTCTTCTTAATCTTCCTTTTTTTTCATCTTATTCTTATTATTCTTCTTATTCTTCTTATTCTTATTATTATACATAATTTTCTTATTTTTTTTATTTTTCATATTTTTCTTATTCTTCTTATTCTTATTAATCTTCTTATTCATTTTATTATTCTTATTCTTTTTATTATTGTTATTGTCATTATTCTTCTTATTCTACTTATTCTAATTATTCTTCTTATTCTTCTTATTCTTCTTATTATACTTATTCTTCTTATTCTCCTTAATTTTCTTATTCTTCTTATTCTTCTAAATCTTTTTATTCTTTTTATACTTCTTAATTATTTTATTATTCTTAATCTTATTATTCTTCTTATTCTTTTCATTCTTCTCATTCTACTTAATCTTCTTATTTTTATTTTCCTTCTTATTCTTTTGAATTTTTTTTTCTTTTCATTCTTCTTAATTTTCTTATTATTTTTATTTTTCATATTCTTCTTATTCTTCTTATTCTTTTCATTATTCTCATTCTTCTCATTCTTCTTATTCTTCTCATTCTTCTCATTCTTCTCATTCTTCTCATCCTTCTTATTCTTCTTATTCATCTTATTATTCTTAATTTTCTGATTCTTCTGAATCTTCTAATTCTTCTGATTCTTTTTATTTTGTTATTCTACTTATTCTTCTTATTATTCTTATTCTTATTTTTCTACTCATTCTTCATATTCTATTAATTCTTCTTTAATCTTCTTATTTAATTTATTCTTCATATTCTTTTTATCTTTTTATTCTTTTTATTATTCTTATTCTTCAGATTATTATTATTATTCATATTATTATAATTCTTATTATTCTTCTTATTTTTCTTATTTTTCTTATTATTCTTATTATTCTTATTCTTCTTATTGTTCTTATTCTTCTTATTCTTCTTATTCTTCTTATTTTTGTTATTCTTCTTATTCTTCTTTTTCATATTATTTCTTGTTATTATTATTATTCTTCTTAATCCTCATAATCTTGCTATTCTTTTTATTCTTGTTATTCTTGTTATTATTCTTATTTTGCTTTAATATTCTTATTCTTCTTTTTCGTCTTATTCTCTCATTCTTCTTATTATTCTTATTCTTCTTATTCTCCTTATTCTTCTAATTTTTCTTAAAATTTATAATATTTTTATTCGTCATATTCTTTTAATTCTTTTTAATCTTATAATTATTCTTATTCTTCTTATTTAATTTATTCTTCATATTCTTTTTATTCTTCTTATTATTTTTATTATTCTTATTATTCTTATTCTTCTAATTCTTTTTATTCTTCTAATTCTTTTTATTCTTCTAATGTTTTGATTTTTATTATTCTTCTTATTCTTTTTATTCTTCTAATTCTTCTTTTTCATGTTATTCTTCTTATTCTTTTTATTTTTCTTATTCTTCTTATTCTTCTTATTCTTCTTATTCTTCTTATTCTTATTATTCTTCTTATTATTCTTATTCTACTTATCATTCTTATTCTTCTAAATTATTTAATATTCTTATTCTTCATATTATTATTATTCTTCATATTATTATAATTCTTCTTATTTTTCTTATTATTCATATTCTTCTTATATTTTTATTCTTCATATTCTTCTTTTTTATGTTATTCTTCTTATTATTCTTATTCTGCTTAATCTTCTAATTCTTGTGATTCTTTTTATTCTTCTTATTATTTTTATCGATATTATTCTTTTTATTCTTCTTATTCTCCTTATTCTTCTGATTTTTCTTATTTTTCTTATTCTTCTTTTTCAAATTATTTCTTGTTGTTCTTTTTATTCTTCCTAATCCTCATATTTTTCTTATTCTTGTTTTCCTTGTTATTTTCTTATTCTACTTAATCTTTTTAATCTTCTTATTCTTCTTATTCTCCTAATTTTTCTTTTTCTTCTTTTTCTTCTTATTCTTCTTATTCTTCTTATTCTCTTTATTTTTCTTATTCTTCTTATTCTTCTTATTCTTCTCATTCCTTTTAATATTCTTATTCTTTTTATTCTCATTATTCTTCTTATTCCTATTATTCTTCTTATTCTTCTTATTCTCTTTATTTTTTCTCATTCTTCTTATTCTTCTCATTCTTCTTAATATTTTTATTCTTTTTATTCTTCTTATTCTTCTTATTCTTTTTATTTTGTTATTATTCTTATTCTTCTCATTCTTCTCATTCTTCTCATTCTTCTCATTCTTTGTATTCTTCTTATTCATCTTATTATTCTTATTTTTTGATTCTTCTGAATCTTTTAATTCTTCTAATTCTTCTTATTCTCTTATTCTACTTATTATTCTTATTCTTATTATTCAACTCATTCTGCTTATTCTTTTAATTCTTCTTTTTCATTTTATACTTCTTATTCTTCTTATTATTTTTATTATTTTTCTTATTCTTCTTATTCTTCTTATTCTTCTTATTCTTATTATTCTTCTTTTTCTTCTTATTCTTTTGATTTTTCTTATTTTTCTAATTCATCTTTTTCATATTATTTCTTGTTACTCTTCTTATTCTTCTTTTTTTTTTTTTGAAAGTTGTTTATTAATTTTAACCCTCTCTTTTGGCGGAGGAATACCCTTTTTACAAACTAAAATCTACCCTTATCCCTCTTACACCCATACACTTAATGAAAAAAACAAAGAACCAAGCCTAATTTTAATATGTGTATGTGTGCTCGCTTTGAGCTTATTTGTTTAAAGATCTTGAGTTATTTTTAACTCGGTTATATACCCACTTCCTTGATATTAACTTGTCCTTCATGAACCTCCTTCTATAAGTCTGTTGACGGCTCCAAAGCCTGCACAACAAACATTTTTCTGCATAGGGATTTTTCTGCATAGGGATTTTTCTGCATAGGGATTTTTCTGCATAGGGTTTTCTGCATAAACACCCTTCCTGCTACACTTTTCTGCATAGGGAGCTATACTTTTTCTGCATAGGGAACTACACCTTTTCTACATAGGGATTTTTCTGCATAGGGATTTTTCTGCATAGGGATTTTTCTGCATAGGGTTTTCTGCATAAACACCCTTCCTGCTACACTTTTTCTGCATAAACACCCTTCCTGCTACACTTTTTCTGCATAAACACCCTTCCTGCTACACTTTTTCTGCATAGGGAGCTACACTTTTTCTGCATAGGGAGCTACACCTTTCTCCATCAGCCATTTTCCAGCCCTTTGAGTCTTGCTCCCTATAGTTCTTCACGTTTCGGTGCCTTGACTTTCACTATATATGCTGCACTCTACACTTAATATGCTGTTACAAGAGCTTGGCTAACCCTTCCTCATGTATGCTGTATAATACCTACGCTGCTAAGAAAACCAAGAAAACAAAGCCAAATATACATACTATTCTTTTCTCCCTCCTAGATCCTTTCTAAACAAATCTGTAACTGTAGGGACAGAAATTCCCCTACCGACTGCCTCAATTCCTTCTAACAACTTAATTTTCGCTATATTGCCCTCCATGATCTGCTAAGAAAACCAATAAAACAAATATACATTCTTCTAACACCTTCCTTTGCTTAACTTCTGGAATTCATTGCCGTATCCCAGCAACTTTGCGCTCCATTTTTCTCCCATAGCCGCTTCATTTCTGAACCCTCGTTGAACCTTAGCAAATCTGAACTTTGCTTCCTTAATGACAGCAAGACCTATTCTATACCCCAACGTCTAATGTTCTAGCATCCTAACTACTTAATTAACACATGACTTTGCAACATTGTTCTCATAAGCATAAATAAAGCTTTAAACATACAATAAACAAAGAAATAAAGCAAATGAGGTTTAGACTGCATGTGCCAACAAATCTTGCCTCCCAATAAATGAAGCTTTGAGTGAGCTGCGCTGCTAAGAAAGACAAATACATCTATACCATATTCCCCAAGAGAACCCCATTTTTGACCGTTAACCTTTCCTCTTCTGTTATACCTATATAATCTATTAATATTTAACTGTCTCTCACTTTCTACCCTTGCTAACTCTTACATAGGGAATTGCATTCTTGTCTATATCCACTATGCCTTTTATTTTTATCGGCAGAGTAACCTCATCATATTCTACTTCTCCTTTTTGCGATCCTAGCCTTGCAAGATTGTCTGCCGGGGTGTTTAGCTCTCTATATATATGTAATATTGATGCATTCAGTTCTTCTATGATATTCAAAATAATTTCTAATTCCTCTTCATGTTTCCAAAGAGATATTTTCTTTGTTACTAAATTGACTAATAGCAATGAATCTACCTGTATTTGAATATTCTTATAGTCTAATTTTTTACAAATAGTTAAACCTAAATTTAATGCTCTAATTTCTTATTCTTCTCATTCTTCTTATTCTTCTTATTTGTCTTATTATTCATTTTTTTCTGATTCATCTGAATTTTCTGAATCTTCTGATTCTTTTTATTTTACTTATTCTTCTTATTCTTCTTATTTTTTTTATTTTTTTTATTCTACTCATTTTTCTTATTCTTTTAATTCTTCTTATTTTTCTTATTCTTTTTCTTCTTCTTACTATTTTGATGCTGTTTTAATCCTTGATAGCCTCTCTGCCTCAAACCTCTGCACTTCAATCAACATAACAGAATTTATATTGCTTCTATTACAACCCTTAACCGCTTTTACACACTTAAACAAAAAGCAAAGCATGCAATAAGTCACTGCTCCTCTAGTAGTAACTTTATCTAGCTACATGTATTTAAAAAAAAGCAGCCTTTATGTATGCATTTGACTTCTCCCCTGCAATACAATCCAAAAGATAAAAGCAGGTATATCTAATTTAATTATCTCTTAGTTGGTGATAAAACTTTTTTTTGCAGCTTCACTCTCTGCCTTATATTGCTTTGCCATCCCTTCACTTAAAGCATACGCAAAGTAGACATTTGGATGATTTATATATCAGGCCATCTACCATAGGCTATTCCTTTCATCTTGAGGTATACCTAAGAACCTAAAAACCAAAGTAGATCAATATATATTTATAATTACCCCATAGGACCGGGGAGATCAAAGATTTGTTTTCTAGCTACTGCTTTAAAATTTTAATATACGGGAATTCTAATTTATCTAATATAATTAAGCCCTTATATTTCTCCGAAATGTCAACTCTCTCAAACTCTTGTAGACGCTTCTTCAAACCTTCTTTGGCTAAGTTGTCTGCTACAACATTAGCTCCTCTATATATATGCATAATTTCTCCTTTTTTGTCGGTTAAAAGACTCTTAATTATCTCTATCTATTTTTCATACTGCCACATTCTATCTTATTCATAACTAGATTCACCAGTATACTAGAATTCACCTGTACTCATAAGTTAATATAAAAGTTTTCTTTGCATAATTTAAGGCTTTTATGAAAGGCTAAAATTTCTGCATGTAAGCCTGAAGATACTTTTTCTTTCGTTGTAAAAACTTTTATAACTTTATCCTGCTCATTTCTTGTCACCCCTCCTCCCCATGCATCTCCAATGTCCCTGTTAAAACTACCATATGTGTTTAAAGCAATACTTCCCTGATGAGGTTTTTCCCAGCACACCGTTCTAACCTTAGGAGTATTTTTCTTAATTGCATGTAATCCCCATATCCTTATTTTCTCGTCTTCCATTTCCATGCTTCTAAGTTTTAGTGGAAATCCTGCTGAAACTGATGAATAATCTTTTTAAATTTTTTCTATTATATACTTAGCATTCATTTTAATCTTTTTGAATCTACTTATATATCTAGATTTCAACATATTCCAGACTATGATGTGCGGAATGTAAACCCTTAGCTAATTACACACTTTATTCTTTGTGTGACTAATTTTCCATCTCATTAGTCATTCCTTGATATCTTCTAACTTATTGCTTATTGTGCAACTATCCCCAGATAATTCTTGTCTTCCAATGCCATTTTTCCTATTGAAAATAAATGATTTATGCTTTTTATGTTAGTAAAATAGCAACACACCTGGAAGATAATTTTACTCCCTTCAACTGAATAATTGAGTCCACCAAAATAGCATTCAATAAGAGCTTCCACATAAAAACATTCATTTTTTGTGAGATCTCTTTTAGGCAGGCTCCATTAAAAACTTTTTGACTGATTTTTCCTTTTCTTTCTAAAATTTTTGTGCTTTTAAGCTTAACCTCCCCTATGGATTTAGAGTCCATCTCCATACATTGTTAATTAGACATGCATTACTTTCAACTAATATTTTTTGTTTAAGCATCATGTTCCAACTTCAAGATGCTTTTTAAGGATTCTTACATGTTTTATTTCCTCACCCATATAGTATATGTATAAAAGTCAATAGAACTTTGTTATACTCATTTTAAGATTTACTCCTCTCACCTCAAGAGATTAGTTTAACAACTTTGTTATACTACTTAATGGTGGTTGTTTCATAGTTGTTCATGATTAAGAAAGATAAATGTCAATACATCTATGAATTTGTTACAATATATTAGTTTACATATCACTTGTCCCAAAAGCTTGTTAACAAGAATATATCACCAATAATTCATAAGTACATGAATCGTATAAGTAATAAATTAGACTTTCATCTAAATATCAATTTCATAGGGATTATAATAATAGTTTGGGTATTTCATCTAAATATGAAATAACATATTTTTTTAAAAAAATGAATAGTTAAATATCATGATTAAGTCCATCCTAATGGTAATCTTATCATAGTTGTTCACTCAATACATTGCCAATGAGATAATAATTTATCTATACTCAAGAGTCATTTATAATCTCATATCTTTTAAATAATTTCATTAACTATTCTTGATAATTATTTCGTATGCAATCTTATTCCTCGGTCTTAAATATCTTAAATGCCAAATTTGATATAGTTTGTAGATATTTATACTTTTGATTTTGTAAGAATTATACTCACATAATTAACATATGTTTCTCTCAAGTTTCACCAGTGATAATTATATAAGTAGAAGTATCTTATAAGGGTTGCCACTACCTTATGAGTCACATCATATTCACACATGTCCCATATACATTACATGTTATCATCCTTCTAGGTAATAATGTGACTCACACACTAAAGGTGAACCCCTTAGGATATCACCTCATATAAAAATATCTTGATTGAGAACTAGTTCTTTTAAGATATATATACAATGGATTAACATGTAAAAATATTCGTACTCTCAACTTCTTATTATACTCAAGATGATTAATATACACAAAATTTGGGTTTTAACATATACATTCATCTTACGCATCCTAGTCAGAAGGGATGTCACTTCCTTCCTACTATATGTGTGTATATACTCAGTATATACACTTAGAACAAATCATTGCAGATCCTAGAGCAATAAAACTTATTTACTCATACGTTCGCTTTGTACCATGTGATAATTGCATATCAACACAATTAATAAGTTTTTAAGCACAACCTCTATCTACCTGGCTAGCCTGGACCAGAAATATCTTCATCCCACAGCTTTAGGGAAAGTCTAATATCCATGGCGTGTATTACCTGCATCAGTAAGCAATGCACGATGATGACCATACAAGCCCGAGAAATTATATATTCAAAAGTGTGTCTGTGTGTAAATGAGTGTGTATGTATGACAATATATACATGTATAGAAATAAATATATGCACCCACATATGTATATACTACAATATAAATGTATGTATATACAGAGTATTTACATACGTATATACTACAGTATAAAAGTACATATATACCTAGTATATATATATGCATATACTACTATATATATGCATGTATATGTTGAGTATATATGTACTAATATACTCAGTATATATGAACATATATACTCGGTATATATGTACTTATATACGTGGTATATACATACATCTATGCCAAGTATATATGTGCATATATACTATAGTATTATATGTACGTATATATAATCACATAGCCTTAGATGACACACACACTTGTATTTTCATGCAAATACACATACCATCAAAGACAACAGAAGAAAATAATATAGGAATTAAAAAACATGCATATAGGTCTCTTATGCATGGTCAGCATTTCTAGTTCTTTTTCCTCTGGTACTCCACGTAGATAGAAAACATTGTTACACCTGAACATGGAGCATAACATACTACATTTACAAACCAATAACAAAAAACAAGCAGTCATAGATCTGAACTGCAACGACGCAGATCTACACAAATAAGAGTGTCAAGAACAAACCTGTATTTGCATGGAATTAATTTTTTAGTTCATCTCATAGCTTAAGAAGCTAAGGTGTTGTTCCCAGTACCATGGAGGACCAGCCAAGCCTTTTACATACATATAATAAGCTAAAACTCTATTAAAAAAATTCAAGGACACACAAACATATTCAAAGATATATAAAAACAGTTATTATACACATGAACAAACACGAATTAAAGTTGATAGTCATAAAACTTCAACAATAATCTAAAATATATCTAGAAATGATGTTTAGAGAGAGAGAGAGTGCATAAATAAAATGTTTTAGGAATAATGAAGATAATAGAAGCTAGGCCTACTTTTTATCAAGCTGAAACCAGTAAATATGGGACCCATGCATTGGAAGGACAGTGGGAATGTCTAAAAGCTTTGAATTATAATTTTTTTATGTCTCACATCATGTGTCCTGCAAAAATTTATTATTAGGTTTATTGGCAAAGCAAAGACCAAAACCAGAATAAAAAAAATGAAACTTGCAAAAAAATCTCATCATTTTTTGCTACGCATAGACAAAAATCAATAACAGTTCAGAAATAATTCTCATACTAAATCATCCTTATAATTAGTAGAGAATTTTGTGCTAGCCTCTCCTGTAAAGTTTTGCAGAAGAGACTAGCACATATAGTTATGAACCTTTTTTGTATTATATGAGCCTGACCAATGAACACTCTCATGCTATGTGCTTACATATTATTGATATTATATCTGTTGTCATTTAATTTCAAGTTAGTGCAACAAATTAATTTTATTTCATTTATAATTATATGTTAGTATACATATAGTATATGTGGTTATAAATAGTTTTATATAGTTAAACATATCATTGTGTATAGATATATGAATACAAGTAGTTATAAGTAGTTATACATAAATGTATACAAAGTTATAAACAATTATATAGATTTACATATATGTATACAAAATTAAAAATAAAGTTATATTTATTTATATAGAGTTTTTTATAGTTATACAAATATTTATATATAGTTATACACATATAGTTAAACATTATGTTGTATGTTTTTATACATATAATTATAAATATAGTTACATGTGGTTATACATATAGTTACACGTATAGTTAAAATTATATTTATACATGTATGCATATATATTTTTTCATATAATTTCATATATTTATGTATATAGTTATGTATAGGTATAGATATACTAAAATACATTTTTTATACTAATATATAAAAATATATATTACATATATGTTGTTAATTATATATTTAAATATAGTTATGTGAAATGTTTTTATAGTTATATATATAGTAAGATAGAATTATTTATAATTATATGTTATTATACACATAATATATATAGTTATAAAAAATTATAATTTTTAAAACATTTAGTTATATATATATATATATATATATATTCATACGAGTAGTTATATTTAGTTATACCTAAATATATACAAAGTTATAAATAAATAGATTTACATTTATGTATACATATATGTATAAATAGTTAAAAATATAGTTATCTTTAATTATATAAAGTTGTATTTAGTTTTACAAGTATTTATATATTGTTATATACATATAATTAACCATAATGTTGTAAGTTGTTATACATGTAATTATAAATATAGTTACATGTGGATATACATATAGATACACATATAGTTAAACCTATATTTATACATGTAAGTAAATATTTTTTTTCATATAATTTCATATATTTATACATATAGTTATTTATATGTATAGATATACTAAAAATACATTTTTTATACTAATATATAAAAATATTTAGTAAATATATGTTGTTAATTATAAATTTTAATATATTTATGTATAATATTTTTATAGTTATACATATAGTCAAAGACAATTATTTATAGTTATATGTTCTTATATCTATAGTATATATAATTAAAATTAAAGTTATATATAGTTAAACATATAGTTATATATAGATATATTCATACAATTAGTTATAAGTAGTTATACATTAATGTATAAAAAGTTATTAACAAATAAATATATTTAATTATATGAATACATATATGTATACATAGTTACAAATATAGTTATATTTAATTATATTGAGTATTACATAGTTATACAAATAAAGAGATAGCCAAATATTTAATTATATAAAATAGTTATATTAGTTGTGGATATAGTTATAAAATTAGTTTACATAGTTACAAATATAATAAAATATAGTTATAAATAGATTTATATAGTTATACAAATATTTATAAATAATTATACATATATACTCTATATAGTTAAATATATATAGTTAAATATATAGTTATTGATCATCCTCAAGATCATCCTAGCTTTTAATTAATGCATGACTTTTAACATTTGGCTATCTTTCTATGTGGCAACTTATGTTTATTTATTTATCAGAGGTTAATCACCATACAATTAGTCCAACATGAGGTTCATCATAAAATTTGCCCACTAAATCACTATTATGCTCTAGAAAGTAGCATTCTAGATTTCTCTTTATGGCTATCACATATTTGTTATGAGTTAACAATAATACAAGGTATCATCATTATTATTAATTAAGTAATATCTCAACTATTTAAAGTTAGCAGTACTAATCATATTTTTTAAATTAATTATTTTTAAATTATTTATACTTTTAGTTCTTTATTTTTTGAGTGCACTCTATTTTTAACATGATACATTACATATATTTATTTATTATTTTCTTTTTATCTCATTATAATGTTTTTAATTTTATAATAGTTAATAATAGTACTATCATGCTTATTTAATATAATAGTATCAATGTTCATTTTATTATTTTGGTATATTTATTTTATCTTTTCTATTTTCCACTTAACTTAAAGTCTTTGAATTGTATTCCTTGCCAATTCAATTTTACTATTGGTATAAGTATCAAAAGTTGTCGAGCAGGCCACTAGGTTTTTTATGAATTCACCACATAATGTGCCAACAATTACTATAAATTTCTCGAGTGAAGTATTTTAAAACATTCTCTAAGTTTGTCACATTCTTCATCTTCTCGGGAGGTTAAAGTTTCTTAAATTTTTTTTTTCAAATTATATTATTAAATTTTGCATTGTTGAATTGTGAGTTAACAATTTTTTTGTTGGGAAATTTCTATTTTTCTTAAATCTTTCTTTATAGTAGCTGATGCCATACTAACTTATGCTAATATTATATGATCTACAATGTGTTATAACATTATTGTTAATCTTATGATTTTGAGTCATCCTGCTAAATAATTTAATTTAATTTCAGAGTTAACCATATTTTTTTTAGATATTTTTGTAGGATTTATATAACTTTGTGGATGACTTTTCTAAGAATTGATCATGTTGTCTATCCCTATTTTTGTCATATCAGAGAATAAATTAGATGCTTGGTTTTCATTAATCTTTTTTTATTCACTATCGGTTTAATTTTTTTATTTTGATAAATTTAAAACTTATGAAATCAAGCATAAAATAGATTATTTTGATTAATAATGAGGTACACTTAAGAAAATATGCTAGCATTTTTATAGTATGTCAAGAGAAAATTAATAGAAATATATTTTGTCTAGATTACCTAGAATACTATATAATATTATTATGTAAGATGACTTTTATTATTTTGTTATTTTTATAAATAAGTATTATCGTATTACATAATTCATATCTCAAATAGAAAAATTAATTTTTATATATTTATACATTATTTTTAAAAAATGATTGATATTCACTAAGAATATGAAATAAAGATTTTTAAAAATTATAATATTATATAATATACATTGTGAGAATTTGTATTTTTCTTGAAAAAACATAAAGTGATTTATCTTGCATTTTATGTAGCCATATTATTTTCATATTGAAAATTTAGTGATTATGAAAAATACTCAATTAAGACAACTTGAAAACTTTTTTTATAAGACATTTTAGGATGAATCAATTATAATTACAAATTACTTAATCGCATTGATATCTTCTTTTATTTTTTTCAAATTGTATTTCTTATTAATTATTTAATCACATCATTTATCATTCATGTTGTAGGGGGCATGAATTTTGTTCAAATGTTTTTTTAAAAGTAAGAAAATAAATTGTGTCATCTTATGTCTTTCTAGGCCATTATAGTATTCAAAAAAATATAACTACAATTCATCATTACCACAAATTAGTAATTGACTGATATAATTTCTTTAA
Source organism: Sapria himalayana (assembly GCA_029783825.1). Taxonomy (NCBI): domain Eukaryota; kingdom Viridiplantae; phylum Streptophyta; class Magnoliopsida; order Malpighiales; family Rafflesiaceae; genus Sapria; species Sapria himalayana. Next base: position 320,204 of record JAREIK010000575.1, read on the forward strand.
AGATTCTTTTCGTCATGACAATCTATGTGAGGCTAAAGAGATTTTTCAAGTTAACTCACATTTGGGTTTTCTTAGGAATTTTGTGGCCAATTTTTTTTAATGATTTTCATAATCATAAATATCATTTAGCCAGAACTTATAATAATATGAGTAAGTTGAGTTTGACACTAATTATTATAGATGAAAATTCATATAAATTGTGATGATTTCATATTTATTTAATATGGAATCAATCATTTGATAGTAAAAACTTTCTAACTACTTATATACTAGATAAAAATAATGATGATATTAGACAAGAGAATTTATGTTTAAATATTTTAATCATATATATTTAAATTCGTTATTATTTTATGTAATGATTGTGTTTTTTTTTATAAAAAGAAATATTATTATAATTTTATTTTTTATTTTGTTACTTAATTATGATTTTTTGAATAAGTAAGAAACTAATAAAATTTTTTTATTTTAATGAATTGATTATATATTATATATATATATATCTTTGATCTTATTTTGAATTAAAAACTTTTATACCTCAATGTCTCAAGAATTATGTTTTGACTTACTAATTATTCAACTTGTTATTTTTTACTTTTGCCTCTACAAGTATTTATACTTATAGTATATATCATATCTCGCTCTTATTTTATTTAATTAATAATCAAATTTTAATAATACATTCAATCATAATGATTTAAATGATGAAATGTATTTGGAAAAGTCTTTAATATTCGCATTTTTATGATTTTTTTGAGTTACATATATTATTTCTATAAAAATAACTCGGAGGAAAGTTGTGTTATATTACTATAGTTGATACTATTATTATATATATTAATGATTAGAAAATTTTTATATTCAAATATTTTTTTATAAAAGTTTCGAATAGCTCAATGATTTAAATATTTTTTTAGTTTTTAAGTAATATATTTAAATGAAAAAATTATTTTATTCCAGCTTATGTTTACGTGATTATTTCTCGATGAGTTTTCCATTGTTAACTCTACTAGATATAAAGAAAAATATGAGAATATATTTTCTCTTATTCTTTAAAATTGATATTAAAAATGTTATCAATATTGTAAATCTTTAATAGGTTCTCTCAAGAAGATGTACGTTGTGGTCCTATTTATATTCACAAAATATGAAAATATGCATGGAATTACTTTTATTCTCTTTGAGTGATTCAAGATATTTTTGATTATTTGGCAATTATTTTTATTTTTGTATAAACACACATCTAATAAACATGAGATTTTCATATTTACCCATTTGTGATGAGTGATTAAAAACCATTAAATAAAAATTATGATGAGAGCTCATAATTGTTTTAATACAAACTTAAAGATTGATAACTGCTTTAATTTAATATTTTGTATATAATAATAATAAGTTAGCATGTAGCTATGAATAAATCATTTTGAAATATATCCATGATTATTAAAGATATATAAGACACTTCTCGTGGAGCCAATTTTCATTTCTCTCAACCAATATTTTCTCATATATATTTTATTTATTTTATGCCCATTTTTTATGTTGTATAGTTTTTTTTTACAAACTTGACATTTCAAATAATAATATATAGATGTTTTTCACACATAAAACATAATTTAGTCATACATTTGAATCATAAAAAGTATTACCTAGTTTAAGCCATCGATTTCTCAGGCAAGATTAACACCTCAACTAATCTTATGATTTCTAAGAATTGGTAGATGCATGCCCCTGTAACCAAAAAAGAGGAATAGGCATTGATAGAGGGAGTCAAACATGTAAATAAATTTTTAGTTCAACTAACCATAAGGCTGTTGTGCATTATGGCTTCTTAAAAAGTAATACTTAGTTTCATGCGATTATCATGCTTTAAGATATTTCTTTTTACAAAGAAAATAAATTAACATTTTTTGAGGATTGTTCAAAGAATATTTCTTTATTCCAAATGAGGAAGATTATTCAAAGAATTTCCTCCTTAACCAACCAGTATTTTTTTGATGATGACAAAAGTAATATTACAAATGCAAATAATCATGTTGCAATAGCATAATATTAACATGTACTCTAATGGTGGAAATAAGTCGATAACCTGGTGACAAAAATCTGATCATTTGCTAGACATAGAGAAATTCTTCTCAATTTTTTTTTTGCTAACTAGAGATGTGATTCCTGGTATGGCATCCAATTGGGCATGGTGAAGAGCTTCCATGTACCAAAGAAATTATTCCTTCTGGTCATAGTTCTGTTCTGAAAAAAAGTAAAAAACTTACCAAACAAAACTAAATAAATGTCATACGCATTGCACAAGGCTCCAGCTTAGTATGGTGTCAGAGAGATTTCAATATATTAATAATCTTATCCCCAAGAATCAGAAAAGTTATTTTATAAGCCTCGAACCCGATACCTAACACCCTTGGATGAATGTATTTATCATCACACCAAGGCACAATGTATATTAAATAGAGTTATTTATAAATATATATAGAATTATATATAATCTGTATATTAAATATATGTTGTTAATTATATATTTAAATATAGTTATGTATAATTTTTTTTATAGTTATACATATAGTAAAAGATAATTATTTATAGTTATATGTTCTTATACCTATAGAATATTTAGTTATAAATAGAGTTATATATAATTATATTTAATTATACATATAGTTATAAATATGTATGTAGTTAATGATATAGTTATATATAACATTTTTATAGTTATACATATAGTAAAATACAATTATATATAGTTATATATTATTATATATATAGTATATTTTGTTAGAAATATAGTTATATAGAATTATAAATAAAGTTATAAATTATTATATAGTTAAAAAAATAGTTATATATAGTTATAAATATCGTTATAAAAATAGTTTACATAGTTACAAATATAGTTAAATATAGTTATAAAGTATTTTATATAATCATAGAAATATATATAAATAGTTATACATATATCATTAAACATATAGTTATATATATGTTGTTATAAGTTTTAATTATAATTAGTTGCATGTGTAATTGCACACATAGTTATACATATAGTTATAAATGTAGTTATGCATGTTGTAGATGTAGGTATATATAGATTTTCATGTAATTATATATATTAGACATATAGTTATGTATATGTATTGATGTAGATAAATACATTTATATATAGTTTTATATATATATATATATATATATATATATATATATATATATATATGTATGTATGTATGTATGTATATTAAATATATGTTGTTATATTTATATATAGTTATGTATACTATTTTTATAGTTATACATATAGTAAAATACACTTATATATATTTATGTGTTATTAATCTTGGGATCATCATATTTACATAAATTATTATGTAAATATTAAATAAGTTGTTATATACACACTGCTCACCACAAACAGCAACACCCATTATGTGATTAACATCCAAAATCACAAGATTGTCTGAGTGGCAAAAAACATGGATATCAAGCCTGCATACCTGCTGCGTAACATCAACACCCACAAAATGAGAACGCATTATATCATACATGCATGAATTATGTATACACATCTTTGTATATAAGCAATCCAAGCATACCATGGTGATTAATGAATTTGGTACTGGTAATGATTTACCATGAATATCTAGATTAATACTATGTTCATAAGGAGGATCTAAAAAAATTTATATAATTGTGGAAATAACTTTACTATACATGATATCATACATACACAAAGATCTATTATTTAATTTCTATGGAAAGTATAATATACGATATCAGTTAGGGTAGAAGAAGAATCTTGAAATAACAAATAGTATAATCAAAGCACACTCATGCATTAAGATAATAGATGAAGAGTTAGGGTTGAAAGCGTACCACAAATCAAAAAGTAACTCATGGCTGAAAAAAAATTTCACTTACTCTTCTATTAGGTGTAGATGTATCCGTGTCGAGAGAGAGAGAGAGAGAGAGAGAGGCAGATTGTAGAGGACTAAGAGCATCTCCAACAATGCTACCTAAAATAACTACTCAAAATATAATAAAATTTTGTTTTTTCTATTTTAACTTAACTCCTTTTATATAGCAACTCCAACAATGCTATCTATTTTAAGAAACTACTTTTTATGTTAACTCCAACAATGCTATCTATTTTAGCTATGAATTCAACTAATTTTCAAAAATAAAATCTAAAATACAATATGAATTTCATATCATCTCCATATTAATGAAATGTCTGGTTTATAAGGAATGGGTATCTCTCCTATTTTTTCGAGTGGCAGAGTAGGCATTCCAAAAATAGGAACATCTATAATTTGATCCACCTTAACATGATAAGGAATGATACTCTCGTGATTGATGTCATCATATGTGCTTTTGATATCACCATAAATTAAGCGAGAAGAATTTTTATAGTTTCTTCGCCATGAGCATAGATTGTTCCGGCATCATGGATGAACCCAAAAACTAGTTTCCTTCCATTACTATCAATTAGATAGTTGATGTCCACTAAGTGAATGGGAATAAGGTTAGGGTTTTTGATGAGAACATCAACAACGATATCTACATTCTTGAGATTAATGAAAGGAAGCTGAATAGTAGTAACATCCACAATTGGCTTTCCGAACCCAACTGTCTCTTCAAAATTTTACCCAATATCATGGATGAAATCCTTAACTTTCTCCATGAAACCCACCTTCTGCTCAACTGGAGAAGCCATAACCTGACTATCAAAATAAAAAAGTGGGTGGGATATTATCATTACCAGGATCATAACACAGAAAAAAAATTGATTGTTGCATAATAACGATCTCAAAAACATATGTCATGATTCACGAAATGGCATCGACATTAAACCAAAAACAATAGAAATGAACTAGGCCGAAGATGAACATGTTGAATATAACAAACTCAAGAAACAATGGATAAAACCATCAGCTACAAGCACGACGCCAAACTTATTTCTCATAACTCCCTACACATTGGTGCATAATTACTTTCATAACTCTATATACCCAAACTTATCTCTCATATCAAACAAATAAAAACCATCAAAAATGAAGCAATAGGGCATACTTTTAGTCTGATACCCGACTATAGTTCTTCAAACTGATGAGAGAGATAGAGATGGAATCATAGAAGCTATCATGGAAAGTGCGTATGCATAGTTTTGTGTTGCGTATGATTATTGCTGAGCAATCACATGAGTTCTATTTGAATTTAATTACATGATCAGAATCAAATTAATGGAGTGACTTATTGGTAAAAGGCATCTGCATTCTGATAAATCCCTTTTTGATCGCCATCACTACCATGAGCGTTGCGGAGAGAGAAGTTTTGTCTTCTAGAGGCCGCCTCAAGAATCGAAGCCCGTTGGAGTTGGAGTCTGGCGAGGGTTTATAGATTAGGCAAGAGAAACTACAGATATGGGAAATATATAGATAGATGCAAAGGGAGTTGATTTTTTAAGTTAAAATAACTAAACGGAAGTGGACACCGAGCCTCTTGGAGATGCTCTTAGGCGCTTGTTAGAGTTGTATCTTGAGTCTCGACAAACAACAAGTGAAGGTAGAACTAAAATTGCAAAATATTTTAATTTTTAATTATCAAAACACTAAATAAACAATAAATAATTAAAATACATAATAACTCATTTTTTTATTTATTATCAAAATATTTTCAACAAAGTTCATGTGTGTGTAGCAAGGTACACATGAAAAACAAACACTTAGCAATTTTTTATTAAAATAAATTAAATAATAAATATATAAACAACTTCAAAAAATAGATGTTTAGCTTTATAAGTAGAAAAAAAAATCAAATGGCTACAAAATTTACAAACTTCATATAGAAAGGCACACATGAAAAGATGATTGGTCTTCTAGCCACACTCCTGAGTGTTATAAAACACTTTTTATGTTAAAAAATATATAAATATTTATATTTTATGATTATAAATTTTTAAGAATTCATATTAATTTTTATGAAGATAATATGAAATAATTTTAATGGCATAATATTTCATATTATTTGATATCATTTATAATTTTAAAAATTTTAAAAATTATTTAAAGTGAGAAGAAAATTAAAAAAAAATTATATTTTTTATTTAAATAAAGAATAAATATTAAAATCTAATATTAAAAATATTACTAAATTGTTTAATTCTTATAAATTTTAGTAGGGGCAAGCATCTATGCATTTATTTTTAAATATTAATTTATTTTCTTTTAAAATTTAATAAAAAAATTAAAATTTTTATTATAATTCAAGATTTTCAAATTTTATATTAATTATTTTTTAAAAGTTTCATATAATCATAAATTTTTTTTAATACTTATAATAATATTAATATTTACTAGTTTATTCATCAATTCAGATATTTTTGAAAATATTTTTTATTTAATCATACAATTAATTATTTTACCTCTATATTAGTAACAATTTTAAAGTATGTTCATTTATTTTTTAAAATATCTTAATAAATTATTAGAATTATAGAATTAATTATTTTATGTTACTTTAATACACAATTTAAGTTTCTTAATTAAAAATTTTAGATAAATTTTTTGTATATTTTTTTAAAAATTTATAATCATAAAAATAGTTATTTTAGTCCTTATTAATATAAATTTTTTTGTATTTTTATATTTTTAAAATTATTTATTTATAATATTATTTTTTTATAATTTACGAAGAGAATGTGCCTTTCAAGGATCACTCATCTATAGACATAACATACATTTAATTAACAAACTTAAATAAAATATTAAAACAAATAATAAATTAAAAAAATTAAATAATTAAAGATTGGCTAAAAAAATTTCGTCACTGAATCCGTCGCTATATTCTGGATGTAATTAGCTAGGAAAGTTTCGTTGTTATATTCTAGATTTTTTTAGCTAGGAAAATTCCTTCTCTAAATCCCTCACTATTTTTAGGATTAAATTTGCTAGGAAAATTCCTTCACAAAATCAATCACTATATTCCGAATGAAATTAGCTAGGAAAATTCCATAGTTAAATAAGTCATTATATTATGTATGTAATTAACTAGAGAAATTTCGTTGCTAAATCCATCACTATATTCCAGATTTAATTTGCTAGGGAAATTTCCTAGCTAAATCCATCGCTATATTCTGGATATAATTAGCCAGGAAAGTTTCGTCGCTAAATCCGTCTCTATTTTCTGGATGTAATTAGCTAGGGAAACTCCGTCGCTAAATTCCCCGTTTTTTTTTGTGCAGAATTTACATGATTATTCCATCACTAATCTGTCGCTAATCTGTTTCAAATTTTTATTCCAATGAAATAACAAAAATCCCTTGCTATTTCCTAGCTAATCCCTCGCAATTTAGCTAGGTATTGATCCATAGCTAAAATTCCATAGCTAAATATATATTTTCTTGTAGTGGCTGTTGATGAAATGATAAGAAAGGAAGTTTCAAAACCAAGAGGTAGAAGCAATATATATAATAGGGTTCATTATATTAGAGGTAGATTATCAGCAATGGGGAAAGGATGATAAAAGCAGGATTCATGCTACTATTTGTTCTTATTTTCTGATTGTATCAGATCTTTTGTTTGAATGCTGCGGTTGAGGTATGGACACAAGAGGAGATTTCAAAAGCAATAGCAGCAGAAGCAAAAGGTATAGGAAGACTCACTACATTGGAGGCAAATCAGCAGCAATTCATGTTGTCGTTTTGTTTCTATTTTCTAGCTATATATAATGTTTGTTTGTAGGTTGTTGCTGATGTAAGGACAGAAGAAAAGCCTCAAAGTAAGAGTAGAAAAAGTAATATATATATAAATACATATTGCATTGGAGGTAGATTAGCAGCAATGGGAGAGTATGATGAAAAAAACATGAAGAGACTAAACTCAATCATCCCTCTAAAATGATGCTGCATTGCTTATATTTTCTGGTTGTATTTATTATTTTTGGATGCTTTATGATGCAAGGGATTAGTTTAGATGGAGAAATGGGTAGACTATAGACCATTTATGAATGGAACAGAAATGTCTGGTAGCTTACAGGTAGGAAAGGAGGCACCAGAAGGAAAGATAGATTATAAAGAAAACAATGTAGCATTCAAAAGCAGGCAGAATGCTTGGTGCTGGATGCATAATTTAACAGCACCAAAGGAAGAGCAGAATAAACAACAAGAGTAGAATTTGTAGCTTGAAAGAAAATTTTCAAAGGAGCAGATTGAATGTTAGTATTCAAATAAGGGTAGATGAGCAGAGAATATGCACAAGGATATCTCATTAAAGATTATTGTAAAACGGCTAAAAACCTTAAATGTCATGTCTTGTAATGTTGTATCATTGAAGTCTAGTGATTAGCAGGTGTGTAAAAGGGTAAAGGGCAGTAGGATTAAGTTGTATAAAAGGTATTCCACGGGCAAGAGAAAGGACTATAATAATAAAACAAACTTAAAAAAAATAAGAGGATTAAGAAGAAGAAGAAGAATAATAATAATAATAATAATAATAATAATAATAACAAGAATAAGAAGAATAAGATTAATATAAAGAAAAAGATGAATAAGACGAATTATAAGAATAAAATGAATAATAAGAATAAGAAAAATATTAAGAATATAAAGGATAAGATTAATAAGAAGATAAAAAAGAATAAGAAGAATAATTAGAATAAGAAGAATAAGAAGAATAAGAAGAATAAGATTATTAAAAAGAAAAAAAGAATAATAAGAATAGTATAAGAATAAGAATAAGAAGAATAAGAAAATATTAAGAATAAAAGAATACTAAGAATAAAAAAAATAAGAAGAAAAAGAAGAATAAAAGAATAAGAAGAATAAGAAGAATTAGAAGAATTAGAAGAATTAGAAGAATTAGAAGAATTAGAAGAATAATAGGATTAAGAATAATAAGAAAAATAAGAAGAATAAGAAGAATAAGAAGAATAAGAGGAATAAGAAGAATAAGAGAAATAAGAAGAATAAGAGGAATAATAAGAATAAGAAGAATAAGAAGAATAATAAGAATATGAAGAATAAGAGTATAAGAATAATTAGAAGAATAATTAGAATAATAAGAATAAGAAAAATAAGAAGAATAAGAAGAATAAGAGTATTAAGAAGAAAAAAAAGAATAAGTATAATAATAAGAATAAGAAGAATAAGAAAAAATATTAAGAATAAAAGAATACGAAAAATAAGAAAAATAAGAAGAAAAAGAAGAATAAGAAAAATAAGAAGAATAAGAAGAATAAGAAGAATAAAAAATTGAGAAAAATAAGAAGAATAAAAGAATAAAAAGAATAAGAAGAATTAGAAGAATAAAAAGAATAAGAAGAATAAGAAGAATAAGAAAAATAAGAAGAATAGGAAGAATAAGAAGAATAAGAAGAATAAAAACAAATGAAAAATAAGAAGAATAAAAAAAAGTAAAATAAAAAGAATTAGATGAATAATCAGAATAATAAGAATTAGAATATTTAGAAGAAAAAGAAGAATAAAAAGAATAAGAAGAATAGGAAATAAAAGAATAAGAAGAAAAAGAAAAAAAAATAAGAAAAATAAGAAAAATAAGAATAAGAACAATGAGAAGGATAATAAGAATAATAAGAATTAGAATAATAAGAAGAAGAAAAGAATAATAATAATAATAATAATAATAATAAAATAATAAGAATAAGAAGAATAAGAAGAATAAGAAGAATAAGAAGAATAAGAAGAATAAGAAGAATAAGAAGAATAAGAAGAATAAGAAGAATAAGAACAAAAAGAAGAAAAAGAAAAATCAAAAGAATCAGAAGAATAAGAAGTATAAGAAGATTAAGAAGAATAGGAAGGATAAGAAAAAGAAGAAGAAGAATAATAATAATAATAATAATAATAATAATAAATAGAAGAATACGAAGAATAAGAAAAATAAGAAGAAAAATAAGAAAAAGAAGAAAAAGAAAAATAAGAAAAATAAGAAAAAGAAGAAAAAAGAAGAAAAAAAAGAATATGAAGAAAAAGATGAAAAATAAGAATAAGAAGAATATGAAGAATATGAAGAATAAGAAGAATAAGAAGGAAGAATAAAAAGAATAAGAAGAATAAAGAAAGAAATAAGAAGAATAAGAAGAATAAGAAGATAGGAAGATTAAGAAAAAAAATAAGAATACGATGAATACAAAAATACAAAAAATACGAAGAAAAAAAAGAATATGAAGATTAAGAAAAATAATAAGAATAAGAATAATAAGCAGAATTAGAATAATTAGAAGACTTAGAACAATAAGAAGAATAAAAAGAAAAAGAAGAATAAGAAGAGTAAGAAGAATAAAAAGAATAAGAAGAGTAAGAAGAATAAGAAGAATAATAAGAATAATAAGAATAAGAATAATACGAATAATAAGAAGGATAGGAAGAACAAAAAAATAAGAAGAATAACAAGACTAACAAAAATAAAAGTATAAGAACAATAAGAATAATAAGAAGAATAAAAGAATAAGAAGCATAAGAAGAATTAGAAGAAAAAAAGAGAATAAGAAGAATAAAAGAATAAAAAGATTGAGAAGATTAAGAAGAAAATGAAGAATCACAAAAATAAGAATAATAAGAAGATTAAGATGAAAAGAAGAATAAGAAGAATAATAAGAAGAATAAAAAGAATAAGATGAATAAGATGGAATAAAAAGAATGAAAAAAATAATAACAATAAAAGAATATGAAGAATAAAAAGAATAAGAAGAATAAAAAGAATAAAAATAAATAAAAGAATAAGAAGAATAAAAAGAATAAGAAGAATAAGTAGATAAGAAAGAATAACGAGACTAATAAAAAAAATCAACAATAAGAAGAATAAAAAGAATAAGATTAATAAGAAGAATTAGAATATTAAGAAAAATAAAAAAAATAAGAATAATAATAAGAATAAGAAGAATATGAAGAATAAGAATAATAATAAGAAGAATAATAATTCTAAGAATAGAAGAATAAAAAGAATAAGAAGAATAGTAGAATAATAAGAATAGAATAATAAGTAGAATAAGAAGAATTAGAAGAATAAAAAAAATGAAAAGAAAACAGAAGAATAAGAAGAATAAGTGAATAACAAGAATAAGAAGAAATAAAAGAATGAGAAGAATAAGACGAATAATAAGAGAGTTTTCTTCTCTCTCAATTCTAGAGAGGGAAAGTGTAGTGGTTCATATACAGAGAAACTCCATTGTTGAAGCTCTCAAGCTTTAGTTATGCAAAATCTCTTTAAGATATTTTATAAAAAATCTTTGCCTCAGTTATTATTAAACCCAGTATACTAAGCTCGGTTTTTGTGTGAAGGATGAGGTGCTAATAGTTTTTTTCCCGATGGATGATATCGAGATGCTTACTACCACATTCAAGCTCACTCTACTAGGCAGATTCTCGCATGGGAACCCCCTGATTCAAAGACTTATATGCATTTTTCGAAAGTTGAAGCTTTGGTACTTGGTAAGAATAGCGTGGTATGATGTGAAACACATGATTATACAACTCAAGGAGGAAGAAGACTTCTTTCTGTTATGGCTACGTGGGTTGTGGAGCATCTCAGGCTATCCTATGAGGCTGTTCAAATGGATACCCGAATTCACACCAAAGGAGGAATCCATGAAAGCCTTGTTTTCATTTTCTCTTCCTTACCTCTCATTTCACCTATTCTGTAAACACTCCTTATATCATATTGCTTGATGTGTGGGTAAGCCTTGGCTAATGAATGAAGCTACGACCTTTATGACAAGGCTGAGCATGGAAAGGGTTGTGTAGAGGTTGATGTTTCTGCTCCTATCCCGAATAGAGTGTGGGTGGGTAATGTGCATTCAAGGTGGATATTGACAAGATATAATTGCAAAAAACACACCTAAATATTGTTTAAATTGTAAAACAATTGTGTCATTTTGATTCGGAATGCATTATAACGGTACGGGGATGGGGGCAAGGTAAAACAAAAATGACGGAGAGGGAGAACATTTGGGGTAAAAAAGAGCCAGAAGGTTAGGGTAGAAGAAGTGAGGGCATATGAGGGGCAGAAGGAGTGCATGGGAAAGACAAAGCAGTAGGGGAGGAGAGGAAGATAGTAGGGCAGCAATTGAAGAGAGGGGGGAGGGAAAAAGATGGAGATAAAGCGAGGGTAGGATATGAACATACTTGAAATAAAAAAAATGGCTAGATGAAGGGGTTAATCTAATAGAGGTGGCATAGAGGAAGGGATGGGGGGTTAAAAAGTAAGAGAGAGGTAACGAAAATAGCATTGGAATTTGATTTAGAAATGAAATAACAAACTTCAATGGGGATGAGGGTGACCTCCTATTGGAGGAAGGAACCGAGGTTAAAAGTTGGCCCATCACGGCTATGCACAAAGGAATGCAGAGTTTAGAATCTACATTGGCAAAAGATGATTCAAAGATGCTCAATCAAAAAGAGTGGGAGGGGATCCCGAAAATAGAAAGTGCAATAGAAAATATAAAATTGGTGTGTTTACAAATAAGGAAATCGAATTTAGCAAGTAAAATTGAATAGCCTAAATCGAGTGTAAGTAAAAGCTCGAGAAACAGAAAAAAAATACTTAAACATGTATAATAATGTATAATAGTCTATATTGGAACATAAGAGGAGTTGGAAATACTCAATCGATAAATAGAATTAAAAAACTAATTAAAATTCATAATATTAGAATTGTAATAATAGCAGAACCCTTGGTTAGTAAGGATTCACTAGAAATGTATAAAAAGAATTAGGACTAGACAATGCATTTTCTAATAAATATGGTAAAATATGGTTGTTATGGAAGAATAAAATTGATATTGAAATTATTTCAAAAGCGGAACAGATTGTTAATTTTAAGCTAAGAAAAAAACTCAGATCCAATTATATCGGTGGTATATGCTAGTAATTTAAAGAATAAAGGAAATTTCTGTGGATGAAATGAAAGAGATAGTAGATAGGAATACTCCATGGATCATAGGAGGGAATTTTAATGTGGTTAGAAATGTTAAAGAAAAAAAAGGAGGAAAGCTGCCTGACCCATTAGCTATATCCCAATTTAATGAGGCAATTAATAATACGAAACCTTATGGAGGTTGAGTATTTAGGGCTTAATTTCACATGGTGTAATAATAGGAAAATAGAGGAACGATCTATTCTAGACTTCACCGCATTCTCTATAACATCAAATGAGTGGATTATTGTGAAGGGGTGAGTGTGAAACACTTAAGTAGAACATGCTCAGCACATAGCCCCCTACTTCTAAAATTAAAATTTAGAGAGAGAAATAATAAAATTTTTAAATATCAGAACATGTGGAGTTTGCATAAAGATTTTGATGAAATAGTACGAGTCTCATGGCAAATGCCAACAACTGGGAATACCATGTAGGTCATAGCTATAAAATTACGTAGATTAAAACTAGAACTGAGTAGGTGAAATAGAGAGAGATTATAAAATATAAACAAGAATATTCAGGATGTTGAATCAAAATTCAACATATTAGAAATAGAGTATGATAATAATCAGGATGAACTCTCTAGAGTTAATTTAAATAAAGCAAATGCAAAATTAAAATTAATTCTACATATGGAAGAAATTTTTTGGAAGCTAATGGCCAAAGTAAAGTGCCTCAAAGAAGGGGATAGAAACTCTAAGTTTTTAATACAGTTACAAATTAATAAATCAAAGACAAGAAATAAATGGAATCAAAATGATATTGGTAAGTGGATAGATGAGGATGGAGGAGACTAAAAAGTCTTGGAAGAATACTTTAAAAGTCATCTTTGTGGCTACAGTCAACAAAGGAATTACTCTTTAATTCAGCAAATAGGCATAGCCGCAGTCTTTAGTGGAAATAAAGATAGTGCAGGGGGACTAGATGGATGGAATAATAGGTTTTATCAATAAGCCTGGAATATAATAAAAAAGCCTTGACAGTTGCAATCGCCTAGGTTTTTGCAGGAGCATAAATCTCAAAAGCATTGGCCAGCTCATTTATTGTATTGATACCCAAGAAGGATAACCAGCATAAAAGTGAGGATTATAGATCTATAAACTTATGTAACTCTGTGTATAAAATTCTAGCTAAAGTTCTTTATAATAGGCTAAATAGGGTAATTCCCTCCATCATATCATTAGAACAAGTAGGATTTGTTAATAATAGATTAATGATGGACAAAATTAATTTAACTACATAATTGATGAAGGGATTAAGGGCTAAAGTTGGGGTTATAATGTGATTATGAAAGTTAGATTTGTCTAAAGCATTTGACAGAGCTGAATGGGACATTCTATACTATACAATGAGAAAAATGAGATTCTCAGAATTCTGGATAGATCTAATGTATAGATGCATTTCTAGTGTGTGGGTTAAAATTTTAATTAATGGAGAAGCATGCAGAGAATTTAAGCCAATCAGAAGACTTAGACAGGGGCTACCTTTATCCCATGTATTATTTAATATGCATATAGAATTGCTAATAATAAATTTAAAATAAAAACAAAGGTAAGATTATTAGCTTTAAACAACCTAGACAAACTCCAATTGTAAGTTTCTTAGCATATGTAGATGATTTAATTTATTTTCACTAATGCTGGGAGCACATCACTGAAGAACATGATGAGTCTATTTGATATAGTAGAGGAAGAAATGGGTCAACAGCCTAATAAAAACAAATGTCAATTTGCGATCTCGAGAAAAGCACATGAAAGGACAATCCAAAGAATTAAAAGAATTACATGTTTTGAACATAATAAAGGGGCGTTAATGTATTTGGGATGTCCTATCTATGAAGGAAGACTGAATGAAGAATATTTAACTTTTTTAATAAATAAGTTAAGAGGTAAAATAGTGGGATGGAAGAAAAATATGTTAAGTATGGTGAGCCAAATCACATTAATCATATATCTTTTACAAGGATCCATTATACATATCTTAATGTCCATACAGCCTTCCAAGAAGGTTTTGAACAATTTAGAAAAGGAGATGGCTAATTTTTTATGGGGTAAAAAATCAGGAAAAAACAAGCAACGTTGGAAAAAATGGGAAGACATGTTGTTTAAAGGAGGAAGCGGGTCTAGGTTTAAACAAGCTAAATGATATGGCCAAAGCCTAGGCATGTTAGAACTGGTCGAGGCTCATGCAGAATGATAGCCTATGGGCAAGATATATGAAGGCTAGATATGGGTTAGGAGATAAAGCATTTAAGAATGCTAAAAAAGCATCTAAAAGTTGGAAATGATGCTTAAACAAAAAAATTTAGTTGAGAGTAATGCACGTCTAATTAAAAATGAATGGAGATGGACTCTAATTCCACACGGTAGGTTCACACTTAAAAGTGCAATGATATTAGTAAGAAAAGAAAAAATTAACCAAGAAGTCTTTAAGAGAGCATGAGTGAAAGAGATTCCACAAAAAATTAATGTATTTATGTGGAAGTTTTAATCGAATGTCATTCCGGTGGACACGAATATTCAAATGAAAGGGGTTAAATTAGTTAACAAGTGCAAATGCTGTTATACTAGCATAGAAAGCACAAATCATTTATTTTCAACAGAAAAAATTATGGTGGAAGTCTGGGAATATCTAGGAAGGGATGCACAAATAACTAATAAGTTAGAAGATCTCAAGGATAGATTAATGAGATGGAGTATAAGATACACAAAGAATAAAGTATGTAATTGGATTAGAGATTATATTCTGCATATCATAGTCTAGAGTCTGTGGAAAGCCAATAGTAGAAGCAAGTTTGAGAATATTAAAATGAATGCTAATCATATAATAGGAGAAATTAAAAAAGAATTTTCATGGATATCAACATGGTCCCTCTTAAAACTCAGAAACATCGAAATGGAAGATGAAAAAAAAATATGGGGCTTACATGCAATTAGAGAAAAAATACCTGAGATAAGAACAATTTGTTGGAATAAACCTCCATGGGGAAATATTTTCCTAAACATAGATGATAGTTTTAATAGGAATATGGGAATGGCAGGGGGAGAAGGTGTGATCAAAAATGAGCAAAGTAACGTATTAAATGCATTTATAATGAGGGAAAAAGCATCTTCATCCTTGCATGTAGAAATCCTAGCCTTACTTAATGGCATTAAAATATGTAAAGAACACTCTTTTATAAATATTCGAGCACATGTGAATTCTAGTTTACTGGTGAATCTGGCTACAAATAAGACAAAAATATGCAGTATGATGAGCAAATAGAGTTAATCAAGAATCTTTTAAATGAGCTATATGGAGAAGTAATGAATACATTTAGGGAAGCAAATGCTTTTGCAGAAAAACTAGTAGAGGAAGACATGAGGAAGGGTCTACAATAGTTTGATGGGGTTAATTTATCGGAGAAATATAAATGTAAAATTACATTAGACAAATTAGAATTCCCGTATATTAGAATTCAAAAATAGCAGCTGAACAGAAATTCTTGATTTCCTCGGTCCTATGAGAAAATCATAAAAATATACCTTGCTCTGTTTTGTTTTTCACAATTGCAGGTATGGGCTATGATGGAAGTATATGTAAAATGGCCTATGGCAAGAAAAGCAAAATTTGGGTAGAGACTAATTGTCACTGCCTAAGCAAATAATGGAATTTAAATAAATAATTAAAACAATTTGTATCTTTCATTTTGTTATTATAGCATTTGGTTGCCTGCTATATCAAACAGTCTGCAAGGTAGCTTGGTTGTGAGGAAGGGTGTTCTGTTGGGCAGGAGGCAATATATATATTGATATATATTGTTACTATTTTCTTGGATTTGAATGCTTGAAGTGCAAGGAATACAGTAATTTAATGCATTTACAATTCAAGACAGGGAGGATAGGGTGAAACTGAATAATACCGCAAAGAGGCTACCAAGATTTTAAAATAATTTAACTAGGAACAGATTGCTAGCTATATTAATAGTCTGCATATGGCTGTGACGAAGTGCTATGTTGTTGGTCAAGAGGCAATATGTATATTGATACTTGTTGTTACCATGTTCTTGGCGTTGCATGCTTGAAGTGCAAGGGCTGCACTTCAAGCGCATTAACAACACAAGGCAGATGATGATAGGTTGACTGAAAAAAATAGCAAAGAGGATGCCAAAATTCTTACATAAAGAAGGCTGCTAGTAAATAAGTAGCTGCAGATGAGAAAGGAGGTAAGCATTAAAACATAATGGGCAGAGAAATAAAATATAAACATGGAAAGATACATTACAAGTAAAACAGATTAAGCAAAAATCAAAGTGTAGGGCCTCATTAAAAGTTAGAATTAGAAAATACTCTTCAAGCACATTATGCAATGTGTATATTTTATTTTCTTTTTTCTTTTTTCAAGGGTGTAAAAGAGGTTAAGGGTAGCTCTAGTTTTTAAAAATGGTTTTCCTCCACAAAAAGAGAGGGCTTCTTAATTAATTAAACAAAGCTTTCAAAAATAAAGAAGAAGAATAGAAGAATAAGAAGAATAATAAAAATAAGAAGAATAAGAAGAATAATAAAATTAAGAAGAATAAGAAGAAAAAAAACACTAAGAATAATAAGTATAATAAGAATAATGAGAAGAATATGAAAAATTAGAAGAATAAGAATAATAAAAAACATAATAAGAATAAAAAGAATAAGAAGAATCATATAAATACGAAGATAAAGATGAATAAGAAGAATAATAAGAATAATAAGAATAATAAGAATAAGTATATTAAAAAGAATAAAAATAATAAGAAGAATAAAATAATAAGAAGATTAAGAAGATTAAGAAGAATAAGAAGAAAAAGAAGAATAAAAAGAATATGAAGAATAAGAATAATAAGAATAATAAGATGAATAAGAAGAATAAGAACAATAAGAACAATAAGAAGAATAAGAAGAATAAAATGAACAAGAAGAATAAGAAAAATAAGAAGAAATAGAAGAATAAGATGAAAAATAAGAATAAGAAGAATAAAAAGAATAATAAGAATAAAAATAATAATAAAAATACAAATAATAATAAGAATAAAAAGAAAATGAATTATAAGAAGAATAAGTAGAATAAATGAATAAGTAGATTAAGAAGAATAGGAAGAATAAGAAGAATAAGAAGTATAAGAAGAATAGAAAGAATAAAAAGAATCAGATGAATTAGAAGAATATAAAAATAATTATTATTATATAAGGATAAGAATAATAAGAAAAATAACGAAAAATAAAAAAAAGAAGAGTAAGTAGAATAATAATAATAATAATAATAATAATAATACAAATTAGAAAAATAAGAAGTATAAGAAGAATAATAAGAAGAGAAGAATAAAAAGGAATAAAAAGAAAAAGAAAAATAAGAAGAATAAAAACAATAAGAAGAATAAGAAGATAAGAAGAATAAGAAGAATAAGAAGAATAAGAAGAATAAAAAGATTAAGAAGAAGTAGGAGAATAAGAAGATTAAGAAGAATAAGAAGAATAAAAAGAATAAGAAGAATAAAAAGAATAAGAAGAATAAGAAGAATAATAAGAATAAGAAATAAAGAAGAATAAAAAGAATAAAAAGAATCAGAAGAATTCGAAGAATTCGAAGAATATAAAGAATAAAATAATAATAAAAAGAAAAAGAATAATTTAAAAAATATGAAGAATAAAAAAATAGGAGAAAAGTAGAATAGTAATAATAATAATAATAATAAGACAAAGAAAAAATAAGAAGTATAAAAAGAATAATAAGAAAAGAAGAATAAGAAAAATATTAAGAATAAGAAGATATAGAAGAATAATATGATTAATATGAATATGAAGAATAAAAATAAAAAGAACAAAAAGTACAAAAAGAAGAATAATAAAAAAATAATAATAATAATTATACGAAGAAGAAGAAAACGAAGAAGAATAATAATAAGTAGAATAAATAGAATATATAGATTAAGAAGAATAGGAAGAATAAGAAGAATAAGAAGAATAAGAAGAATAAGAAGAATAAGAAGAATAAGAAGAATAAGAAGAATAAGAAGAATAAGAAGAATATAAGAATAAGTAGAGTAAGAAGAATACGAAGAATAATAAAAATATGAAGAATAAGAAGAATAAGAAAAATAAAAAGAATAAAAAGAATAAAAACAATAAGAAGTATAAAAAAGAATAAGAATAATAAGAAGAATTAGAAGAATTAAATGAAAATAAAGAATAATAATAATAATATGAAGAAAAAGAATAATAAGAATAATAATATAAATAAGAAGAGAAAGTAGAATAATAATAATAAAAATAATAATAATAAGAAAAAGAATAAGAAGAATAAGAAGATAAGAATAAAACGAAGAATATGAAGAATAAGAAGAATAAGAAGAATAAGAAGAATAATAAGAATAAGAAGAATAAGAAGAATAAGAAGAATAAGAAGAATAAAAAGAATAAAAAGAATAGGAAGAATGAGAAGAATACAAAGAAAAAAAGGAATAAGAAGAATGAGAAGAATAAGAAGAATAAAAAGAATAAGATGAATTTGAAGAATCAAAAGAATTAGAAAAATATGAAGAATAATAAGAATATGAAGATTAAGAAAAATAAGAAGAATAAAAAGAAAAACAAGAATAAAAATAATAAGAAGAGTAAGTAGATTAAAAAGAATATAAATTATAATAAGAATAAGAAGAATAAGACAAATATGAAGAATAAGAACAATAAAAAAATAAGAAGAATATGAAGATTATGAATTATAAGAAGAATAAAAAAAAGAAGAATAAAAAATATTAGAAGAGTAAGTAGAATAAAAAGAATATAAATAATTATAAGAATAAGAAGAATTAGAAGAATATTAAGAATAAGAAGAAAAAAAAAGAATAAGAAGAAAAAGTACAATAACAAAAATAAAAATATAAAGAAGAATAAAAAGAAAAAGAAAAAAAACAAAGAATAAGAAAAAATAAAAAGAATAAGAAGAATAAAAAGATAAAGAAGAATAAGAAGAATACGAATAATAATAAGAATATGAATAATAAGAAGAATATGAAGAATAACAAGAAAAAAATGAATAATAATAATAAGATGAATATGAAGAATAAAAAGTATAACAAGAATAACATGAAAAATAAGAATAAGAAGAATTAGAAAAATCGGAAGAATAAGAAGAATAAAAGAATAAGAAGAATAAAAAGAATAATAAGAATTAAAAGAATAAAATGAATATAAAGAATATAAGCAATAAATAAAATAGATGAATAAAAAGAATTAGAAGAATAAGAAGAATTAAAAGAATAACAAGAATAAGAAGAATAATAAAAAAAGAAGAATAAAAATAAAAAAAAAAGAATGAGAAGAATAAGAAGAGTAATAAGAATATTATGAATATAAATAATAATAATAATAATAATAATAATAATAATAATATAATAATAATAAGAAGAATAAGAAGAAAAAGAATAAGAATATAAAGAATAATAATAAGATTAAAAAGAATAACAAGAATAACTAGAATAAAAAGAATAAGAATAATAAAAATAATAAGAATAATAAGAACAATAAGATAAATAAGATAAATAAGATGAATTAGAAGAATAACAAAACTAATAGAATTAGAAGAATGAAAAGAATAATAAAAATAATAAGATTAAGAAAAATAAGAAAAAAAAAAGAAGAATCAGAAGAATAAGAAGAATATCAAGATTAAAAAGAATATAAAGAATATTAAGAATAAGAAGAACAAAAAGAATAAGAAGAATAAGAAAAATATGAACAAAAGAAGAATAAAAAGAATAGGAAAAATAAAAATAATAAGAAAGATAAGAAGAATATTAATAAAAAGTTGTAGTAGAATAAAAAGAATTATAATAATAATAAAAACATCAATAAGAAGAAAATGATGAATAGGAAGAACAAAAAAATAAAAAAATTAAAAAATAAAAAAAATAAAAAAAATAAGAAAAATAAGAAAAATAAGAAAAATAAGAAAAATAAGAAAAATAAGGAAAATAAGAAAAATAAGAAAAATAAGAAAAATAAGAAAAGTAAGACAAATAAGACAAATAAGAAAAATAATAAAAATAAGAAAACTAATAAAAATAAAAAAATAATAATAATAATAGGAATATGAAAAATAAGAAGAATAAGAAGAATAAAAATAAGATGAAGAATAAGAAGAATAAGAAGAATAAAAAGAATAAGAAAAATAAGAAAAATAAAAAAATAAGAAGAATAAAAAGAATAAGAAGAAAAAGAAGAATAAGAAGACTATGAAGAATAAGAATAATAATAAGAATAATAAGAATAAAAAGAATAAATATAATAACTTGAAAATGAAGATTAACATGAAAAAAAAAAGAATAAGAAGAATAAGAAGAATATGAAGAATAAGAAAAAAAAAGAAGAATAAGAAGAAAAGACGAAGAATAAGAATAAGAAGATTATGAAAAATTATAATAATAAGAAGAATAAGAAGTATTAGAAGAATAAGAAGAATAAAAAGAATAAGAAGAATACGAAGAATAAAAATAATAAGAAGATTAAAGTGAAAAATAAGAATAAGAAGAATAATAAGAATAATAAGAATAAAAAGAATAAGAAGAATAAAAAGAATAATAAGAATAAGAAGATTAAAAAGAATATGAAGAATAAAAATAATATAAAGAATAAGAAGAATAAATAGAATAACAAAAATATGTATAATAAAAAAATAAGAATAATAAAAAAATAAGAATAATAAAAAGAATAAGAAGAGTAAGAAGAATAAGGAGATTAAGAAGATTAAGAAAAATAAAAAGATTAAGAACAATAAGAAGAATAAGAAGAATACAAAGAATTAGTAAAATAAAAAGATTAAGAACAATAAAAAGAATAAAAAAAATTAGAAGAATAAAATGAATCAGAAGATTAAGAAGAAAAAGAAGATAAAGAAGAATTGGAATATTAAGAAGAAGAATATAATAAGAAGAATAAGAAAAATAAGATGAATAAAATAATATTAAAAATAATAATAACAAGAATAATAATAATAATAATATGTATTAGAAGAATAAGAATAATACAATGGCTAATATAAATAAAACCAATAAGAAGAATAAGAATAATTAGAAGAATAACATGAAAAGA
The DNA here is from genome assembly GCA_029783825.1 of Sapria himalayana. Lineage (NCBI taxonomy): Eukaryota > Viridiplantae > Streptophyta > Magnoliopsida > Malpighiales > Rafflesiaceae > Sapria > Sapria himalayana. The sequence continues at coordinate 342,237 of JAREIK010000575.1, forward strand.
AAGAATAAGAAGAAAAATTAGAATATGAAGAATAATAAGAATTATAATAAGAATCAAAAGAATAGTAAGATAAAAAAAGAATAAGAAGAATAAGATTAATAAGATTAATAAGAATAATAAGAAGAAAAAGGAGAATAAAAGGAAAATTAAGAATTAGAATAATTAAAATAATAAGAAGAAATTGAATAATAAAAAGTATATGTAGTAATTCAAGAATAATAAGAATTAGATGAAAAAGAATAATTAGAAAAATAAAAGAATAAGAATAACAAATGGAATAAGAAGAATAAATAATATAAAAAGATTAATAAGAATAACAAGAATTAGAAGAATAAGAGAAATAAGAAGAATAAAAATAATAATAAGAATAAGTATAATACTAAAAATAACAAAAATAAGAAGAATTAGATGAATAAGAAGAATAAGAAGAATAACAATAATAAGAACAATAAGAAGAATATAAAGAATATGAAAAAAAAAGAATAATAAAAATAAGAAGTATAAGAAGAATAAGATGAATAAGAAGAAAAGAAGAAGAATCAGATTAAGATGATTAAACAAATTATAAAAAATAAGAAGAATAAGATGAATAACAAGTATTAGAAGAATAAAAAAAATAAAAAAAATAAGAAGAATAATACTAAAAATATGAATTAGAAGAATAAGATTATTAAGATGAATAAGAAGAATAATATGAATAGGAAGAATAAAAAGAATAAAATTAGTAAGAATAAGAAAAATTAAAAAAATAACAAAAATAGGTATAATAAAAAAAATAAGAAGAATAAAAATAATAAGATGAATCAGAAGATTAAGAAGAATAAGAAGAAAAAGAAGAATAAGAAGAATAATAAGAAGAATTCGAATAAGAAGAAGAAGTCGAATAAGAAAAATAAGAATAATAAGATTAATAAGAAAAATAATATGAATAAGAAAAATAAGAAGAATAAGTAGAAAAAAAGATTCGGAAGAATAAGAAGAATAAAAAGAATAAGATGAATCAGAAGATTAAGAAGAAAAATAAGAAAAAAAAGAATAGAAAGAATAAGAAGTACAAAAAGAAGAATAAGAAGAATAAGAAGAACTAGATTACTAAGAAGAATAAGAAGAATAAGAAGAATAAGAAGAATAAGAAGAATAAGAAGAATAAGAAGAATAAGAAGAATAAGAAGAATAAGAAGAACAAGAAGAATATGAAGAACAAGAACAATAAGAAGAATAAAAAAAATAATAAGAATAAAAAGAAAAAGAAGAATAACACTACAATAAAAAATCATTTTATCTAGGGAATTTTAGCTAGGGATCAATCCCTAGCTAAATTGTGACGGATTAACTAGGAAATAGCAAGGGATTTATTTTTTTCTTTAAAAAAAATAGCAACGGATTAGCGATGGAAAAATTTTTCATAAATTCCATTCTAGAAAAGTGGGGATTTTAGTGATGGATTAGCGATAGAAGATTTTCGTAAATTCCACTCAAAAAAAGCCGGGGATTTAACGACGGAATATCCCTCACTAATAAAATCTTGAAATTAGTGAGATATTTAGCGATAGATTTTCTCTTACTAATTAAATCCCTGATTTAGTGATGGTTTTAGCGGTAGATTTTCCTTGATAATTAAATCATTGATATAGCACTGGATTTAGCGACGGAATTTCCCTTGCTAATTAAATCCTTGATTTAGCGACAGATTTAGCTATTGATTTTCCCTTGCTAATTAAATTCTTTATTTAGTAACGGATTAGTGATGAAATTTTTCTTGCTAATTATTAGTGATGGATTTAGCGACGGAATTTTCCTATTTAATTTAAATCCATCACTAAATAATAATTTGAATTTATTTTTTATAAGTTTTTATACAATTAGATTCGATAATTCTTTAAATATTTATTTTATCATAATATATGCATTTAGCTACGGATTTTTCCATAGCTATTTGGGTTCGTTATAATTTTCATCGCTACTCTTTAATGATATTTTTTAAGCATTATTTATTTTAATATTTTATATAATTTGATATATTAAAGGTATGTCATGGTCTATAGATGAGCAATCCTTGAATGACAGAATCTTCTCATATAATAATTAAAATATGATATTATAAATAAAATTAATAAATATATAAATATGAATAAAAATTTATATTAAATATTACTAAAATAATTATTTTTTGATTATAATTTAATTAAAATATTATACTTAATTTTACCTGAAATATTTATTTATGATATTTAAATATATGTATTACAAAACATTATATAATTTATTATATAATTATAATATTTATAAAATATTTTAATTAATGAATAAAAATAAATACAAATTACAACTAATAAAAAACTAAAATAAACAATTGTTTGATTAAAAAAATTATAAAAATTTATGAATAAACAAATAAACAAGTAAATATTTATAAAAATATAAAATATAAAATAATATTTTTATGATTATATGATTTTTTTAAAAAATAATGACTAAAAGATTACAAATTTTTGAATTATAAAAAAAATTTTAATTTTTCATAAAATTTAAAAGAAAAAAAGTTGTCATTTTAAGATTAATATATTGATGTTTTAATTATATCAAAAAAAATTTGAAGATTAAAAAAATTAATAATTCAGTGTGCTTATTAAATAAACACTTCAAACATTAAAATTTATAATGATTCAAAGATTCAAATTATATGCTTTTATAATTATTTCATATTATATTAATAAAAAATAAATTGAATTCTTATAAATTTATAACCATATAATATATATATATATATATATATACATAATATGTATATATGTATGTATATGTGTGTGTGTGTGTGTGTGAATACTTTTTTTAATATAATATTATTTTATTTATTTATTAAATAATATCATTTATGGTTAAATAAAAATATATTTATATTATTTTATTTAAATTATTTATTTTTTATAAATTTATTTTAGTGTTATTTTGTTGTTTTTTATTTTATAACAGTTTAGTATATATATAAGGTTTCATAGAAAAAAAATGCTAAAAAATTTTCTATCTCTCAAACAACGAATGAGAGCCAAAACACGAGGGAGCAACCTAAAAATCTATCTTATCTTCATTACCAGGTAATAATTTCATTATTCTTCTCCTTCGAATGCTATATACATATCTCATTCTCTCTTAATTTGATTACCACTAGCGGTTTTCATTTTTATAGAATATCCGGGCATTAGTTTTATTTTTATTTTCCCCCAATTTTGCTTATTTTAGCTTCTATTTTCATTTCACCTACATTATTTTAACTCTCCACCATTAATTAAACAAAAAATTTCAATGTAATCTTTGTTCTTTTACTGTTTAAATTTTTTGGAATTATTGATTTCAAATACTAAATATTTGCATTTTGTTTTCTCCTTCTGTAACTTAAGAAAATAAATAATGCTTGATCTTTTCTGCTTCTGTAACTTAAGAAAAAACAAATTTAATGTAATGGGTTCTATTTTAGTTTTCTCCAAATATATTATAAACATATAACTATAAATAATTGTCTTTGACTATAAGTATAAATAAAAAAATATTGTACATAATTAATTCTTGGTATAATCAATCCATGGAATATCTTATCTCACTTTTAAGATAAAATTTAGAGCCTAATGATCTATCTTATCTTATTAGGTATTCTTTGATATAAACTTTCAATTTTATAATAGCTCAGCTATTTCATACTAACCAAAATAAAACCAATGTGACTTTTATTGTATATACTAGAACATTCCATCTAATATTCTTTTGGTTTCAAGTAAAATTCTTCTTTTTATTTATCCTAATAACTTTTAAAACCATTAACACTATCTTGTAAAGAAATTATACTTATTTTTTTCATCTAAACTAAATTGTGCCAAAAAATTTCAACATTCTCCTATTTCATTAAATATGTTATCCTACTCTATCTTGAAACCAAACTTTATTTGTCTTATATGTATGAATGGTATACCCCATAATTCTAGTTCTACAACAAACTTGTTTATGTGCTTGCTAACATCTAGTATGGTACCAAATAAATTGTCCATTTACTAATATTTTTAGGAGATCATTATATCATGTGTTATTCATTTACCAATTCACAAATAAAAAAAGGATGGCAATGTGCCACATATAGTAAGGAATGAGATATATTTCCATATTTATCATTTTGCATGATGTTGTTTGACTGAGAAATACAATTGATATTTTATGAATGGTTATCACAAACTTCTTAACCATTTATGTTTATCTGAGTAAGAAATCTACTTTCATAGTTACAAAAGTAATTTTATAAAAATAATTTATATGCTTGTATAAATTCTTTGTTGAGTCAAATTAGAAATAAAAATAATAATCAATGATTATTTAAATATTAACTTATTTAGTGAAAGTGTTGCAACAAATTTATTATATAATATATTACTTGGTATATTTTTTTTTTGAAAAAAAAATCATCTATAAAATAATTTAATTCATCGTTAAAATAATGTTAGGATCAAGTTAAGATAATCTAAAAGGTATCGATTAGTTACAATAACTAAAAATATATTAATTTAAGAAAATAATGATTATAAGATATAATCTAATAAAATAAAATCAAATTTTAGTATAAAAAACTTATTGCCATGATTTATCAAATATAAATCACATTTTACTTAAGACATGAGGAAATTTTGGATAAAAAAGTAACTTAAAAGTGTATTTCCTATGAAATTAATTTTTATAAAAATCATGTCTATGCATTCAAAATTATTTTGATTATTTTTTCATGAATACCTCAAATGACATGATTAACAAAGTACGTTGATTACTAAAACAAGATTATTTTTTATGGAAACTAGTAATGTATGACTCAATCAAGTTAATCCATAATATTCTGCATGTTATTTGGAACTAAGTGGCTCAATATTAACATTAAAAGCATAGCATCATATTCATACCATAAGGTTGGAAAAAATTAATGTTTGATCTTCGTAAAGATATAAATCATTTCTTCTTATTCTCAATGAACCATTCACCATGATTAAACTCATTTGTTCCTAACAGACTTATGTTCAGTCAAATGATAGAATAGCTTGTACATAAAAATTATTAAAATAGATAGAGAGGCATCAAGATACTATATGCTTGCATCAACAATAAATATCACATAATAGTGGGATCACCCAACATAAGAAACAAGAGCATGTCCCTACATAATTGTATGAACTAATTCCAATCTTACTATTTTTGGTTTTCTTCCAACTCTTGAATTACTTACTCATTTTGATTTTTGAAGATACAACTTTTACATAAATCATGCTTACAAAAATTATGTATAGATAGCTTACCTCTAGATTATAATAGTTGTCTCATTTCTCACTCGTTTGTCCGAGTTTTTAATGCAACAAATCGAACACATTGTCGAATCATCAACATCAAATGTATCTTTACCAACATATGTGATGTTGATTATTCTAATTTTGTTTCATCGAGCAACAACCATGGTCAATCCATAAATTTCCATATTTCATCATTTTAAAAGTTAAATTGGGACTTCATCATTAAGTTGACCAGTCATTATTATATTTTGTATTAAGGGTGGATAATGTCTTTTCTATGCATTTATCACACATATTTATTTGATATTCTCAAGTTGACATCACCAATAAAAATTATATCCAACTGTTCCTTTGTAGTGAGATATACTTGTTCAAGATTTCCAACAACATAATTTTTTAATGTCTCATATTGTGTAGTCATGTGAAATGATACCTCAAAATTCAAAATCAAATAATAAACATAATTTTTTACCAATAAAAAGTAAAAAAACACTTTCTTCTTTTATCATTGTAACATCTAAGGTATCATTTCATTTTAACATTTCAATATCACTTATAGTATTTCTTTTGAAATGACCAAACTTGTTTTTGTTATAGCATTTCATGTTACTTCTATTTCAAGACTTGCAAATATGATTTTCTACCTTTCCTCTACCATTTCCTTTGTTAAAATTTATATCAAAATGTCTACACATGATGTTGATACTAATGGTATAATTATGTACTAGTAGCTTCCTTAATTCATTATGCAATTTCTTATACAAGAATTCTATCCCATACATTATGGCAAACATGTATGAGGTAGGTGGTTTCTCCAAAATATAGGTTTAAACTTCATTTTATTATCTGTATTATTATATTTTTGAATCATTTTAAAATATGGTTATATGAGTCCTTTTGATACTTTTGATGATTTTGATGTATTCTATTATTGAAAAAGAGGAATTTTTTTTTCACCAGGATGACAAAGTTGCTAAATGAGGAAATAAAGGAGTGCGAGCTCTTATGGAACCAGGATGCTCTAAAAGAGGTAGCTTCTATCTGAAAATTTTAGCCTTATGGATGTTATACAGATTGTTGGGTTCACTAGACATGTTCTATATATAAGTAATTTCTGATTGTGTCCTTTTTCAACACCCTGATCACATTTTTTACGACTTCTTTTTTACTATATTGTATTCATTTACACTATTAGTGGCTTAGCTATTACAAGTGCAAGATGCTCTCATTTTAAAGATTAATACTAGAAAAGGTATTTTGCTCATTATTTACTTTGTATAATTATAGAAAATATTGTTATGCTGTTAATGTTGCACCATCAAAACAACCTTCATTACAAATTGAATCTAAAGATGATGGTAGGTGTTCAAAGTGTGTAAATGTGTCAATAAAGGTGAACACTATGTGACTAAACCCAAAGGGCCTCTCGAAGAATTTGAAACACTCACTAAATATTATGAATAATTTGAGAATTTTATATTATAAATTATTAATAAAATATTGGGAATGAAGTTATTCCCAATATTTGAATGAATATTGAGAATAATATAAAATATGAGTATTGCTTGGTAGAGCATTACATGACCTAAAAACTTATATTTTTAGGTCAAGAGTAATGCTATGCTTTTGGCTTCTAAATTTATAATAAAAACATATTTTTATTAATATTATAAAAAATACAATGCTAATAATAAATTCTGAAAAGATTAAGTATAGTAGATTAGAGTTAGAAATGTTGTTTGTTAAATAATTTTAATTTTATAAATATTAAGATTATTGATTTTTAAGTAATATATGAAAATATTATTTACCCTGCAAAATTTATCGGAATTTTTTTGTAGTATATATTCTTTTTATTAAATTAACATGGGAATATATGTAATAATGATAAAAACTTTTAAAGCATGTTAGAAGTAAAAAATTGCATGTTAAATTTAAAGTCTAGTTTATGAGGAAATGTTTATTAAAATAATTAAAATAATTTAAATAAATTCATTAATTATAGTGTAATTCATTTTTACTTAACTCAAATTCATCACATGATTTTATCTTTGATTGCTTTAGTTAAATCCTAAAATTTTTATTTTATTCATAATTTGAATAATATCTATAATTGCTTGAATTAAATATTTTTTACTTAACTCAAATTCAATATGTATGGTGCATAAACATTGCTCATTATATTTATGATTGTTGAAGTTCAACAAACAAATCATGTGCATGTGTAATTATTGAAGTTTCAACAATTTTCCCCTCATATTAGTAAGGTGGTTTAAGAGTGTTAAAGTTCTCAATTAATCATATGCTATTTTGTATTGGGTGAAAATGAGACTTAAAATAAGCAAATTGATATTCTTGACCAATCAAGCTATTATTATAATTGAGTCCAAAATTCTGGTAAAATAAATGAATCAAAGTTATCTGAGAAATTCAATTGAGAAAATTTAATGACGTATTCATTTTATAGTCTAAATTAGATTTGGAAGTATGCAAAAACCTCTTCACTTATTCACTTTATACTCAATATGGAATTAAAAAATATAAACTCATAAGTGTCACACTTTCTTTCACAATTCATTTAATGAATCTTTTGTGAGGTATAATAAAAGATATATTGGTGTAACTAGAAAATGTAATTATCGAGTGATAAACATTGTGTACATTTTGGGTTTCATTTCCAATCACTCATGATTTGCACAAATTTTTCTATTAGTTTTTTTAAATCTATTTTATTCGATATTCGATTAATATATAATGGATAATTATCATTAGATATATCATTTTTTTAAAAATGACATATATAATCTATGGTTAGCTAAATCAAGGATGATATATAAATTCTAAAATAATTTTATTTAAAAATTACATTTATAAACATGTTATCTATCTTTGGATAGCAGAATTGAGCAGATTAAGAACCAAAGATCAGCTATTCTCAACTTCAATCCCACAAAATTTTGATGGCGAATTTTTAACCATCTTTTTATAATGTTATATTTGCAAAGATGTAAATAGAATATATTATGGCAGGAAAAATGTTGCTAGATGCAGACAAAAGATGTAAAAGATTCAATTTCTAACATCTTCAAAATAATGAAAATAGAATATTCATGTGGGTCTCCAAGGAACATTCAAAGGAAATCCACATTTGTAGTAATAATTTATTACATCTGGAAAGAAAAAACAGAAGATAATATGAAGGAAAATCCAGTGACACCGGGATGATCATAAAGAAAATCAAGGTTGAGATTTAATTTTTATTTTGGGAAATAAGCTGTAATCTAATAATAGAATAGTTCGAATAAAATTTTATAATGCTTTATTACTTATCAAAAAAAAGGATGATATATAAATTATGGATTATATCGATATATTTATTAGAGAGTGTGAATTGTGGAGTTATTTTATAAAATTCATTCAATTAGTATAAGAATCACATTTTTATATACAAATATAAAACTTTGTACCTTGAATATTTTTTTATTCTTATTTTTCTTTATATAGCAATATATTTATTAGTAACTTTTATATACAAAATGAAATATAAAAGGTTTATATATTTTTTTATTAGTAAATATATTTTTCTTATCTTTTTATATATTTTTATATGTATTACTAATAAAAATATATTTTATTACTAATAAAAATATATTTTTATTACTAATAAAAATATAAAAGTTAATATATTTTTTATATATGTATTACAAATATAAAAAATATATTTTTATAATAAGAATAAAAATATTTTTATTAGTTACAAAAAATATACAAATATAAAAATAAGAACTTTTTATATACAAAAAATATTCTAATCTTTTTCTTATACAAATATATAAATATAGTTATAAGAATAGCTTACTTTATTATAAATATAGTTATAAATACTTGTATATAAAATGACATATGATTATATAATTAAACAAGTGTACCTATATAATATTTGTGAAAAAAATATTTTTATAAATCTTACTTAAATATAATTAAATTTATATGTGACACTTTTATAAATAATATATAGTATATATGTCACATTTATTTAAACATTATAAATATTCTATATTTATATAAAAAATAATATGTAATATAAATATTTACAAAATTTCATAATCATTTAATGTTACATAATTGTTATATAAAAAATTATATAAATGGATAGTTTTATGTAAATGTTGTATAGATATTTATAAACATTAATACATATGTATAAATATTTATATATAACATTATATGTTTATATAAAGATATCGATGTTTATTAATAATGTAATACATTTATATATATTAAAGTATTAACATTTATACATAATGTCATACGATTATATAAATGTATAAAAGTTTATATATACTTTTACATGTTTATAATTTATTTGGATACAACAAAAATATAACCCATTAACATTAAGTATAATTTTTCTTAAGTTACAGAAGCAGATAAATCAATCATTATATATTTTCTTTAGCTACAAAAGGATAAAACAAAATGCAAACATTTTGTATTTGAAATCAATATCAATAAAACCCTAAAAATCTAAATAGTAGAAGAACAAAGATTACACAAAAAATTATAGTTTAATTAATTGTGTAGAATCAAAATCATATAGGTTAAATGAAATAAAACAAAAATGAAGAAATTCAGAGGAGAATTAAAAAAAGCTAATACTCAATTATATTGAAAAAATATAAATCCAATTGTCCTAATAAAATTCAGAGAGACGAAGATAAGTATAAGCATTTTGAAGGAGAAGAACAAAGAAAAACTTATCTGGATTTAGAAGAAGTGATACAAAATTTTCAATTTTATGCTTGCAATCACGTATCGCCTCTGCTTCGAAAAATGACGGAGATACATATGTTTGTAAATGTTAATGACTTAGCAAATAAATTTTAAATCAAAAAATTAAACCTATGAATTACCAACCAAAATTATGGTCGGTAAATGGTTGGTAAGTACAAAGTTATAAATATTTTGGAATGACACTTTACCGAACAATTTTAATGATAATATATTTTTAGTCGTTAAATGTCTGTAATTTATCAGTAATTTTTATTCTATAATTCCAATCTAATTTACAGACCAATTTCTGACCAAAATATTTGGTCGATAAGTATGGTCGGTATTTGGTTAGTATTTGGTCAGAAATATTTTTTTTTCGAAACCTCATTTTGGTCTCTAAATTCTCATGAATTGGTCAGTAATTACCAAACTATATATTCGGTCGGAAGTTTGATCATTAATTACGACGTTATAAATATTTTGGAAAGTCACTTTATCGACCAATTTTCATGTTAATATATTTTTGTTCATAAACTGATCAATTTTTGACAATTTTTTCCTCTAATTCCCTCCTAATTTACAGACCAATTTCCAACCAAAGAAAATTGGTCGATAAGTATGATCGGTCTTTGGTCTGAAATTTGGTTGGAAATATTTTTTTTAACCTTATTTTGGTCTCTAAATCGTCATGAATTGGTCAGTAATTAGCGACCTATATATTTGGTTGATAGTTTTGTCGAAAATTATGACGTTATAAATATATTAAAAAAATCACTTTATAGACCATTTCTCATTATTATATATTTTTTTGTCATTTAATCATCGGTAATCTTTCGACAATATTTTTTCGCTAATTCCCTCCTATTTTATAGACCAATTCCCGAACAAAAATATTTGGTCGAAAATATATGGTTGGTATTTGGTCGGAAATATTTTTTTTTGATACACTTCTTTGGATCTCTAAATGGTGGTGAATTGGTCGATAATTACTGACCTATATATTTGGTCAGTAATTACCGATCTATATATTTGGTTAGTAAATGGTCGGTAAGTACGAAGTTATAAATATTTTGAAAAACGACTCTAACGGCCAATTTTAATGGTAATATATTTTTGGTAGTTAATGGTCGATAATTTTTCGGCAATTTATATTCGATAATTCTATCTTAATTTATAGACCGATTTTCGACCAAAAACATTTGGTCAGTAATTATGGTTGGTCTTTGGTCGAAAATTTGATCGGAATAATTTTTTTTTCGATACCCTTTTTTGATCTCTAAATGGTCGTGATTTGGTCTGAAATTACCGACCTAATTTTTAGGATCCGTAATTTGGTCAGTATTCTCGTTATTTTTAGTAGTGACTGTTTACTAAGTATTTTGCTCTCATATATGATGCCCAAAGATTATTGTTCTCTTTTAAACTCTACTATCTCTTGCAAACCTATGCTTCAACTATCTCTTCTAACATACTAAATCCTAGACCCGCTTCTTCTTTTGGAAGGCAATGGTCTTTCTATTTAATCCAATGAAAGTTCGATCTACCATTCTTCTTTCCCCAAAAGAAATTAGCCAGTTATTCTTCTATTTTTCTGATAAAAAATTTTGGTGGTTGCATAACCATTAGATTGTGCATTAATATACTTTGAAGTACATGTGTTATGAGTGTAATTCTACCACTAATGTTCAACGATTCAATTTTCCAGCCCGATATCTTGTGCATTAGCTTAACGAGCAAGAAATATAGGTGTTCTAATTTAATGCCTTTATTTATTGGGCACCCAAGATAGGAGAGAGCTCATTTTATGTTAGTGAAACCTGTGTTATCTTTTAACCTATGTATTAGACTGGGAGAAGCTTTTTTTTGATATTTTAAATTGACATTTATTTCTATTTAACACTGGACCCATTTCTTCTTCCATTGTTTGAAAATTTTCATTAAATTCTATATATATCTATAATTTCCATTGGCGAACAAGATGATGTCGTCTGCATAAGCTAGACAGCTGATTTGATGAGTATTTCTATGTTGCCTAAAAGTGAATATGTTTTCTTTATTTATTTTGATTTTTAAGTTAACTATACAAATTTCTAATATATGTTAAAAAGAGAAGGTGATAGGGGATCTCCTTGTCTTAACCCTCAGGTGGACTTTAACTCTTTCCCCTTTTCCCCATTTATAATAATATTGAACCAAGTGCTAGAAATGCATCTAAAAATTAAATCTATCCATGCTTCTACAAAAACCCATTTTTCTCATGGTAAAGCATAAGACTTGCCAGTCTACTCTATCAAAGGCTTTCGATAAGTCTAACTTGAAGATTATGTTATGCCCTCTAGATTTGGAGGATAACTCTTTCATGAGTTCTTTATCCAAGCATATATTCTCCATGATCAATGTGTTTTTCTTAAAATCAAGATTGTTCATTTTGAAATAATTTTAGGAAGAATAAGACCTAGTCTATTTTGCAACAGTTTTGCGAAGATCTTATATATGGAATTGTAGAGGCCGATGGGTCGGAAGTCCTCTCCCCCTTGGGGATTTTTCTTTTGGGAAGGAGGACTATATAAGTTAGCACCCACTTTTATTAATTTCTACTTGACAGAAGAAACCAATGAATAACCTGAATATATCTTGTTTAATTATTATCCCAGCAAGCTTGAAAAAACCTAGAACCCCAGCCATCTGGTCTAGCTGCACTATCCTTATCCATTCAATAGATAATATTTTTTGATTTCTTCCTCTTCCAGGAATTCCATTAGCTACTTATTATCTTCATCATTAATTGTATTATTTATGTTTTGTAGAAATTTATGCTCTTTCAACCTATTATCATTGCATAGTAATGTTTTATATATGCCTTCAGAAGTATCTTTAATATCTGTCTTATTTTCTAACCATATTCCTTCATTGTTTTTTGTTTCCATTTATCTATGTTTTTGAATCTTAATTTTTGAAGCTAACTAAAAAATTTCATGTTTTGATCTCCCTATTTTATCATTTTACTTTTTCTCTCTATTTCCAGAAGATTTCTTGCATATAATTTTAGTTTAAGTTCAACTTGTACCTTATTAAGATCGCAAAGATTGTTTATGCTATGATTTCTATCATACTCTTGTTTCAGGCTATCTATTTTCTGTTCTATTCTATAATGTTCTTGTTGATAATACCAAACTTATTTTTATTCTAGTTCATTAAACATGATTTCAGCCTATCTATTTAAATAGTAAGAATCTGATTTGGGTTATCTTTTTATGGCTACAACCAAGACTCTTTTATCGTGTCTTGGAAGTCATCATGTAGGCACCACATATTTTGAAAATTAAATGCAATGTTTTATTTTTTGTTTTTTTGATGGGATATAAGAAGAGGGTTATGATTCTAACAGTGCTTGACCCCTATATTTCCAAAAGAATCTAGCCACTTAGTGTTGAATAGGCCTCTATCTAGTCTAGACCAGATAGCTCCTTTCTTTTTATGCTTGTTAGTCCATGTAAAATTTGAACTCGAAAAGTTAGCTTCCTATAAATTACATCTAGTGATTGTTTCATTGAGTACTCACTAGCTTGTAAATTTATAGGTTTTCCACATTTTTTTATGATGCATTTCTAATAGTATTAAAGTCTCCTTCTATTATCCAGGGTGTGTTTTTGAATGTTATATCCTCCATGATTTTCTAGGGTTCTTTTCTTTTTCTTTGAAGTTACTAGCATAAACTACTGAAATTATTACCGGTTTACTTTTATTTAGGCTGAGATTTATTATTTGTTCATATTCCTCAATCTTTGCAATATCCATATAATCTTTCCACATCACCCATTTTTTATTGGCTTTATTAGAGAAAGCATTCATGAAACCGAACTTATTCTTTGATTCTTCTAGCTACTTTTTATTTACCATTGGTTTGCTAACATTAATAGTGAAATTTTATTTAATTTTTTCATTTTTTTAATTTGTTTAAGGATGAAGAGTTGGCTATTCCCCGAATATTTCAGAATAAATATTTAAACATTATTGAGGATTTTAGTTGAGCCTTTTTTTACACTTTGTATCATAGGTTTTATTTATGTATTTTTTTGTATTTCTTGTCTTTTTTGTGTTATTAGAGCTCTGAATTAATTCAAACATTCCCTCCTTGTTGATAATAGGCAATTGTAGACTTATAATTTTCAGTTCCTCTAAGGCCCATTCCCTATTAATTATTTCTGATGTCTTTTTTTCAATATTTATATCATCTTTAGATTGAGTAGGGTAATATGTTTCAGGAGTAGTTTTGATATCATTGTAGCTTTTAATATCTACCTCAAACAAACTTCAGAACCAGAAAATCAACCCTCTTGTCTTCTGGATTAGTTTGTTTTTTAGGTTTTCTGGTTCTAATAACCTTTAATTTTATCCATCATAGTTCTAATTTTTTCTGCTTCAATTTCTTGAATAGAATTGTTATTAGTAGTTTCCGTAAATAAGAGGAGATTCTGTTATTGTAGCAGAATTATTAGGAGTTTTAGATTGATTATCCATCCTTCCTAATTGATTTCATTTGTTTATTTATAGGTCTGTAAACCCATTTTCTGCACAGTTTCTTAGTGTTCGGTTTATCCGAAGACTTAGCCATACATTCCTCTGTTGTATGGCCCCTTTTTTTACACTGCCCACATTAGCTTGGGAGCTGTTCAGTGATGATAGACTTCTAGTAGCCTATTTCTTTGTTATACCCAATTCATATCCTTTGTAGAATAGGAGCTTGTAAGTTAACCTAAATGCAAACCCTTGCCACACTTGGTCTAGTAAGAGTGGCAGTGGCCCCATCTATCAATAGATGATTACTGATAATTTTAGAGATGGAGAAGAGAGATAGTTCATTGAAAAAATGGATGGGTAGTTGAGGCAGGAGAAACCATACCGAGTAGAAAGGGTTTTCTTCCTTAGTGTTGAATTTTCCTATCCATTTGAATTTTCTCAAAGGGAAAACATATATTCTAGTTGTCATTTATCCACATGGGAAGGTGTTCCTCCTCTATAAAAAATTTTAGCAGTATATGTTTGTTGTCGATAGCTCCCACCAAGACCAGGCCTTTGAGCTTTAGGGAGGAGGAGAAGTTTCATATTTCATTAATGCATGGGTGCCCATGGGAGAAATTCCCAATGAGTGCTAATTTGTGAGCTTTCGAGAGATTTGTAATTTCTTCAGGGGAGAAGACAATTGTGGGCTCAAAATTTTTATCCATGAATTGTTTGTTAGGAGGGGCGGATAAATGATATGTGTTGTAAAATGATTTCTTATGTACAAGATAATCAATTTCCTCCATTTTAAGCTCAAAACCACCACTTTTTCCACAAATTTTATTATCTAGTTCTTAGAGGTGTGGGATTTCCCAGTTTATTCTTCTTATCTTATTATTCTTATTATTCTTATTATTCTTATTATTTTTATTCTTATTTTTCTTCTTATTCTTATTATTATTATATCTCTTAATATATTCTTATTATTCTTATTCTTCTTATTCTCTTTCTTCTTATTCTTCTTATTCTTCTTTTTCTTCTTTTTATTCTTATTCTTCTTACTCTTATTACTCTTATTATTTTTTTATTCTTCGTATTCTCCTTATTCTTTATACTTCTTATTCTTCTTATTCTTCTTATACTTCTTATTCTTCTTATTCTTCTTATACTCTTTTTTATTCTTCTTATTCTTCTTATACTTCTTATTCTTTTTTGTTCTAATTCTTCTATTTTTTAATTATTTTTATTCATCTTAGTCTTTATTCTTCTTATTGTTTTTTTTTCTGATTCTTCTTATTCTTTCTATTCTTCTTATTCTACTTATTCTACTTATTTGTATTATTCTTTTTATTCTTCTTATTCTGCTTATTATTCTTATTCTGCTTATTATTCTTATTCTTTTTATTCTTCTTATTCTTATTATTCTTCTAATTATTCTTATTTTTTTATTCTTCTTATTCTTTTTTTTATTCTTATTCTTCTTAATCTTCTTATTCTTCTTATTATTCTTTATCATTTTATTATTCTTATTCTTATTATTCTTCTTATTCTTTTTATTCTACATATCCATATTATTATTTTTTTTTTCATATTATTTTTATTCATTTTATTCTGTTAAATATTATTATTATTCTTATAATTATTATTCTTCTCTTTCTTCTTTTTCATCTATTCTTATTATTCTTCATATTATTATTATTAATTTTCTTCTTCTTCTTCTTCATATTCTTATTATTATTATTTTTCTTATTCTTCTTATTTTTCTTATTCCTCTTATTCTTCTTATTCTTTTTATTTTTCTTATTCTTTTTATTTCATAGTATTCTTCTTAATGTTATTATTATTCCTATACTCCTTATTCTTCTAATTCTTATAATTTTTTTAATTCTTATTATTCTTATTATTCTCTTATTCTCATTATTCTTCTTATTCTTCTTATTCCTGTTATTCTTCTTATTCTTCTTATACTTTGTTTTCTTCTTATTCGTTTTATTCTTCTTATTCTTCTTATTTTTATTTATCAACTTATTCTTCTTATTCTTTTTATCCTTCTTATTCTTCTCATTATTCTTATATCATATTTATCTTATTCTTCTTATTCTTCTTATTCTCCATATTCTTCATATTCTTTTTATTCTTCATATTTTTTTATTCTTTTTATTCTTCTTATTATTCTTATTCTTTTTATTTTTGCTATATTTCTTATTCTTCTTATTCTTCTTATTCTTTTGATTCTTCTTAAATTTATTATTATTATTATTATTAGTATTATTATTATTATTATTATTAATTTTCTTATTTATCTTATTCTTATTCTTTTTTTATTTCTTATATTTCTTATTATTCTTCTTATTTTTTTATTCTTCTTATTTATCTTATTCTTCTTATTCTTTTTATTATTATGATTATTTTTATTATTCTTCTTTTTCTTCTAATTCTTATAATCTTCTTATTTTTCTTATTTTTATTATTTTTCTTATTTTTATTATTTTTCTTATTGTTCTTATGGTCATATGATTGTTATTTTTATTATTATTTTTATTATTATTTTTATTATTATTTTTATTATTTTTATTCTTCTAATTCTTCTTTTTTGTATTCTTTTTATTCTTCTTATTCTTCTTACTCTTCTTATTCTTCTTATTCTTCTTAGTCTTCTTATTCTAATTATTATTATTATTCTTCTTAATATTTTTTTCTCTTTATTCTTATTTTTTTATTCTTATTATTCTTATTCTACTTTTTTTCTTATTCTTATTATTCTTCTTATAGTTGTTATTCATCTTATTCATCTTATTCTTCGTATTCTTCTTATTCATCTTATTCTACTTATTCTCATTTTTCTTATTTTCTGATTCTTTTTTTATCTTCTTAATCTTCATACTCTTCTTATTCTTTTTATTATTTCTTCATTTTTATTCTTTTCCATCTTCTTATTCTTCATTTTTGTGTTATTCTTGTTTTTCTTCTTTTTCATCCTATTCTTCTTAACCTTCTTCATCTTTTTATTATTCTGATTCTTATAATTCTTCTTAATCATTTTATTCTTCTTTTTTTATTCTTTTTATTCTTCTTATTTTTCTTATTTTATTCTTATTTTTCTTTTCTTCTTATTCTTCTTATTTTTTTTATTCTTCTTATTTTTATTCTTATTCTTCTTATTCTTCTTATTCTTTCTTATTCTTCTTATTCTTTCTTATTCTTCTTATTCTTTCTTATTCTTCTTATTCTTCTTATTCTTCTTATTATTCTTATTATTCTTATTCTTCTTTTTTTCTTATTCTTCTTATTTTTCTTATTATTCTTATTCTTATTATTCTTCTTATTGTACTTATTATTATTATTATTATTATTATTATACTTATTTTTCGTATTCTTTTTATTATTCTGATTATTCTTATTATTTTTATTCTTAATATTCATCTTATTCATCTTATTCTTCTTTTTCTTCATATTCTTGTTATTTATCTTATTATTCTTATTATTATTTTTCTTCTTATTCTTTTTTTTCTTCATATTCTTCTTATTCTTCTTTGTCTTCATATTTTGCTTATTCTTTTTATTATTTTTATTATTCTTATTATTCTTATTCTTCTTATTCTTATAATTATTATTTTTCTTTTATTCTTATTATTATTATTCTTTTTATTATGATTATTCTTCATAATCTTTTTATTCTTTTTATTCTCATTTTTCTTTTTTTTTTCTTCTATTTCTTCTTATTCTTCTTATTCTTCTTATTCTTCGTATTCTTCTTATTCTTCTTATTCTTTTTATTCTTCTATTCTTCGTATTCTTCTTATTCTTCTTATTCTTATAATTCTACTTATTCTTCTTATTGTTCTCATTCTTCTTTTTTTCTTATTTTTCTTATTCTTTTTATTCTCCTTATTCGTCTTATTCTTCTTATTCTCCTTATTCTTCTTATTCTTCTTATTCTTCTTATTTTTCTTATTTTTCTTATTCATAGAAATTTTTTTATTCTTTTTATTTTTTTTATTCTTTTTATTTTTTTTATTCTTATAATTCTAATTATTTTACTTATTCTTATTATACTTATAATTCTTTTTATTCATCTTATTCTTCGTATTTTTCTGATTCTTCTTATTCTTATTATTCTTCTTACTCTTCTTATTCTTCTTATTATTTCTTAATCTTCTTATTCTTCTTATTCTTTTAAGTTTTCTTATTCATCATATTCGTCTTTTTCTTCTTATTCGTTTTATTCTTCTTATTCTTCTTTTTAAGTTTGTTTTATTAATTATAAAAGCCCTCTCTTTCAGCGGGGGGTACCATTTTTACTAGCTAGAGAACTACCCTCTTCCCCTTTTACACCGTTTATAAAATAAAACAATGAACTATAAAGCTTTCAATCAAATTCTAATTGCAGTAAGACAATTCAAGTTTGTCTTTAATCTAATTTTCTTGAAGTAAAGCATACTTGCTTTGCCTTTTCTATTCCCCATTAATTCTGCATGTTTACTTCATTCTCTAGCTACAACCTCTCATTGCTGCCATCATATCTTCTGCCTCCTTATAAAAAAATTTCGACAGCCTTGTTGATATTTTATCTAATTCCCACTTATCTTTGTTGTCCCTAAGCATTAACTAGTTTTTTTGTCTTGTGTTTCTTGA